>JARHVA010007372.1:315000-696994 GCA_037957365.1 Torreya grandis
TACTTTAGCAAATTTAAATAATGATATCATTACCATCAAGGAGTATGATAACATAAATAAAAAATCAACAAGAACCATTTCCTTCCCTATTTAGAATAGATCCATTAGTCATAACACCCTTTGTCATGCCATTGATCTTGATTTTCCATACAATCTTCTTCTCGGTCATCTATGGATTCATGAGATGCATGCAGTGCCTTCCATGCTCCATCAATTTATTGAGTTTTTTCATGATGACATGGAGGTGACTATTCTTGGAGACTTATAACCTTATCAATATTGTAAAAAATTATAAGCAAAAGGGCATCAATATACTTATTTTCCTAGTATTACTCATCCTATTAAAAAGGAAAATCAAGTCATGTCTGATCCACCCAATTCCAATTATCTAGATGATGATACTCTCATAGTTCTTCCTTTGACTCACCATTCCCATCATTAAATTCATGTCATTCTAATATTCATGAAAAAGTCTTGTTACTTATAAGTTAAATGATGTATTTCATATTTATGAATTACCTAGATCACCTAAATCCTATGGCCAACCCAAGATGGAGTGGTGAAAAAAAGGTATAACATCTTCACTTATGACAACTCTAATATTTGTTCTAGGAAAGGGTTTTAGTCAATAATTTTTGAATCTAGAAGACAAGTCATGGCTATACAATGAGTATCTAACTCCTTATTTCTAGAGTAAAAAATACCATGTTCCCAATAAAATCATGGCTCATAATGCTTACAAAGTCAAAGGACTAGGGTAAAATAGAAAGGTATAATCAATCTTATTCTACCTATCAAACATTATAATAAACAAGGTATTAGATATAATCCTAATATTGTACCCACCTATCACCCAAAGGATCTAACCTGTGTAGTAAAATATGATGTTCCAAATAATGACACAAAGTCCTTTTATAGTATTTATGATGATCTTGCCAATACTAACCTATTTGATACCCATTATGTTCTCCATTTTTATATTGTTCCTACCATTCCCCTCATGCTCCATTATCGAAACTTATTAATTGGGACTAACAAGACCAAAATCTCATTCTTGATACTTTTGAAAATGAAGAATCTATTTCCAAATTCATGGGCTTATAGGTGATCATAATCAAGGCTTCATGTACACTTTAGACCCTAAAACCTACTTTAGGGAGGAGGTGAATTACCTTATTCAAAATAAAAATGAAACATTGATATGTCTAACTCAAAAACTTTCTGAGGCACTTTCAAATCAAGGAAAATTCAAGAGAAAGACATGTCTTTTCATGAAAACCTATCTCAGGCACCATTAGATGAGTAAATTCACTCTCCTTCACAATAATTCTAGGTGTCCATAATTACACACCTATCATTTAGTACATAAATAAATCCTAGAGATCACAATGAATTTGATCATATGGTTCTAGATAATCCACACTTGATAGATCATTGGCCATTACCTAAAGGCAAATATTATGATTCCTCCTATATGGGTCCATATGGAAGTTCACATTCTAGATTTGATGATCGAATGCCTTCTTTTCCTCCTATTTTAGATAATGGTTACACGCTTATTTTGGAAGACACAACAGACGTCAACATTGGTAATTCTAAATATCCAAAGATAATAATGCTTGGTGTGTCCTTCACTATAAAGAAATATGAATCACTCATTTCCCTTATCATAAAATTCATTGACATATTTTTATAGGCTCATTCATATATGTTGACTATATATATAACATTAGTTATACATCACTTTGTCATGTATCCAAATGCAAATCCAATCAAGCAAAAGTTAAGAAAGATGTATCCATAGTTTTCTCTCTTTGTCAAATTCAAACTAGAAAAGTTACTAGCATCATATTTTATCAAGCCCATTTCAAATGTAGATTTGATTTCTAATGCGGTACTAGTTAGCAAGAAGATAATAGGCATTCACATCTATATATATTTTTAGGACCTAAATAAGGCCTATCCAAAAGAATATTTATCATTGCTAAATATAGACATGTTCTCTTATGGATGGTTTATTTAGATATAACTAGATCAAAATTTCTCATAAAGCTCAGCATAAAATGACATTTAAAACCCCATGGTGCACATTTTATTACTAATTCATGCCATTTGTATTGAATAATGTTGGTGTCACTTATCAAAGTGTAATGACGGTCATAGTTCATGATATAAGATTATGTTGATGACATTCTAGGAAAATCAAAGACACATGTAGAAAACTCAACAATATTACATAAAATATTTGAAAGGATCCATGAATACTATGTATGTTTGAACCCTAAGAAGTGTGTCTTCAAGGTTACAACTATAAAATTGTTAGGCTTCTTTATGTCTCATAGAGGAATTGAAGTTGATCCAACCAAAGTTAAAACTATTATTGAAATTATACCTCTTACTAACTTAAAGTAGCTTCATAGTCTATAATGGAAGATACAAGCCAATCATTACTTCATTTATTAGCTAAACTATTAGTGTCACCCTTTTAACTATCTTCTAGAAAAGGGGACTAATTTTCAATGGAATGAGGAATTTCAAGAAGACTTTTAAAATATCAATAAATATTTGGCTAATTCTCCAATACTTTCTCCTCCCATGCTATGAAATCCTTTCTTATTATACATTTCCATAAATGGCAATGCCTTGGGGGCACTCCTATCGTAGAATGATGATCACAAAAATGAAAGAGTTATATATTATCTACGTTGAACATTGTTTTATTATGATCAAAATTATGACTAGCTATAAAAATATTGTCTTACATTAGTATTTTCTAATTAGAAGCTAAGAAATTACATGTTGAATAGTAAAATAATGTTGATTTCTAAAATAGACCCTTTGAAATATCTATTTGAAAAGGCATATTTAACTATTCATGTGGATAAGTGGGTAATGTTACTTAGTGAGTTTGACCTAGAGTATACACATTAGAAAGCTATTAAAGGATAATTTTTATCTTATCAATTGGCCAAAGATCCACTTCCAAATTTAACTTCAATGACAATGCACTTTCTAGATGAGTCTATTATGAGCCTAATTGAAACAAAATAATGGAATCTCTACTTTGATAGATCTTTCACATCGAATGGATTGGGTGCCAAAATAATTTTATCATACCATAAGGCAAAAATTCAAAATCTACAATTATATGGAGATTCTCATATTATTAACAACCAAGTCATAGATTAATACTAAACTAAATATGAGAAATTGGTGTCTTATAAAACTTTGATGCATGAGCTCAAACTCTAATTTTAATTCATCTAGTTTGAAAAGCTTTTGAGAGACAATAATAGACTGTTGATGTTATGGTCACTATTAGATCCATGATTGAAATTTATTAAACTATCAAAGAGTATCAATTCCTAATTGAAAACATTCTCAGTCTAGTGCATACCTATTTAACTATTGAAATAATCAGTGTCATTATTTGTCCCAATTCCCCTTGGTGTTTTGATATCTACTCATACATTTAATATTAATCATTCCCTTTGACTTATCTGAGAACCAGACCAAATATTTCCTTCAAAAAACTTATTGTTATATCATCTTCAGTAATATGGTCTATCATATAGGCTATGAGGTAATGTTGCTTCATTGTTTAAATATAAGATAATTCGAATTAGTGCTTAGGGAAGTCCACAAAGGAATTTGTGCCTCACACACTGGTAGTTTTGTCTTAGCCAAAAATATTATTTATACTAGATACTATTGGCCTAAAATGGATGTAAATGCATGTGCATATGTTAATAAATGTTTTCCATGTCAACAACATGTTGATCTTATACATTCTCTAGCCCATGCACTAGTTAAAACCCCTTGGTCATTTTCCACATGGGGACTTGATATCATTGGAAAGATCAACCCCACTTCTTCTGATGGCCATAATCACATTATTACTATAACCAAGTATTTTTAAAAATGGGTAGAGTTAATGACTATTAATTATATTATTCGAAAGTATATTTCAAAGTTCATTTTGAATCATATCATTTATCGATATGGCATTCAATCCACCATTATATCTAATAATAGTGGATCATTCAAAAATAAAGATGTTGCTACCCTCTATTTTAAATTCCACATCAGTCATAAATTATCTATGCCATATTACCCTCATGAAAATGGTCAAGCTGAAAAATCCAATAAGACATTAGTCAAAATTCTAAAAAAAAATATTACTACTAATGGCCATGATTGGCATTTGAAAATTTTCCTTGCCTTATGGGTATATCACACTAGTGTCTACACCCCTACAATTGCAATACCCTATTATTTGTCTATAGTTCACAATCCATTATTATTATTGAGATTAAGTTACCTTTTTTATGAATTTTCTTGCAATATATTATGGATGAAGAAGACTATAGAGTGGGTAGATTAATAGAGTTATATATTTTAGATGAAAAATGGCCAAGCTCCCTTAATCACCTAAATTCTTATCAAAATCAACTATGTTGGGGTTATAACAAGAGAATACCTTCCTAATATTTTGAGATTAGCTATCTTGTGATCAATAAAAATCAAAAGAATACTAATTTTGAATAGGAAAATAAAGGTAAGTTCAATTAAAATTGGTCAGGCCTCTTTGTTGTTATAGTTAAATATGGGTCTGGTGCATACAAATTGTCTACTGAATATGGTGATGAATTTGATAATCTAATGAATACTATGCATCTTAATCACTTTAATGATTAATTTTGTCACACTCTAGTCTCTAAATGTTCTTAATTAGGGGTATCTTTGTTCCATTTTGTTTATCCACTCTTATTTTCTCACCCTTGGCGGCATTCTAGCACTCTTCCACATTTTTTGTTCCTATTTCCACCTTTATTCAATTGAAATGGAGTTTAACAAATGAATCAAAGTGGTATTTAGTATCAATGATTATCCATAGGGCAGCATGGTTTTTTTAGACTCTCTTTTGTATAAAAAGGTGTTCATTATAGAAAGTTTTGATCTATCAGCTTGTAATACTTTTATTATTTCCTTGAGTCCTTGACAATTCCTATTCCTAGTCCCCCATACAACCCATTCACAACTAGGGTCATTGTTATAAGGAATAAGTTTCATCTTATTATCCATTATTTTTGAGTGGTTTACGTAAAATTGTTCATGTTTGATCAACCCCTTTGTATATGTCTCTTATTCATATTGAGAAATTATTCCCATGATTACCTTTTGCTTTAATAGGTGTTTTTGGATTTTTTGTTTCATATTTCCTATTTTGATATTGTATTCAACAAGTCAATTTTTATATCTTATTCTAAAAATACCTAAATATTTCAAATATCCCAAAAATCCCTAAACAGTTCAAATATCCTAAGAAATCCTAAATTTTCAAAAGTGTAGAAAATCCTAAATATTGGTGTTTTTTTACCATAACTTACCCAATAATAGTATGTCATAATCAATTTATTGTCATCTTGTCACTCAAATTGGGTTTCTAGTTATTAGTATCTAGGAGGCACATCTTGACGTGTCTTATTGGTAATTTTCATCTCCTCATGAGTGCAATTTTTCTAAAAGTGGGAAAAAATTTCCACACTCTTTCCATTTTTCAAGTTAATTCTACACTCTTACCATTTTAAAAGTTAATTACACTCTCTTACCATTTTGAAATTTATTTTCATGCTCTCACCATTTTTTAAGCTTAACCATTCTATCTCAAATTATCCATGTTCTTGTCTTTAATCATACCTATCATTTTTTATGCTCAATTTCAGGTCGAACTACAATGGCTTGAGGTTTAATTAGACTATGTAGGCAACACTTAGTTTTCTAAGGTTAGTTCAACAATTAACCATTCTATCTCAAATTATCCATGTTCTTGTCTTTAATCATACCTATCATTTTTTATGCTCAATTACAGGTCAAAGTACAATGGCTTGAGGTTTAATCAGACTATGTAGGCAACACTTAGTTTTCTAAGGTTAGTTCAACAATCCCTTGTCCCATGCTGTCAATATTTTGTGAGCATATCTCTTATCATTTTGGAAATCTTGTTCCTTGTAAACTCTCATTATTTTTTGATTATCTATTCCTATTTTCCTTCTATATTTGATCTTCTTACTTATCATCAATCTTATTCAATCCTAAATCCTTGGGAAAACTACATTTGGCATGATGTCCATGTTGGATCCGATGCCCATGAAACTATGTAGGAAATATCCACTTGCTTATGGAATCTGGGGTCAACTCATCCATTTCCTTCCTATTATTCTATTTCTACCTTTGATCATGATTTTTTTTCATACCCTTGGTCTCAAAGAGAAACACCTTATTACCACACACATTGATTTTCTGAGTGGAATGTTTTTTTTGAATTCACTTGTGTGTTTCTAAATGGAATGATTATTGATTTTCTCATGTGCCTTATATTACAACATTATTTTTCTCACATGATTCTTGTTTATTTAAATCAATATGTTTGGGTGTGATCAAATGTGTTTGAGATAAATTTTAATGCATTGTGTTTTGGTGTGTTTCTTTGTTCCTTAGTTTCCTTAATTTAGTACATTATATTTTCCACTTAAATCTTGATTATTCATATCATGATTTAGAGTTGTGAATAGTTGTATTTGAATTAGAATTGATTTAAGTGCATTATGTTGTACATTTGAAGCTTGATTATCCATACATTATTTTAAGTTATATACATTTTTATTTTGAATTCAAATTATTATGCATTTTGACAAATGATTGTTATCATGATCCTTCCTATATTATGATGCATATTGTCTTATGAAATATAAAAAATCAATTTTCCAAATGGTTACTATGTTAATGACATCATTCACATACATATCTATCTATCTAATCAATTTGTTCCTAATAATCTATTCAATCTATTTATTCTAATCAATGTAATCCTAGTCATCCTCATTAGCTTATTCCTAATCGTAGATGTATTTCCATACTTGTTCCTAGTCTTAGATACATTTAAATACATATTCCTAATTTTAGATTCATTTTCATACATGTTCCTAATATTAGATGCATTTCCATTTATGTTCCTAATATTATATGCATTTTCATACATGTTCCTAATCTTAGATGCATTTTCATACATGTTCCTAATATTATATGAATTTCCATCCCTATTCATAATATTAGATGAATTTTCATACATATTCCTAATCTTAGATGTATTTTCATACATGTTCCTAATTTTATACACAACCCACTATTCTATCATCATTTCTAGGGTTCACTCAACCAATTTTTTTATGACTCTCCCCTTGAGGGGGCATCTAGGGCTTAACAAGTGTTGTTTTAGGGCATATTTAAACCCATTTACTAGTATTTTTAGAAAAAATCATAAAAACTAACATCCATGAAATTTTCTCCTATGATCACTTTTATGACTTTTTATTCTTTGAAAATTTATTGCTTCGATTGTGTCTCGTAATGCCTTCTCAAACAAGGGCAAATGTAGACACTCTAATTATATCACTTCTATGTCAAATTACACAATGATAATTTTGCATATACTCTGATCAATTATCATTTTTATTCAATTACTCTATTTAATTATAAATTTATCTATTTAATTATCAATTTCTCTATTCAATTATCAATTTTCTCTATTTAATTCCTTCTTTGATCAATTCAATAATTTTCCCTTGTTTTTTCAATCACATTCACATTATGCTTCTAAATTTTCTTTTAATAATCAATTCCTCACATTATATTAATTAAATAGGTCTTTTAGTTATTTAGTTAATTACTCTTCCAATTACTTATTTTCCTCTTATCCCCCTCCAAAGGAAATTTTCATAAAAATAGAATATCAAAATCTTAAGAATGTACCCTTGAGAGCACACTAATTATTCAAAGAATTAATAATAAAGGGGGATTATTCTCCACCCCTCATCTTGGAAACAAGATTAATGGCCAACATTTGAGATCCATGTGGTTTCTTGGAGATTATGTTCCACCCTTCATCTTGGAAACAAGATGGAGGGCCTGTATTCATTCATCTCTGATATTTACAAGGAACATCCTCCATCCTTCATCTTGGAAACAAGATAAAGGTTTATATTCTTCCATATTTTATATTTGCAAAGGTCATCCTACATCCTTAATCTTCATTAAGATCAAGGGCTCACATCATGATCCATGTGAAAAATTGAGGTCCCTTTTAAAGTGACCCAAAAATATTGAGCATATTTTTTTAGAGTTCACAATAAAAAAAATGAAATGATTTATTACATGTAACTTAGCTTTTCATGACTTATCACAATCCTTATAATGAAATTTACATACATAAAATCCTTATCTATGGTAATTACCCCTATATGATTGTATGGAGAATATTATTTCCCTAGGTATACCTTTATGGAGATTGGGGTGTATCGATATTTGATCCATAATGATAAGCTCGAAACTGTATGGTGGCAGACACCTTCCCAATAGGACCATGTAGATTTCCTTATCCTATTTAAGAGACTTACATCAATGTAATTATGGGTATAGGTTAGGATAGATTATTTGACCCTTAATTGTATTTGGGATGCTAAATAAATATCAATCTTAACAAGGAACCATTTTTAGTCCATACAACATCCTTTTATAATCCAAGGTTCATAATGAAGAAAACATATTTATTTTAATTAATTAATTAAAGATGTAATTTGAATATGTTAGGTAGTTTATAAATACACTTATATCTCATAAAATTGAAATAGGATTATGTATTTAATAAGTTTCATGTAAATGAAGCACCCATTGTAGTACTATCCATAATTAGATCATTATACCATGATTTATAGTCTGGTGAATCCTCATACTAGGTGCCTTCATTCAACATGTAACTATAATAAAATTAATTCAAATTTAATTTTTATACTCTTCATCCAAGTCATAAATGACTATTATAATTTTGATTATAGTGACTACTTATTCTTACTAGACCGTCTTGTAATTAGCCACTTCGAGATTTAAATCTCTCAAATGTCAATTACTTGTCAATTGGTTTGATGTAAGAAAAGTATGCCACTTAATAATAGTTTGTATGATTTATAAACTATTGTGTTTCAACTTAGATTTGATGATTTGATCTTTTAAGGACATCGAGTTGTTTATGCTAATAATTTAAATTTTCAGTAACTATTATCAAGTGCCATTAAGGCATTAACAAATTTTTAGAACCAAGCATGATTTTTAAGTTTTCATGAGATGATCAATTACTTTAACATACTCATCTAAGTTATTTGAAGGATCATAATGTTATGCCAATTGAATAATTAAGTTCTATGAAGTAATAACAACCTCTCAATATAAGTGGAAGTATCTTGAGTGTTTTTGGACACTAATTTCATTTTATAAGCTTGCATTATTTTATTAAGATCAATAAAAATAGTGTATACTGCTTAAATTGATTCTCTCCTCTTTAGGATCTCTTAGTTTCTAACATATAATAGGATTATGAAACTAACAAAATTTCTAAGTATTCATGCATCCTATTTTTAAAAATTAAATTCCAATCAAAGGTAATCTAACTTCATTAATTAATTAAATCTACATAGTTAAATAATTATTCTTAATTCATTGAAATTGGATAAGACATGTTCGGCAAGTGGAGTAATAGATGTGGTTAATATCTTATAATGAAAAAGATTATAATGGACCACACTAATGCAATCAATTGATTGAACTGGTTATGATGAAGAATAATTTAAATCTTATTATATGGTTGTAATGTATCTAAAATAATCAAGAACATCAATTCAAATAACAATTTATTAGCATGCCATAAATTGATTGTATGGATGGAAATTTATCACATGCATAGTGCCTTTTTTGAAATCATAAAGAACTCATAAATTGTGCTATAAAATTGTTGGTATGATATTAAAGAACTCAAATATAATCAAATTTAACAATATGAATTTATTATACAAGTACATCCATTAGTTTTTATGTTTGTATGTAAGCAATAGCATAGTCTTAATAACTAGTTCATGAATATAAAATCAAATGCTAACTGATAATTAATAATGAATTGTCAACACTATAGAAACTACATTCACTAAAATTTAAATCTTAATTCAACTTTTGATAGTTAACCTCTCATCTACTTCTAGGCATACAACCATCCACTCAACTTAACCAACTGAATCACTTAATCAATAATACAAATAGTGCTAAAATAAATAAATGAACAACAGTGTAAATTTATCACGTATCCATTCTACACATCAACCCAAATGATTATTTTTCATTTATAAACATGTTATGATACAATAGTAACTATTAAAATAATTAAATAATATAATAAACCATCTAATTTCACTAATATTCAGTTGTGTAACATAACTTCTCTGCATGATATGTCCTAATCTAACCCATCCTTTGAGCCCTCTAATCCATGGCCCTTACCCCCTAACCATTAGTTGGGAGATGGAGTCTGATTTTAGTTTTTTTAGATAGGAGTGTTAGAAATAAGGGATAATAGCCATCACTAATTTTTAGTAGTTACTCCAACCAATAAACATGCCATAACTGAAAATAAAGTAAACAAAGACCAACAAACATACACAGATTTGGCACATTTTATTCTATCTCTGAAGGTTTTCAAGTACCAACTATAAATTAAGTTGAACCCAGTCAACCCTCATCCTAGCTTCCAGGTGTACCATAATTAAAATTTACCACTATAAGTGATATAAAATCATCTTTTATAGCCAATAATAAAATAATAAATATTCACATAATGCATGTATGAGAAAATAAATAACATAACACCAAGCTTTTAGATGTTTTTCCTTTTTGTTAATTGGTCAAGTATAGTCATTTCATCACCTATAAGTGGTGAAATCACTATATCTAAAATTTTGTATGGATGGGTCAAAATTAGAAAATACATACTGCTATAATAATATTAATGAGATCTCAAGACTTGAAACAAGAATTAATATTATAACTGTAAATTCATTTTAATATTATAAACACCAGGTGGATTTTTATATCATAATGAAAATGTACCATACTCAAAAATGGTGAACCAGATGGTTATAAAACCCCTAACTATAATCATCATAGCCACTTAACAGGTAAGAAAATAATTTGAAATATTTTTTGATGATGAATAAAAATCAACCATAAAAGAAATGTTTTCTTTAAGAAAAATAATCTCTAAAAATTTCATTCTAACTGGATGCCTCAACAAATAAGAAAAATAAAATAAAATCCAGTCATATAAATGAGGCATCCCCCTCTATAGGTTGAAATACCCAACACAAAAAGAATGCAAAAAACAATTACTAACCCCAACTGAAACCCTATGGCTAGGCAATGGAAGTTAAAAAAATTATTTATATGATCCTTTGCTATGGCCAGGTAAGAATATGAAAAAAATACCTTAGTGTTTTTAGAAATAAAATTTTAATTTTCAGATTTTAAAAACCCATAAACTATTTTAACCATAAAACAAGCAAGGTTGAACCATGATAGAATGAAAACTACACATTCATTTTTAACTAGTATAGAACCTTTGTAGTCTCAATAAGAAGTCTATTAACTTACTTATGAGACTACAAATAACTTTCTATTGTTTGCAGATAAAAAAGAAATCAAAACCCTTAATTTTTCCATAAAATAAAATCAACGTAACTTACTTGTTTGCTACCCACATAGAAGGGAAAACAATCAAAACATGCTTACTTGCCAGATTCCTTATTTTCCTCCAAATGTCATGCCCATTATTTTATATCCATGACCCAAGTTGGTATTTCTATGTCCTCCATTATTTCTCCTTCTCTCTCAAATCTCCTTCCATCTTTTCCCCCAAATCTCATCAACAACATTCACATCCAAATATCTTCCGTAGTTGCATCCCCCATCTCCTCCATACTCCAAACTCATGAAATGAAATCATTTCATGCAAATACTAAAAAATTAGGTTTTGATTTTTATTTTATTTTTTTGGATTCAAAACCCCACACCCCCTTCCAAACACTATCACTTCACCCAAAAAATCAAATCTTTGATTGATGTCTAATACCATGCCTAAGGAAAGTTGTAGCCTTAACATGGGGTTATGCATGCCAAGACAATAACATATTTCAATGCTTATGTAAACATTCAAACTATGTGCCTCAAGCTAACAATTGCAAGCTTACGTTACTCAAACTAGCAATTCAATGGTCTTACCTTAGGTATTAAATATTCATGCAAAAAAATATTTATATAATTAGCTATAAACCAATGATGGCCTATGGGGAAAAAAATAATGATTATGCACATCACAATGAGATAATAATATCAAGTCTAATAATAGTTAAATCAACCAAAATCAGATAGCAAAATCAAAAATCAACTAATACCAAGCAGTCAATGATAAAACAATCAAGGAAAACTCAACAAAAGTCAGGGTAAGCTAAGGGTGAATAAAGTACCACTTGGTCATTAAATTACCTAACAACTCCCCTTAATTCTAAGTGGGGGAAATTTTCATGGCCATCTTAAAAGTGAATTATACTATTTACACAATTGAAGGATTTAAAAACCTTCATCATGCAAAACACCACCTTTTGGAACAAAAGGAATTATAATCCATAAAATACTCAAAAGTAAGTTTAGGCTAGCATGATCATGATACTATATCTCACAGTTTCTCATGAATAATCACTAAGCATATTTGGATCCTTTTATAACATAAGGACCTACATTACAAAGTATGTTTTTTAATGTATTGGGGTACAGAAGTAAAACTTCCACATGAAGTTTACTCAAATCACATAACTTTCATACAAAGTTTGCAATGATTTACAATGAGAAGTATAAAGAAATATAATAAACATATGGACATTAGGAAGTGGCATTTTCATGCACACTCCCCCTTAAATGGAAACTCTGGACCAGCATTGCATAAGACTAATATAATTTGGTACCACCTAGTGGTTTCTTGAATATATTTGCCACTTATTCATCTGTAGGATAGAATTACAAACTAATATCACCATTAAAGACTTTCTCTAAGATAAAATTCATATAAACTTCAATATGTTTAGTTATTTGGTGCTACATTGGATTTTTTTCTAGAGTTATACAACTTTGGTTATCACAATGAAGGATGGTACTTTGAGAAACATCCAAATGAAGTTATCCTAATAACCTTCATAACCACAAGGATTTTTTGGCAGCTTCCATAGCATTTATGTACTTTGTTTTAGTAGAAGAGATAGAGACAGTAGGTTGCTTCTTGATGATCCAAATGATATCACTTGCACCAAACTTAAACACATATCCAAAAGTAGTTTTGCACTCTATAATAACACTAGCATAGTCAACATCACAATACCCATATAATTTAGCATTATAAATGGAAGAATAAAATAAACTAAAATTAATTATTCTTATATAATGATGAATACGTTTATCTAATTTCCAATGATCCAAATATGGATCCTGCATAAATTTAGAAGCAACATCAATAACATATGAAATATCTGGCCTAGTAATGGTTAGATAAATCAAACTACCAAAAAGCTATCTATATAAAGTAGGGCTATCTTTTTCACATGTAGGTTTTGGATCAAGTTTAACACCAACTTTAATAGGATTAGAAGAATATTTACAATCAAGCATGTAAACTTAACAAGAAATTTATGAGCATACTAAGATTTTGATACAGTAATAGAATGTTTATCTTGAAATATAAATATTCCTAAAAATGGTGAAAAATGCCTAAATCAGCCATTTCAAACATTTGATTTAGTTTATCCTTATATTTACAAATTAAACTAGATATATCACCATTAATCAACAAATTATCAACATATAATAAAATTAGAATCAAATGTCCATTTTTAAATTTAACAAAGAGATCATTATCAGAGTAGCAATTACAAAAACCTTGATTCTTTGAAAAAGAAGTAATTTCATAATATCAAGATCAAAAATCTTGTTTTAAACCATACAAAGATTTTTGATTTAATCTTTTAGGGTTTTACACAAGTAATTCTTATGTTTGGTTAAAGGGTTAAGATGTCTAAATTAGATAAATAAATATACTATAATTAAGTACAAATTTGTTATGATCATTTGACTTTGTTTAACTTGATAAAATAGTAATAAATAGGGATAAATAGAGATTTATAAGAAAATTTATTGTCACTGATGATCTAGGTTCTGAAAGTTGAGTTCTATTTAGTAGTTTGTGTCATCAATAGGATTATATTATTTATTTACTTACTGAATAGTAGTGCCTAATTATAGTATCATCTATGTGTAGTGTCCTTAATGTAGTGCTAATGTCCCCTTTATGGGAATATTCCTATTTTCAAGAAGCACTTGTGCCTATGTCTATATGTTTTATTCTTGCATGATTGAAACTTGGGGCTCTATGTTGTACCTAGAAAACATGATTTGATGTGCAAACCCTAATATCCTTACAATTATGGAATGAATAATAATTTTGTATGTATTAGTAAGATGGACTAGACATCCTCAACATGTCATTGTGTAGAGAGTTGCCTATATACCAATACTCTGAAGAGGGATCAATCCCAATGTCATTCTCCCACATAATTCTTGATGTATGTTCAAGTGAATTTTAGAATGGGAGTTTAATTGGATGCCTTAAATGGGCTTGAGATTTGAAATGCTTGAAAACTAGGCTTAGGGATATTGTATATGGTAGTATGTAGAAAGTAAGGTATAATAGGGATCAAATACCTTGATTTTGCATAACTTAATCTTTTGTTTGAATATATTTTCCATCTAGTATGTAGAGGTGGATTATACTTGTATTTATAGGGTTTTGTTGCTTATGCAGATAAGAAAATAAGTTTAGGCCAACCTTAGGAGGGGCACACATTTGAAAAATTATCCACTGGGAAGAGCTAGGGATAAGGATACTAGCACTCAATTGGGGAGAATAGTGTCATATGTCTATAGTGTCTTGAATTTGGTGTTAATGTCCTTTTGGTAGACTTCTAAGAAATTTGGATTGGGTTATGAGATGATAAATTTGGGACTGTGTTATGACTAGTTGTAGGTGACTATGGTTTGTTGAATGACTGAAAAAGTAAGTTTAATGCTCAAGGATAGGTTTATGGCTGGCTTAGGGATAGGGTAACTCAAGTGACACTTTTATCATCCATTTACCACTTTTAGATGATTACATTTGGCTCCCCTTTATGCTACTAGTGTAACAAAATGAAATTATTAATAGAAAGGAAAAATAAGAATACCTAGACTTACCTTAGAATTGAATCCCATGTAGATGATTTTGAATATGCGAATATGGGGTTGTGTATGTGGAACATTAGCTAAATTAATGACTTGTAATGAAACATGAAAAAATGAATCCTTACTTAAGAGATGATCAAAAAAGTAAAAGACTATGATGAATAAATGTAACTAAGTAAAACTAATTAAAGAGAGATTAAATGAATAAATACACTCATTGTGTACACAAACCAATGCTTGAACCTAGTGACAACCTATGTGTGTGAATGTGTATAGTGATTATATCATTGAATAACTTAAATTTAGTTGATGGTTTACTCAATCCTTATATGGGTGGCTCAAGAACTTAATCTAGTTTTGACTCCATCATTTCCCACCCCTACCTAGTGGATCCTAATTTATGTGAATATTTTGTATAAGAATATATGTGTGTCTAACCCTATCATATGGGTGTCTGAAGAACTCAAATAGGCCATGAATCTATCATTTCCCCTTGTGTGAAGTAGATGCATTTATACTTGTATTGTGAAATGTGATGAAAGTATCCAACTAAGTAAATCTAACAATATATTTGGATCCATGGCCACTCATTTATATTAGGTAGATCTATGACACTCAATAATGTCAACCACTATAGATGGAATAAGGCATGAATATGGTGATAACCCAGCATGTGACATCAAGTGTATATAGTGTATAGAATGACATGGAGTTTTTAATTTCATCTAATCAACATGTCTAAAGTTGAGTATATGGAAACCATGTACTTTACACATGCCCCCAATTTGGTATTTGAGTATGTTGAATCTAAAACATGTAATATCTAAACCTATGTAACTGATCTAAATGTATGAGTGATCATGTTACACCTTATGTCCCCAAATTTGAGTAACTAGTATGAATCTAAGCTAAAATGACTAAATTTGAGCTAAATCTAAACACAAATTCAAACCTGACTATATCTGTGCAAAATTTTACTTCACCTAGTGTACTAGTCTGAATGATATATATTGTTTTGAAGCTATGGATACTAGAAAAAAACACCATATAGTGCATAGTAGCATCTTGTGTTGCTAGTGTCCTAATTTGGGTATTAATGATTGCCTAGTCTAATTTTTATGTGATCTAATCTAACTACTAAGTCTCTATTCTATTTTTTATCTTCCCTAAATTTGATGTATAAAATTAATCTTGTGTGTTGAAATGTATCTATGAAAGGCAATGTAGGAACCTGATCTCTGTAACAAATCCCTATGAATTCCCCCTCTTTTGAGGTTATTTGTGAAACTTTTGTAATAACTTCCATCTAAATAATTAGCTATGAATAATGTGTTATCCAGAGTATGTGTATGATATTACAATATAATGCATAAACATAACATTAAAATGTAAATGTATTGGAGCATAAGTAGGAAATCTAAGATGTATGTTATAATCTAGCATTACATAAGAGTATCAAGATAGATGTAAGTAATGTATATAGAATTAAAATCTAAGTAACTAACTAGGTGGATAGGGCATGACATCTATAAAGGATCCCAAGTAGGATATGTATATGTATGAGATCCCTCATGGCATCAAAAACTAGTGTGTGTGTGTGTGTGTGTAATAAGCAAATAAAAGTGTCATGGTGTAAAAGTATACAATGAAGCAAACATACAAACACATGAGTCACATAAAAAATAGTCCAAGGGGACTCAATACAATGGACATGTTCACATATCACTAAATATAAGAATGAAAACATACAAGTACATGTTCAAATGTCCACATATGCAAGAAACAAGTAATTTAGCATAGAGCCACCTAAAATGACATGTCCAAATGTCTGCATATAGAAACATGAAAGAGCACACACAAGGGAAATGGACACATGTGCAATGCTTATGAATAGATAAGTTATATAGAAGCTGAATAAAAATGGCATATTAAAATTCCCTCAAAGATGTAAGAAGCATAGGAACACAATCAAGTCTAATCTAGGAACTAGAAATGAAAGCATGTATAACTATGTAATATAAATCAATGTAAATACTAGGATGCATATATACGAAGTATAACTAGTGATATTCAAAAAAAAATATGAGAAATAAGGATTAATGATAAATATCAAGATAAATCAATCCATAACTATAATGTATAGTATGTAAAGATAAAACTTGGATATAAAAACTATGTAGGAGATTCCCCCAAGTGGGAAAATCTATCAATGTATAAACCTAGATCAGTGTAAATGCCCCCAATGGGTAGATGATAGCTAGTATGAATTATTGTAGTGGAGTAGCATCTTATCTAGAATATGCAAGTAGTCAATAAGAATAATTGAAGCATATGTGTATCATAAAACCAACTATACTAGGATAACTAGTAATATTCAATATATATCTAGTAGAAATATAAACATAGCAATTCATATAATCTACAAAAATAAGATTTTTTTGAAATATTGAATGTTTTGTATTTTGACATGTTATATTATTTTTTTTCTAAGTATAAGTTATGTACAATCAAATGAAAATAAATTATGCACAAGGAGTGAGAGAGAGAAAAAGAAGTATGTACAAGAATAGAAACCATAGTAACCAATGAGTCTCATGAGAGACTTGTTGGGGTTTTATATTTTTACCCTAGTTGAGGAGGGGATTATTCAGATCTTACTACTCAAATTTAGTCCAACATAGAACTGATCTTAGGCTATGGGTATCCTAAAAGAGGATCAAACCTCTAGAGAAGGTCGTCTTCCTTATGGATTTATCACCTACATTAAAACTAAACTAGCATCTACTTGGTAAAGGTAGAGAGATTTTTTAAAAATTATAAAATCATGTAAAAAAGGGGTGATGCACCAAATATTTGATCACTCCAACTCACACAGAACTCACTATGAGACACTTTTTAGACCAAAGAACATCAATCTCACATAAATATTTTAGAACAAGGCATTAATCAGTTATTAGATTAGTAAGAGAGGGAAAATATCCACTTTCAAACTATAGATTGCACTTATAATGACCTATGAGACTATGAATCTCTTCCCAATGGTGAGAAAAACTTAGACATAAGTGAGGAACATATATTCACTTAACAATAGTGCATAAATTCATAAAACACACTTCAATATGGATTAGAAAATGATGGAATTAATTCCATATTGCATCAAAAGGTAGTTTAGTAAAAAAATTGGTAGAGTCTAGTCATACCAAAATGAGAGATAAAGGATCCATTTTTAAAGATTAGAATCCTACATTTATAACAAAAGGAGAGAGAGAACTATGCATTGGAAAAGGACCAACCACTTATGATAAATTTACACCAATTCAAGGATGTGGCTAATTCAGGATCTTATCAATAAGGCATAATTTCAAAGGCCTTGTAAAATAATTGAATGCTCACTATCCTTATTCATCCACCTAATCATTATCTCAAGACTCCATGCTACATCCACTTGATCTATTGACAAGGATCATGTATTAGAACTGGCTAAAAAGTACCACATATACATTAGGTGGCCAACTATAATTACATTATCAAAAATGATCAATGATTATAAGAGAGACATAGGTCTAATATATATGAAAACCAATCTTAGACCATTTTTTTCACATAGTCACAATTTCTATGAAAGTCTACAAATTGCCTAACTTTTTTTCATGGTCACTACTTTATCTTTAAATTTTGTATTAGACCCAAAATATCTATTATATGGAGCATTAATGGAAATGTTTTATCTCTAAACTATGGTCCTAGTTCAACTCTGAGCTTGGTTCTTTGACACTTGCTTTGCCTAGGTCCATTTAACTTCTTTGAATTTTCTTTAAAATGTCCCAAGATTGCTCTTGCTTATTGGTTGTTGATTACCAACTCAGATTGTCTACATCATGTTCAACTATATTTATGTTCAGTGGCTCCATAGATACATTGACTTATTTAATCTACCTCACTCTATTGATCTATCTATGTATAGATGTTCGTGAACCATTGATTTTTTGCCAACTGAATGTGCTTATGCAACTTATCCTTGACTCATTATCTATGTGGATTCATTGACTATTTTGACTCATGCTCATCATTTTATCAATATATATAAGTTCAAGTACACCATAAATCTTACTATTCTCACTTTCTTATCAGTTCTTTCACTATGTTGTATCATTGGTATGATTAAATGTGAACCCTTGATTTAGCTTGGACCCATCCTTTTATCAATGAATGTGCACCATTAGATCTTGGTTTGATTATCCCATACCATTAGATTATGTCCAACTTGTAGATATTTAAAGGATTTAACCTAGGGACCTTTCAACTTGGTTAACTCTAACATAGATCATTAGATATTATGTGTCAGTATAAATTTTCCTACAAACTATTAGATCTCAACCCACTTTAATCCTTTTAAGGACCTTTTGAACCCAAATTGTTACTTGCCTTGATTGAAATTGATATTCATGCTAACATCATTTGACATCCACATGGATGTATTTGATGTTCTATATACTATCAAATTTAATCTCATATGGATTTTTGAAGTATATTTATTTTAACTCTTGTATTATTGTCATTCATTATTTGATCAACTTTGATAATTTATATCTTGAAATGCAAGAATCATGGAGGGGCCAAATTTGTTGGAGATGTTCTTGAAGTCAAAAGGAACAAACCCAATTGACTTGTTAGTCTCAAAATATTTTTAAATAAATATATAAAATGCTCAAGTTGACTAGTCCATATTTGGTTTGCATGATGTCTTGGTAATGTTCTAGCTTATTTGGCTAAGGAAAACCTAGTGACAATGCTTGGGAGCCCAAATTTGCATGTGTAACTTCCTTCACATTTTTGTGGAAGATATGGAACTTGGCACGTATGTTCTTGGTACTAATATGGATAAAACCACATGATTAATTTCCTCTATCACTGTCATACATGCAAGATATAACTTTTGCAAATTGCTTATTTAGACTTTTTTCTACTTCTACTTGATCTGTTAGATTAGGCAAAATTTTGGTATGTAGACCAAAATTGGTCAACATATTTAGTGACTTGGCTAGGCAACATGTCTACTATGTTTGAGAACTTAGACCATAAACATAACTCTTAGATCATCATAGATAATACATGGACCATTACATGACTGTAAGACAACCTCTTGACTTGCAAAGATAGAAAAATCCCAACAATAGGGAAAAAAACAAAATAAAAGGGAAACTAACCTAAAAACAAAGGCAACTAAACTATTGAACAATTGTACAAGAAAGAAGCACTTATTTTAAACAAAATAGAAACTAACTAATGTGTTAGAAAACACTTGGACAAAATAAGAAAAAAACTATGTATAGGGGACTTAGCTTTCCTTAAGATTAGTGTTTGAGATGTATCCCATTGACTGGGATAGGAAGTTCTTCATCATTCATCCTTGTTTGTTAAAAAACATTATGGGATTTACAAATATAAAATATATATGTTCCACTCTAAAGAGAATCAAATTTTGTGTGTTTTCCTTGGTTGGCTTTATACTCATCCCACTTAAGGACCAAATCTCCTTGGAAACTTCTTAAAGAAGTTCCTTTATCATAATATCTCTTTGTCATTGCTTGATGATCCTCCATAGCCAACATGGCTTGATGCCTTGTCTCCTCTAGCTCCATGAGATCAATATATCTTATTTCCATTATCTCAGTCTCTAAAAGCTCAAGCTAGTGCATTAATTCTAAAGCAGTGAATTCAAGAGAAATAGGCATTCTTGCTTCCTTATTGTATACTAGTTTGTATAGAGAATTGGTAATTTATCTTTATAGGTGATCCTATCATCATACAAATCTAACTTTAATTTGAGATGCCATGATCTCTAGTTATCTCTTATAGTCCTTTTGATGATATTCAACAAATTATTATTGGTAGACTCATCAAAGCTATTTCCTTGTGGATAATAGTTTGATGAGGTAATGAGAAAAATATTATGTTAAACTACCCGCTAGCTAATCTTAGATCCTAAAAAATCCATACCAATATTAGAAACTATAGTTTAAGTGACCCTAAATATGGTAAGTAAACCTTCATAGAAGTCTAAAACACTAGTTTTGTTATCTTATTTTAATACTACTACCTCTATCCATTTGGTAAAATAATTTGTGGTAGTCAGGATCTACTTATGTATCGAGCTTAATGGGGGTTGATAACACCAATAAATTCCAATCCCAATTGGGTAAAGGGTTGATTAATTGAAATTAGTTAGAGAGGTAAGGCTGTAAGTCTCACTTTTACAACAAACATGGCATACTATCTACATTTCTTGATCTATTCTTGGAAATCACCAAATAAACTTGGCTAGTAATACCCACCTCTCATGATCTTGTGAGCTATAATCCTAGCTGAGTAATGTCATCCACCATGTCTATCATGGAATTTCTCTAGTAAGTTTGTGTTTGACCTAGTTCTATGCATCTTAGCATTATACCATTGATATCCTTTTTAAATAATACATTATCAATAAAGAGAAAAGGAATTGACTATAATCTGAAATATCTCCTCTTTGAAGGAGTGAGATGAGAAGGATAAATACCATATTATAGATATCTTACCATATCTTAGAACCAGCTAGAATTTGAGGCCTAACTACTTGCACATTATTGATCATTAAACACCATAACCTATTAATTAGACACTTCCAAGTCTTGAGCTAGATGTTCATAGAGTCCTCTACCTCTAACCAGCTTTGTGACTTTGATCTCAATGTCATATTCTATGACCTTGGTTATCCAACTAGATCTTTTATCACTTATATCTTTCTTTATAAGAAAGTCTTTGACACTTGGATGTGAAAACATCAAATGTATCTTATTATTAGATAGTAAGTACCTAAACATTTTAAGAAACATTAAAACTAAAAGAACATGTTTCTTAATAAAATAATTCCTTATTTCATATTCTTCTAAGCCTTGGATGAAAAAGGTTATTGGCTTCTCTAAAGTCTCTTTATTTTTTTGCATGATAATACCTAATATTGTGTCAAGGTTAGAATATCTATATAAGAATAAATATTTTGTAAAATTAGGGTTCAGGAGTGTAGGATCAATGGCTATAGATTTTTTAATTTCTTCAAAACTTTTCTCTCCTTCTTTAGACCAATTTAAACTCTAACCTTTATTTAACATGGTTGTAAGTGGCCTAGCTAGACTAGCAAAATTTTAAATGTATCTCCTTATGAAGTTAATCTTGCCTAAAAATATTTTCAAGGGTTTCTTATGCTTAGGTAATGATAGTGCAATAATTTATTCTATCCTATCAGGGTCTATGCTTGTACCTTTATTTGAAATGACATGTCCAAGAAAACTACCTTCATGAACAAAGAAAACACACTTTTTTGGATTCAAGGACACTCCAAATTCTCTACACCTTTCAAAAACTTGTATGAGATGAACTATATGCTCATTTGTGTTGTTAAATAATACTATTATGTCATCTAGATAAACAAGAATAAACTTGTTGAGAAACCCCTGAAATGCCATGTCCATAGCCTTCTAAAAAGTGGATCCATCATTCGATAAACCAAAAGGCATATTTATAGTTTGCATATGTCCCCCACTTAGTGGTGAATGTGGTTTTATACTAGTCACACTTGAATCTAGTTATAACCTGAATAACCATCCAACAATGAATACCTCTTTATGCCTATGACCATTTACAAGATTTCCTCCATCGATGAGAGAGGATAGTGGTCCTTAAGAGAAGCCTTATTTAGGTATTTAAATTCCACATAAAGATGTATCTCTATATTCTTATTTTACATTGGTACTAAGTTGGTGACCCATGAAGAGTGTTTGATTAGAATTATAATACTAGCCTCAATGAGCTTGGAGAGTTGCTTAGACATCATTAGCTCTATATTTAGATTGACGAGCCTCTAATTTTGGCACACAAGTTGCACATCTAGATCTAGCTCAATTATATGCTACACTAATCCTGGGTCAAAGCCTTTGAGATATTTATAACCCCATGTGAAGATATCATCATATCTTCTATTGATTTAAATAAACCTTTCAATCTCTAGTGTGGAGCATACCTTTCTAGCTTTAAGCACCTTCCATTCTAGCTATAGGTGTAAAAATAACTTCCTTGGTTAGCATACTACTCTTTTCTCCTTTAAATTAGTCATCAGAGTTAAATATGATTTTTAGGGTAACCATACCTCTTAGAAACTTATTTTCTTTCAATTGGATCACTTGATCTCCATATTGGACCTATAGTTATGCCTGCTTCATGGTGTAAAACTCTACCTCATCATGTAGGAAGTTGATGATCTACTCATCACTATTGAACACTTGCCAAATTTTTACATTATCTCAAACTAATGGCCTAACTATAATCTTGACAAGTTACTTGAAATATTTCATTATATTACACAAAATGTCATATTACGCACCAACAGTCGCAAGCCTATCTATATCAACATTCTACACTCTTAGTATGGAGATGATATTGAAAGCATCGAAGCCTTCTATCATATCCCATACTCTATGTTTATATGATTTCATAAATCCATTATTTTTCATTCTCTACACCCTAACTTGGTTGATAACCATTTCACTATTACCTAGTGCTTACAGTACCTTGATCCCTTATTTCTATGTAAGTTAAAAGCCTTAGACTAGCACCTCATACTCAATGGCATTATTCATGCAAGTGAAATATAATCTAAAGGAATGGAAATATTTTTCCTTTTGGGGTGAGACTAACATGATTCTTTCTCCTACACCATTTTTTTCTTTGGGAGCCATAGAATTATAACTACCATACTCCTTCAAGGTTCTCATGCTCCTTGATCAGGTAGCACAAACTTTTCTTCCATGATGCAGTATGTGCCAAACCCTATTTTTACATTATCATGTGGATCACACTTAAAGAGTTCATGTGTCCATTAATCCAATAGGTTTTCCATGGTCTCTTCCAATGGATTCACACCTTCATGGAGAATCATATTCTCCTCTTGATCAAACATTGCATACTTCTACTCAACTAGGCTAGGGATGTATGACTCAACATGGATTTTGTATATAGGCTCTACCTTGATGATAACCTTAGTCCATACCTTGTTCTTAATATCATATGAGACCAATATAAAGATATGTACCCACCCATCTTTTCCATGAAGTCTCGAGAGAGACAAATGGTGAAATAAGGAGGCAAGTCAATAACCACAATATCCTATGTAATGGAAAGGCTTGGGCATGCATGTAATGTTAGATTTAAATCCTTGATAATAATTATATCTTTCACTATCATGACATCAATCTGAAATTCTCCCTTTGGAATAGGGGAATATGTGATTCTAAGTGTATCTATGATTTTCTTTGGCATGACTAAGTTGTTTGCACTAGATTTTATCATATAATTATGTACAAGGTATTGGTCAATGATCAAGGAGAAATAGAATAGAGGTATTTTATTAGTGATATTATGTACCTACACTTGTATTTTTGGTTGGAACAAACTCATAAAGGTGGAAGGGACTAGTTGGGGTGCTTGACACTCTTGGAAGCCTTTAAGCACATCTTAAAGCAAATTTCATTGAGACATAATCATAAGTGCGTCATACATCATGATGTTAAGATTCATATTTTTCATCTATTCTACTATGTTGAAGGGAAATAAAGATCCCTTTGGTGATGTCTTAGAGGAGGAAGCTTCTTCTAGTGCCAGTATATTGGTTGGGGATATGACCTCTTACTACATGGCCTTTTTTGTATGTGAGTGTTATGTGGGTGTCTTAGCCTATGAACTTGCATGAGTCACTTATGGCACTAAAGATGAGGGAATTATGGTTAACATGACCTATTATATATCCCTCCTTTTAAATCTTGTGTTGAAATTAATGGGAGTGTTTCTTCCATTTGGTGTGCCACTCTAGTTTATATAGTTCAAATCTTCCTTCTCCTAATTTATAAAGGAAAATCCATCCTATGAGTGAGCTAAAATTTGGATCTCTCCCATTTGTAGGGATAAAATACTCATTTTTTCTTGTAGATGGGGCATGTCCTGCACCATAATCACCTAGTTCAATATCTTAGTTATGTAAGAAGTTTGATCGTGTAGTTGATTGCATGGGAAACACCACTCAAAATCCTATGCTAAATTGTCCTATACCAAGACAAGGGCTTAGAGTTTCTATCCATATCAGCTTTCTATGCATAAGGTGATAAATTATATGTAAATTGATTCTACGTTTTCATCCTACCATGGTAAGGAGGTTTGTTTGACTAATATTACTAAGTGTAAGGCTAATGAGGTATGGGATAATGTACTTGTTACCTTTTGAGAGTAACCAATTAATTTTCAAAACTTGATAATAGTGATTTTACTTCATGTAATTCATTAGGAGGGAAGACGTGAGGATTAGGTGGGCTCATTTTAGTGGGGGTAAGTGCTAGTGTAGCCTGTATAGCTTCTTAATAAGGAAGAGGCTCTACAAATATGGGCATCGAGAGTCTAGGCATAATCTTGCCTTCTTGGATTAAGTAGTTATCTATGTATACCATAACTTTATAGGCATCTAGGAGGATTGTGCCTCCCATGGATTGGATCTATACTATGATATCACTATTAAGAGCCTTTATAAAATACAAGAATGTGGTGTTAGGAGATGGATTACATAGTACTGGGATCCTATCCTAGACCCTTTGGAATCTAAAATTGAAATTGGCCATCGATTCATTCAGTGCTCACTTTATAGTCATGAACTACTCTATTCGGGATAAGTTATCACTTTGGTCCTCAAATTGCTTACACAATTTTATGCCTTGCTCATCCCAATTATGAATAAAGTTGGGTTGCAAACTTTGGTACCATTGAAGTGCTTTCCCCTTGAAGGAAGAAGTTAGAAACCTAATTACAACATTGTCCTAAGTGATATGGTGCACCAAACAAATGTTCATAATGTCTTGGATATGTTTCACAAGGGAAGTTAAATTCTCACCAGTAAACTAGGACAAGCTTTTGAGCATGAACACTAGAATGTCATCATATTGTGCTAAAAATAATGGGATACCTATATTGAAGGCCATGAATACTTGATTACTTCATAACATGATGAATGGTATATGAAATAGGCCTCTCCTAGGTGCAAATGTTCTTTTGAATAGAGGGGTAGACTATGTTCTAGAAGGTGACTGACTTGTGTTGTGTCATCTAACAGGGGACACAAATGCTTGAATTCTTCTCCTTATTGATGGCCCCAGAAGTGTATTGAACTAGAAATTGGTGCCTCTTGTAGATTATCTTGTTCTTCTTGGCATATAATAAGGGCTAGTCTTTGTGAACTAGAGATGTATGGAGTCACTAGGTGCTTGATTTTTTAGTGTTTTCTACACTTGATAACTAAAGAAAGCACTGATTCTTTATATTCTTCAATTTGGTCCCACCAAGTATGCCAAAAACTATTATCACTTGAAACATGCACCCATTGAATGCTTGGTTGTATGAGGCGAGGTTTTCTATGTGGTGCTAGGTGCAAGAACCTTATGTGGGGAATAAGAGGCCAAAGTGTTAGGTGTAGAAATATTACTTTGTAGTTGCATGAAAAAGTATTGGTTATTTCAACATAATAATGGAAACATTCCCAATGAATGTGACCCTTTTACTCCTTTGTATGAGTCTTTATAGTAGGTCAAATTCCTTCTATTCTAAATGCACCTAGTTTAAGACCAGCACGTGGATATAAAGAGTAGAAAAGAAACCTAGTGCTCACTTAAACCTAAAACTTTGAGGGAAAAGGGGTATGGAGAAGGTAAGAGAGTGTTGTAAATGAAAAGGAGATGCATCGAGAATAGATTGAGTGCTCCTACTACCATAAAAACATTGCATATGCTTGAGAATAAGATAATTTCCACATAGATTCTACCAAGGATATTCTTCATGTAGGGGACTTTATATAGAGGTGAAAGAACACATCACAGTACTGAGAGGGATAAGAAGCATCTATAGGTGATGCCTACATAGACATTGATGCACATGAGAATAAAACTGAAAGTTAATTCCAAGTTCAACAAAGAGGTGTAGGGGATGAAAAGACCAAAGAAAGGGGTGAGGGGCACCCATATATGGGAATTAATAAAACACAAAGAGCACACAAATCATTAAAATAATAGAAAGAGGTGAAATTAATTCTCATTAATTTTATAGTACTTAGCCAATACAATAAATCATGATGGGAAAATTTTGGCAGTGTAAGGCTATTAAAATGAGCCAAACCTTTTACAATAGAAAAGCTAAGATTTTTTAAAAGATCAAGATAGTTTTATAATAAATGCATCACTTAGGTGGTGGATAAAACATTAAATTCTTTAATAATGCATTAGTCATGCTTCTTGAAACTTATCTAATTTATAGACATGGGTTGGTGTCAGTATCACATCTGGATGCATGTGCATTGGAGAATGGAAGATTTTTTGACAACATTAGAAGGTGGCATGCACTCAGGTTCTAAATCATGAAAGGCACTTCTTTATTTCATTTTGATAGTACCTCAAGCTCCTCCCAACATCCTCCAATAGCCTTCATTAAATTTGAAAACCACTTGACATGTGGAAGGATATTATTTCCCTTGGGAAAACTATGAATATCTCTATGTTGAATGAGCATGGTGCCACTATGTGACAATTATAGAAGAAGGCTACGTGTTACACAAGGAAAAGATGTGGATGTAGAAATCAGGGCACATACATATAAATTTTTATAATAGGTGTGAAAACCATTTTAAAGGAGAGCACACATGAGGATTTGAAGATTGTAGGCATGTTTTATTTGTTCTATGTCTTCTTCCTATTCTATGTTCTTTATTTAGCCACTTTTGAACCTAGAGTCTGCACTCTAAAGATCATGCACTTCTTGATCTGTGTGCCACCAAATCCTACACATGGATATGCATTGAGTTCTTTATGATGGCATAGATCATTGTATCCCTACTTCATATACTTACACATTAATCTCAGGATCTAGCATAGATGGGAAGTGTTTATGCCTCTTCTACTTGAATTATGAGATACTCCATAGGTGCGTTGATCTTTTATAGGACCTTAGGAGGCCTTGGACTAACTAAAGTGGATATTTTCTCTCTCTTATTAATATAGTAACTAATTAATGCCTTGTTCTAAAATATTTATGTGAGTTTGATGTTCTTTGGTTTGAAAAGTGTCTCATAGTGTGTTTTATGAGAGTTGGAGTGATCAAATCATTAGTGCATCACCCCTTTTTTACATGTTTTTATAAGTTTAATCAATTCTCTCTCCCTTTACCAAGTATATTCTAGTTTAGGTTTAGTATACGTGATAGATCCACAAGGAATTGACCTTCTCCAAAGGTCTGATCCACTTTTAAGATACCCATATCCTAGAATCAATCCCATGTTAGACTAGATTTGAGTAGGAAGATCTAAACAATCCACTCAACCAGGGTGCATATCTAGAACCCCAATAAGTCTCTCATGAGACTCATTGGTTAGTATGGTTTCTACTTTTTCACATACTTATTTCCCTCTCTCACTCCTTATTCATAATTTATTTTCATTTGATTGTACATAGCTTATACTTAGAAAACACAAAAATAATATAACATGTCAAAATACAAAATAATTCAAATATTTCAAAAACATAATTTTTTGTAGATTGTATGCATTACTATGTTTACATTTTTACTAGCTAGATACTACATATTTATAGTTATCCTATTATAGTCAATTTTATCATACACCTATGCTTCAATTATTCTTGTTGAGTGCTTTCAAATTCTAGATAGGACTCTAGTCCACTACATTAATCCATACTAGTTATCATCTACCCATTAGGGGAATTTACACCAAAATAGGTTTATACATTGATAGATCTACCCACTTAAAGGCATCTCCTACACAGTTTCTATAACCAAGTTTTATCTTTACATACTATACATTCTACTTATGCATTAATTTATCTTGATATTAATTATTATTCCTTATTTCTCAAATTTTTTACCGATTATCATTAGTTATACTTCATATATATACATCCTAAGGTCCTACAAAAGATCAACACACCTATGGAGTATCTTGTGTTTCAAGTAAAAGAGGTGTAGACACTTCCCATCTATGCCAGATCCCTAATTAAAAATATAAATTTATACAACAAGGTCATAATTATTCATGCCATCATAAGGAAATCAATGAATATCTATGTGTAAGATTTGGTGCTGTATAGATCAAGAAGTGAAAAATCTTTAGAATATAGACTCTGAATTCAAAAGTAGCTAAGGAACATAACACAAGAAGTAGACATAGAACAACATGAACATGCCCAAGATATTCAAATATTCATGCGCACTCTCCTTCAAAATGGTCTTTGCACCTGTTCTAAATATTTCCACACCCACATGTAGAGTTCTACATCCATGCCTTCTCCTTGCATAATGTGAACCCTTCTCCCACAACTGCCATATGGTGGCACCATACTCATTGAACATAGAGATTTTCATAATTATCCCAAGGGAAGTACTAGCTTTCCACATGTTAGGTGTTTACCAAATTTAATGAAAGCCACTAGAGGTGGTTAAAAGGAGCTAAAGGTGCTATCAAAATTAAATTTAGAAGTGGCTTCCATGCTTTGGAACTTGAGTGCAAGCCACCTTCTGATGTTGTCATAAAACCTTCTATTTTGTAATGCACATGCATCCAGACGTGATCCTACCACCAACCCAAGTCTAATCATTGGACAAGTTTTAAGAAGCATGGATAAGGCACTAATAAATAATTTAATGTTTTATCCATTACCTAAGTGGTGCATTTATTGTAAAACTAGCTCGATCTTTTATAAAACCCTAATTCTTCTATTGTAAAAGGGTTAACACATTTTAGTATCCTCATGCTACCAAAATTTTCCCTCCATGAGTTATTGTATTGAGAATTAAGTTAACCTCCTTATATTATTTTAATGACATGTGTTCTCTTTTCATTTGATTAATGCCCATTCATGGGTTTTCCTCACCCCTTTCTTTGGTGTTTTCATCCTTTGCATCTCTTCATTGAACTTGGAATTTGCTTTTAGTTTTCATCCTATGTGCATCAAAGTCTATGTAGGAATCACCTATGGATACTTATAATCCTTTTTGGTGTTGCACCATGTTCCTATGCCTCTATGTGAAGTCCCCTACATAAATAATATCCTTGGTAAAATCTCTATGGAAATTGTCTTATTCTCAAGCATTTGTATCATGATTACGGTAGTAGGAGTGCTCACTCTATTCTAGGTGCATCAAATTTTCATTTACAACACTCTCTTACCTTCTCCCAACCCCTTTTCTCAAAATTTTAGGTTTAGGCTAGTGCTAGGTTTCATTTTTGCTTTCTGTCTCCATGCACCGGTCTTAAACTAGGTGCACTTAAAATAGAAGGAATCTGGCCTACTCCAGAGACTCGACCTAAAGAGCACAAGGGTCTCATAACTTGGGGATGTTTACATCATTATAATGAAATAACCAATGCTTTCACATTTAATTGTGTATTAATACTTCCATACCTAATTCTTTGGCCTCTCACACCTAGTATCACATAGTAAAGCTCCCCTCACATTGACGAGCATTCAATGGGTGTATGTTTTGAGTGATAACAAGACCCATAATAATTTTGACCTATGTTGAATAAGGGAACCATGATCATGTGTGTGTGTTATGAAATGGAAACTAGGAGCCCATGATCTAGTGTGTTGTATAATTTGAGCCTAAATCTACCTAAATAGTGATGTTATGATGTTTTGGCTTGACTTTGAATCCCTATGAACTATAGGGGTGTTAGGGACCCATATAGTAGAATTATAAGTTATAGATGATGTAGGTGCCTTGTGTTAAGAACCCATAGACCCAAATATAACTAATCTTATCATAAACTAGGTATAAGAAGGTCCTCTAGAGTATGTGAGATATCTATGGCATAATGGTCTCTTTAATAATGGTCTTTGAGGGAGAGTATGTTTGTGTGTAGATACCATAGGAGTAGAACTCACCTATTATAAGGATTATTTTGACCACTATGATATATGCATAGGAGTTGTACTCTATATTTTAACTGATAGTAATGCAATATCTGGTAGTGGAACTAGAACTATAATTGGTGTCAGTGTTGGAATTGTAGTTGGAAACTGTGCTAGAACTACCTATGGGATGGGAAGAGGATACTCATATGAAACACCCTCAATATTAACCACCTATTTAGCATTTATATACTTTAGGCATTAGTGTACTATATATGAGATGTCTCAGAGTTGTTATAACCATGCCCTACTCAATAATATATTGAATACACCATCACTAAGTACTACTAGGAATAGAGTAGCTATGTGTGCTAGTTTATCCTATAATAGAAGCACAATCTCCCTAATGAAACTATGAAAGTGGTCACTAAAATGACTAATTATTATATATATTGGGAATATACCCTAATCTATGTATCCTAAGTGTTGTAAGAGTGTCATGGTGCACATGTTTATGCCTGACCCATTGTCAACCATAACACTATGAATAGGATGGTGGTCTATTTATGATCACATGAAGAGCACATGTAAATATATGTCACCATCCATAATATCTTACTATAAAAATGTGATAAGTGGTTTAGGTGGTATTATAGTGTGATACATGCCAATAATTTTATGTAGTGGATGTGTCTCTTCTGTAATTATGTGATAAGAATATGGTGGTGGATGAGCTTGGTATGTGTAGTGAAAATTTGATGTGCCCCTATCTTATTAGTTGTATGCTTTGGGAAAGGATATGAAAATATATTTAGTGCCTTTGCCTCTATTTATTATTTCAGGGCCTCTACGGGTGTGCTCACATTGATAATGTTATCATCAATGAGAACTTGTATCTTATGCTTTAGGCTAATGCATTTGTTTGTCATGTGGCTTGGTGCCCTATAATACTCAGAGAATACATTTGAATCATAAATTTTTGGAAGAGGTCATGTAATATCAACCTCTTTAATGGGAGGGAGAGATATGACATTACATTCTACTAGTTATTTTAGAACTCATGTTGGTGACTCTAGTATATTAGTGAAGACTCTACACGAAGGAGCAAATAAAACCAATCTAGGAGAAGGATCTAAAGTTGTGTTGACTATGGACTTTCAATCACTTTTGTTTTCTATGTCCCTAACCTTATATGGAGGTTTATTTGTTTACTCACTATTAAGAGATTAACCTCTCTTTCCTTAATTATGTGACACATATCTATAAATGTGGAAAACTTATTGAAAAATATTGATTCATGTAGTGATATTAATAGACTATTTGAATATATCTTGAATCTCTATGTCTGCCATGGGGCTAGTTAATTTTGATATCACTATGGACTCATTTGAATTTTATTTTAGCCATACCACTTATGCAATGATATATTATCACTGATATTGATAGAGAAGTGAATTAGGAACATATTTTATAAAGGATTGAATGCCATGATATATTGGTTAGGAAAAATATGGAACCGCTATAGGGCATAATCCTTGAGGTTGCATAGAAATAGCTTTGTAAGAATCCAATAATTAGACATGCAATTCAAGAATTGTATATGAAAGGATCTAATTTGATTCTCTAGGTCACCCTTTCCATCATATAATGTGAGCTTTGGTGCCATGAAACTGGATGGGAAAGGAGTTGTCTCTATGTGATGTGTCAAAGGTATATGCAAGATAATGTTAGACTCCAAGGCATATGATGGCTTAGCTACTCCCTGCTCAATATGTAACACATTAGATTGTAGATAAATAACCTACTATGTCAGGGATTTTACTGTTAGATGAGAATAACTAGCCACAATTGGTGTGGATGTCACTAATGATTAAAAAATAAGCTTGGGTTATGCTATTTGAGTTAGCTAAGTAGGACCCACTAAAGGTGTAATAAAATCATTAAATAGAGGGGTTAAAGATTTACCATTGTTTTTCTTTTGAATTTCCTCTTGAATAATGTTTATTAAATCATCTTAGATATCTTTATGTTTGGACACAAAGTATTTTAATTGATTTTTATCGATTTCATCAAATCTATTGTTAAATTCTACCGTTGTAGCTTGAAAGGTAGGAAAATAATTTTTTGTATATTTTGAACTTTGAAACATAATAATCTATGAATGTTTTAAAAAATTTAAATATTGCAACAAATTTTGATACTTTTGGAATTGAAATTTGACTATAGAAAAAAAAAGGATACAAACCCTAAGTGTGTCTAGGGTTAGGGTTTTAGAGTATAGCATTTCTTTGCAATAATTCAAATTAGATATAAAATAAATTTAAACCCTAATGTAAATTTGATTTTAATTAACTAGGTTATCTAAATAAAATTAAAAAATTATAAGTATTTAGCCCTAAATTTATTGCACAAAATTTAGATGAATGTGAGCTAGGGTTTTATGTAATATTCAAAATAAGACGGGTTCACCAAACGATTTAATTTTTTAGGGTTTTACATAAATAATTCCTATGTTTAATTCAAGGTACGAGATGTCTAAATCAGTTAAATAAATATGTTATAATTAAGTACTATTTTTTAATGATATTTTGACCTTGTTTGACTTTCTAAAATAGCAATAAATAGAGATTTATCTGAAAATTGACTATTGTGAATGATTTAGGATTTAACAATTGAGATCTAAGTAGTAGTATGTGTCATCAACAAGATTCTATTATTCCTATACTCACTAGATAGTACCACCTAGTCTGAAAAGTAGTACCATTCATGTGCATTGTCCTCAATATGGTGCTAATTTCCCCTTTATAGGACTATTCCTATTTTTGTAGAGCACATGTGCATGTGTCTGTACGTTCTGTTCCTATGTAATCAAAACATGTGCCTCTATGTTGTACCTATAAAACTTGATGTGAAAACCCAACTCTCCTTAAAATTATGGCATGAGAAATAATTTTGTGTGTTTTAGTAGGATTGACCAGACATCCTCAACACCCCATTGTGTAGATATTTGCCTACATACCAATACTCTAATTGGGTATCAAGATCGTTGTAGTTTTTCCAAATAGTGATTGATGTATGTGCGAGTGAATTATATAATGAGAGTGACCTTGGATGCCTTGAATGTGTTTGAGCTTTGAAATTCTTAAAAATTTGGCTTAGGGATATTGTAGATGCTAGTATGCAAAAAATAGGGTAGAATAGGGATCAAATACTTTGATTTTACACAACTTTGTCTTTAATTTGAATAGATTTTTCATATATTTTCCATTTAGTATGTAGAGGTGGATTAGACTTGTATTTATAGGTTTTATTTTATTTTATGGATAATAAAATAATATTAGGCTGACCTTAGGAGGGGCACACATTTGAAAAACTATTTTTTATGAAGGTCTAGGGATAAGGGGATTAGCACCCAATTGGGGACACTAGTGTCATGGGGTGATAGTACCCTAAATGTGGTGTTAATGTCATCTTGGTATACTGTTAAACAACTTGGATTGGGTTCTGTGATGATAGTTATGGGAATATGTTATCACTAGTTGTAAGTGATTATGGTCTATTAAATGACTAAAAAAGTAATTTTAATTCTAAAGGATAAGTCTATGTATAGCCTATGGATAGGGTAACTCAAGTGACACTCTTAGCATCCAATTACCACTTTTAGGTGATTATAATTTCTTTAACTTACATACATAATGTTCTCTATTACGGTTAGTGAAACTTTTAGGTTGAGTCATGTAGATTTCCTCTTTATAATCACCACTTAGAAATGAATTCTTGACATCCATTTTATGGATAACCCAACCATTTTGGACTAAAAGAGTAATAATAAGTCTAAAATTACTTATTTTTAATATAGGAGCAAAGGTTTAAACATATTCCATCTTGGATTTTTGATTAAACCTATAAGTAACTAACTTAGATTTAAATTTGTTAATTTTACCAATTGAATTATATTTGATCTTATAACTCCAACTATAACTGAAAATATGTCTTTTAGGTGGAGGGACAAGATCCCAATTATAATTTTTAATTAAGGAATTATATTTATCTTACATAGAAATATTTAATCTATCATTTTGAGTGGATTTCTCAAATGATTGAGGTTCACATTCATACATAGTCATTAATGCATGATAAAAATGTTGAATTCTAATTAGTTTATTAAGTTTATCAACATTAAAATATTAGATTAGGGATTCTACCCATTTAGATATTTTAGTTTGAACATGAAACTCATGGGGTTCCTTAGACTCTAAGTTATCTAGAACTAGATCAACTTCCTCAAGGGAATTCCTTTCATCAAAAGAAGAAACATGAGAGTTAAGTTCATCAATAAGAGAACATTGAGTAAGTTTCATAGAGGGATCATATAAAGATTTTTAGAGAATAATAACATTCATATTCTCAATGATCTTATGTTTTTAAGGATCATACACTCTTAAAAAAAAATTATTACCTCCATAAACTTAAAAAAATCAAGAAAAGGAAGTGAGATTGAGCTTCTTTCTTTTAACTTCAGGAATAAAGATAGAAGTAGGACTACAAAAGATCCTAAGATGAGTCACACTAGGTTTATTTTTAATCTACATTTATAGAGGGGTATAAAGATGCAAATCTTTGGTAGTGATCCTATTTAGAATATGCACAATAATATTCATGGCTTTGGCCCATAAAAACTCAAGAACATTTGTAGATTGCAACATTGTTCTAGTTATTTCTATGATGGTGCAAAATTTTTTTAGTAATACCATTTTTCTGGAGGGAATAGGGATTTGTTAATTCTCTTTAAATACCACAACTAATTAAAAAATAATCAAAATTTTTACTAACATATTCACCACCATTATCAGTTTTTAATCTCTTAATAGAAAAATTAGATGCATTTTCGTATTAACTTTAAATTTTTTGAATTTAGACAACACATTAAATTTATTTTTAATGAAATATGACTAGATAATTCTAGTGCAATTATCAATAAAAGTAACATTATACAAGGAACCATTAATAGATACAACTTCAAGAGGTCATACAACATTACTATGAATAAATTCTAAAAGATGTGAGGAATTTACATCATGATTCTTGTGAAAGTTGTTAGTATGTTAATTACCACATAAGTAACCCTCACAATTTTTATGATGAGAGGGGATATAAGGAAGTATAACAATAATATTATTTGCATACATATAATGTAAAATTATAAAATTAACATGTCTTAATATTTCATGTCATAATTGAGATTCATTTTTACTATGTGATGAAAGAAAACATATAGAAGTAAAAAAGATATATAAACCATTCTTTTGAACACCTTTAACAAACAAAAACCCCGGTTCATTTCTAATAGAACAACTATATTCAATCAATGTTACAATGAAATTATCATTTGTAAGTTGAGAATAAGATATCAAATTATTTTTAAGCCTAGGTACATAAAAAAACATCATTTATAGTAACATTTAAAAACTTTGATTTTCCTTGTTTAGTCACTTCTTTAAAATAATTATCTCCTAAGTAAATTTTTCATATATATCTCTAGAATCACACAAAATATTATATAATTAAGTCATATGGTGTGATGCATTGCTATCAAGAATACACTCATTTTCATTCGAAGCAAATAAAGTGGCATATTAAGCAATAACATTTTGATCTTGATTATTAGTCTGATTAAGGTTTTGATTCTTCTGCTTATTTCGATTAGATTTCTTCCTTTTATAATTTTTATAAGATTTATTTTAAATTTTATCATTGTTTTTATAACAGGTTTCTCTTCTATGACCAAATTAACCACATAAAAATACAATTTCCATTAAACTTAGGTTTATGTTTTTATTTACCAGATTTCTTATTCCTATTTTTGCCTTTATAAAAAATAGGGCTAGATTTATTTATTTTATTATTATGAGAAATATTATTTAAGGTGAGAAGTACATAAGTGACATTATATTTAGTATCAAAATTGGTCATAACTTGCTCTTCTTCAATCAAAAGAGCTGACAAAGTAGTAAGGTAAAAAATATCTTGCTTAGTTTGATACTTAGAATTTAAAATTGAAATGAAATTTTTAAAATTTCATAACTATTTAATTGAATTATAAATAAAATAAATTTATCCTAAATCAAATTAAAATTACATCCATCTAGCTAAGTTTTAAGGTTTTTAATTTTAGCAAGAAAATTCATAACTTTCTCCTCACATTTCATAGATGTAGTTAGTAATTGAAAGATTTACTTAATAATATTTAAGAGATGAGTCCCCTTGTGCATGGATTCAAAGAGTTTCCAATCATATCTATGAGACTCTTGATTATCGATGTGGAGAAGGAATTTATCCTCAACACTCTGCAAGATAATGGACATAGTTTCTTATGGTTTCTATTTAAATGTATTGGTAAACTCAAGGGTCAAATGTCATCCAGAAGGGGTTTTTTTAGTCCCAAGGACAATATTCCACAACTCTAGGGCCATAAATTCAAATTTAACATGAATTTTATATATTTTATAGTTATTTCCATTAAGTATTTGAGATTTATCTAAGTAAAAATGAGGTGAGACTATAGCTTCCCTTTAAACAAGATAGTAAATAAATGCTTAAAATGAAGTATTTTTTAAAAAAAAAATCACGCCAATTTTCAAAAATAAAGTGAATCACACGTGTAACTATACTTTATTACATAATTTATATGTCAAAAAATGCAAAAAATTGAATTAGAATCACAGTAATCTAGATGTCAAAAGAGTCACACTCAGAACAATCACCTAAACACTATTATTAATAAAGTTGTAAAATTAATAAAATGAGGCTTAAAAACATAAAATTGACCATATATATGCATCCAAAATATGCCAAAACATAAGGATCAATTGGTTACATGACTATGCTTGTCTAGATTTTGACTAGGTCAAATGTCAAAACAAGGTCGACAGATTAACTAAAGTTTAAAATGCATGTTTTTTACACACAAACCAGGAATAATTTATAAATTAATTAGTTTTAAAAATAATTTACTTTTTAATATATTTTACCAAAAAAACACTTGGGTTGAAGCAGTTTGAAGTTAAGTTCTCATTTTCAAAAGAGTCTTGCAAAATAATAGTTACCAACTCCTCTACACTAAAGCTCTGAAACAATACATCAAGATTTTAAATTTAAATATTATGTAATTAATTTTTTTAATGAAAAAAAAATAATAATAAATATTTACATGTAAAAGCAATTTTGAATATTTTTACTTTTTAATAATTAGGAATGTGGGGCCCCTAGATTTTTGCATGAAATATTTGAATTTAAAAAAAAACAAGTATTTTTTAAATATTTAAAAAAATATTACCAACCTATGCAAAATCTTGTAGGTGGTAATGGCACCTCTGTGGGATTTTAAAATAACACGGTAGTTTGTTTAATCCACTAAATCTCTTGAAAGTTTGGTAATCTAATTGAAATTTCCTATTGATGCCAACAACTTTAAAAAAGAATTTTTTACTCAGAAATTAATTTTTCGATCCATCAATGGCTAAGAGAAAATCCTACAAGCTTTGGGATGCCATCTCAAGCTCTCAAAGAGGTTGTTATTCATTAAAATTTGACAAATTAGATGTTAAAACACTAGAATGAGGACTAAGGTGATCAAGAGATTTTTTCTAAATATTTTCATGCATAGGTGTCATATGACATTAAAAATGGTGCCCAAGCTTGAAATTTTTATTTAAAATTCTTAAATGATTTAAAAGAGGTCTGAGTTACTTGAAAGGAATTTAAATGTTTAAAATATAATAATTCAACCTCCTAACTGATTAAAAACAACTTCTCTCCATGCCATACAACACAGAGCTAGGAATGATTTTGAAAAAAATAATTAATATTGATAATAATGAATGCTCCAAGATCAATAATTCAACACCGTGTTGCCAATTATCTACACTTCTTGCTCCGATACATGAAAATATATATATATATATATATATATATAAGATCTTTTCATGTATCAGAGCAAGAAGTGTAGATAATTGGCAACACGGTGTTGAATTATTGATCTTGGAGCATTCATTATTATCAATATTAATTATTTTTTTCAAAATCATTCCTAGCTCTATTTTGTATGATGCAAGATTCACATAGGAGATATAGAAGTGTAATTGAATAACAAAAAATAACATATGAAGCACATATCAATTGAATAGTGTGACACAAAGATTAGGTGGAAAAACCTCCAATGGAGGTAAAAAACCCACAATGATTATTCAATGTAGAAACAATTAACCAATACATAAAATCTTTTCAATCTCATTCCTTCTCAAAAAAATTATTCATAAAACTTATTTTCAGACAAGTATTTGTCACACAAAAATGTAATATTATTCACAAAATCTCGTGGGAAAATAATAATCACCATGTTCAATATGTGAATTTACAATAAGGTAAACCCTATTTATAATATTCATGATGGGAGATGACCATTGTAACCAATGGTCCCATATTTTCCCTGATGAACATTTAATTACATTAATAATTATAAACAAAAATAATTTAATTATTTATCTTCACAAGATTTTCACCTCGTGTAAATAAATAATAAATTATTATTATTATTTATTTAATTCTCAAGGTAAATTAAGGGTGAAGAAAGCACTATTTGTCATTAAATACTCTAACACATGTCAAAATTTCTTACAAACTCTAGCCATATACGTTGGTGGGCATTCAAATCATCTTGTGAGAACATGTGTTTTAGGCTACGTGATCATATTTTACCTTAAAAGGTTTGTCTAGAAAAAAGTGATTCCACTATTTTAATGTGTTCACTATGGAAGCAAACTCTAAATCATGTGTGGGATAGTTATTTTCATCTTCCTTAAGCTTGACAGATTCATAATCCACCACTTTACCCTCTTTGGTCAATATGCCACTGAAGCCTTCCTTAGAAGTGTCAGCCCATACCTTAAAATGACCATTTGGATCAGGTATAATCAGAATAGGATTTATTGTTAACAACTCTTTGAGATTTTTGAAAGCATCTTCACATTGATGTGTCCATGTAAATTTTTTTCCTTTATGTTGAAAGGATGTAATGGGGTTGGCTAGGTGAGATAATTATTTATAAACTGCCAATACTATCTAGCCAAACCTATAAAAATACACATTTTGTGCATGTTAGATAGAAAATACCACTCTTGAATGGATTGAATCTTTGTTGGATTTATAATAATGCCTTTCTTGGAGAACACATGCCCCAAATAATGTATTTTTGTTTGGTAGAAGGTGTATTTGGATAGCTTACAAAACTAATTTTGTTTTCTTAATCTTTGTAAAACCAACCTTAAATGTTGATCATGTTCATCTTTATCTTGGAGTAGATGAGGATGTCATCCAAGAACACTAGTACAAATTTGTCTAGGAAATATTTAAAAATATTGTTCATTACATTCATGAATATTGTATGTGTGTTTGTGAGGCTAAATGGCATAACAATGAATTAGTAGTGTCCATATTGAGTTTGAAAGGTTGTTTTGTATGTGTCCTCCTCTTTGATCCTTAACTGATGGTAGCTAGATCTTAAATCAATTTTGGAAAATAATGCTACATATTTCATCTAATAAAATAAAGTATCAAACTAGGATTGTGGATAATAATTATTGATTGTCACTTTTTTGAACATATGATAGTCAATACACAACCTTAAACTGTCGTCTTTCTTTCTCATGAAAACTACCAGAGCACCCCAAGGTGAGACACTTGGTCGAATACTTCCATTATACAAAAGCTTTTGTAACTAAACTTTTGTCTCTTTCATATCTACCACGTTCATTCTATAAAGAGATTTTGATGTATGGGACTCCCCTAGAATAACATTAAGAGGTAAGTCAAAATCTCATTTTGGTGTTAAACTAGGCAATTTTTCTGGAAAAACATCCATAATTTCCCATAAAATAAGAAAATCTAAATAAGACTAGTCTTCCTCCTTGGTAAATTCATGAGTTGGAGTATAGAGAGATTACATCCTTTTAGAAAAACATTCTTTAATTTTAGGGATGAAAACATTTTTTGCATGTTTGTCCCTTGAAGACCTTAAATTTCAACAAGTTTTCCATTCTCATTAGTACATTGCATCTTTTTTTTGGAGAAATCAAGTGTTACATGGTGGTGTTATAGCCAATGAATGCCTAATATTATGTCATAATACAACAACGGTGTTAAAAACAAGATCACCCTTATTCTAAATATGCCCAAATCAAGTTCAATTTTCCCTAAGTATTATTGTATAAGTACCCTTTTTCCAATACCAAACTTGACTTTCTATCCTTATCTCAATCGCATATATTTCTACTTACATTTATTTATTATAGCGGGTGAAATAAATCTATCCATTTCACTAGAATTAATTAAAATAAATACAAAGTTACTATCAATATTACATCTTATCTCTATTAGAGTGGCCTAAAAGTCAACTTTCTAATTGTTTACTATTGCATATATTCTATGGTCTATTGGCTATCCTAATTTCAACTTTGGGTAGTCCTTATAGTAGTGGTTATCATTGCATTCCTAGCACACCACTATCTTTTATAGGGCTATTAGAACAATGTTTTCCCTTATGACTAGTCCATGTTGGCTATTGAGGTGTTGGTCCTTCCTAAAAGACCCATTTTTAGAGTTGCCTTGAGCTTTAAAATTCTTGTTTTGACCTTGAAATGAATTGAAATTTTTGTTGTTCCCTTAGAACTTGTGATTTTGGTCTAATTTCTTGAAGCTTTTAGCTATGAGAGGAGTATTTTTATCTTTTGACTATGGCCTATTCATTTTGAAATCTCGTCTCACTTTTTGTTGAGACTTTTCTTTAATTTTGCCTTATGGGTATAGTAGTTGCCAATGTCTTATGATTAGTTATATTTATGTCATGCATCAATATTTATTTCATCCCCAACTCGAATTTAGTTATTTGTGTCTCTTCATCATTCATTTAGTCTACATGTTGTATCATTTTTAAAAACTTATTCTCATATTTCAATATGGTCATATTTTCTTACTTGAGCAGTTGAAAATCTATTATTTTATACTCCTTGAAGTTTGAATTTAAGTACCTCTTTCAAAATTGGCTCTCAAAAGTTGTCTAGATAAGGGTCATATGTTGATACCCTTATAAGGCATAGATATGGTTCTAACATAGGGTAACAAAACCATTGAATTGGTAGATAAAAACACTTACCTTCACATTCGATGGCATGTGATGTAAGCTAAAGTAGTTATATAGATTTATGAACCATGTATTGGCTACATCTCCTAATACATCACCTTAAAAGGTATGTGGGGGAAGATTTTTGAGCTCTCTAATGATTAGGTATATCATTCTTATTGGTAATTCCTAGAGTGATTTCTCCCCTTCTTGTCCAAATTTTAATCAAGGGACTTCTTCCAAAGGAACACCCTTAATATTGTTTAACCTTCACTCTTGATTTTTAATTTTTCCTTGAATGGCATTCATATCAGACAAGATTCCATAGAGGATTTATTCTTGCTTATCAAATAGGATGTTCCCAACTATATTATCATTTTAGTTATGGGGAAGAGATTTATTTTTATTTTGGTTTGGATTTTGGGTAGCATAGTCCCTACCTCAGATTCTACCTCTACCTCGACCTCTACCTCTTAAGATTGGTCTATCAATTCCTAGATCATTGTCAACCTGATTATTTTCAACCTTAGTCTTAACCATTTTCTTGAGAAATCACCAAATATTTTCTTAGATAGATTTTATTAGAAACAAATTAATTTAAATCTTATTTAGATCTATGTTTAGAATTTATAACTTGGTATAGGCTTTGATGCCAGGTGAAAATACCAAAAATAATTGAGCATCCCTTCTTTAAAAGTTCACAATAGATAAAGTGAAATGGTTTATTACATGTAACTTGTTTTTCTATGAACTACCATAATCCCCATAACCACATTGATGCACATGCAACCCTTAGCCATGGTAATTACCCCTATAAGATTCTATAGGGAAGATTATTTCCCTAGGGAAACTTTCATGTAGTTCAAAACGTATCGATATGTGATCCATAAATATAAGCTCATAACTATACGGTGGTAGACACCTTCCCAATAGACCACATAGATGTCCTCATAATATTTAAAAACTCACATCTGTGTAAGTTTGGGTATAGGCCAGGGTAGATTATTCACCCCTTCATTGTATTTAGGATGCTAGGGAAAGATCATCCTAATAGGGAGTCAATTCTGATTCATACGATATCCTTTTGTAAACCAAGATTCGTAATGAAGAAAACATATTTGTTTTAACTAACTTACTTAAAGACATAATATAAATAAGTTAATTGATTTAGAAATACACTTATAGCTCATGAAATTGCAGTAGGATTTTCTATTTAATAGGTTTCTTGCAAACTTTTAGTACTATCCCTAATTAAATCATGAATTATAGTTTGGATAATCCTCATACTACGTGCCTTAATTCAACATGTAACCATAGGATATTGAAATCAAATTTAATTTTTATGCTCTTCATCTAGGTCATAAATGACTATTAAGCTTTTGATTATAATGACTACTTATTCTCACTAGACCATCCAATAATTAGCCACTTAAATATTAAAATATCTCAAATGTCAATTACTTTTCAAATAGTTTGATGTAAGACAAATATGCCACTTCATCATAGTTTGTATGGTTTATAAATTATTGTGTTTCAACTTAGCTTTCATGATTTGTTCCTTTAGGAACATCGAGTTGTTTATGCTAACAATTTAGAAGTTCAACAACTATTATCAAGTGCCATTAAGACACTAATAGATTTTTAAAACCAAGAATTATTTTTAAGTTTATGTGAGATGGTCAATTACTTTAACATAATCATCTAAGTTATTTTAAGGATCATAATGATATGCCCATTGAATAGTTAAGTTCTATGAAGTAGTAACAACTTCTCAATATAAGTGGAAATAGTTTGACTGTATTTTGACATGAATATCATTTTAGAATCTTGAATTATTTTATTAATATCAATAACAACATTTTATTCTCTATCCTATTTAGAAACTCTTAGCTTCTAACATATAACAAGCATATGCAACTAAAAAAATTTCCAAGTATTCTTGCATCCTAGTTTTAACAAGTAAAATGTTAATCAAAAGTAATATAACTTCATGAATTGGTTGATTAAGAAATGTTATTGATTGATAGAATTGGTTGTGATAAAGAATAATCAAAATTAATATAACAAGTAAAATGTTAATCAAAATTAATATAACCAATTCTATCAATCAATAACATGTCTTAATCAATAAAATATTTAAATGGACCACACTAATGCAATCAAATTGATAGAATTGGTTGTGATAAAGAATAATTTGAAAACTTATTGTATGGTTATAATGTGTCCAAAATAATCAATAACATCAGTTCAAACAATAATTTCCTAGCATGCCATAGAGTGATTATATGGATGGAAATTTCTCACATGCATAGTGCCTTTTTTTGAACTCATAAAGATCTCAGAAATTGTGTTATAAAATTACTAAAATGGCAGTAAATAACTCACAAATAATTAAATAGAATAACTTTAAATTAGTATACAGGTGCATCCATTAAGTTATATATTTGTATGTAATCAATATCATACTCTTAAGAACTACTTCATGAATATAAAATCAAATGCTAACTGATGATTACTAATGAAATGTCAGCACTATAGTAATTATATTCACTAGAATATAAATATAAATTGAACTTGTAATAGTTAACCTCTCATCTAATTGGAGGCAATAAACCATCCACTAAACTTAACCAACTTAATAACTTAATCAACAATACAAATAGTGCTAAAATAAATAATTTAATAGTATAAATCTATCATGTTTCTAGTCTACACATCAACCCAAATGATTATTGTTCACTTTTAAATATGTTATAATACAATAATAACTTGTAAAATAATTAAATAATACAATAAACCATCTAATTTCACCAATATTTAGTTGAGTAATATAAATTCTTCACATGATCCATCCTGACCCGATCCATCCTCTGAGCCCCCAATAGATGGCCCTTACCACCCCCAACCCTTGGTTGGGAGGTGGAATTTGGTTTTAGGGATTTTGGGATAAGAGTGTGAACAATAAGGGATAAGATCCATCACTAATTTATAGTATTTAATTAAACCAATAAACATGCCATAACTAAAAATCAAATATACAAAGACCAATAAACATATACAAATTTATCACCTTTTATTCTATCTCTGAAGATTTTCAAGTACCAACTATAAATTCATTTTAACCTAGTCAACCCTCATCCTAGGTTACAAGTGTACTACCATTAAAAATTACCATTATAACCAATAAAAATAATAATAAATATTCACATAATGCATGTACATGAAAATAAATAACACAACACCAAACTTTTAGATGCTCTATCCTTTTACCAATTTGTCAGGTATAGTCATTTCATCACCTATAAGTGGTGAAATACCTATATCTAATATTTTTGTATGGTTGGATCAAAATAAAAAATACATACTACTATAATAATATTAATGAGATCTCAAGGTTTGAAATAAGAATCAATATTATAACTATAAACTCGTTTTAAGCTTATAAACACTAGGTAGATTTTTACATGAAAATGAAAATGTACCCTAATCAAAAATGACGAACCAACTAGTTATAAACCTCCCAACTATAATCAATCCAGCCACTCAACAGGTAAGAAAATAATTTGAAATATTTTATGATGATGAACAAAAATCATCCATAAAATTAATATATTATTTAATCAAAATAATCTTTAAAATTGTCATTCTAACTAGCTACCTCAATAGATAAGAAAATAAAATAAAATTCAGCCATCTAAATGAGTCATCCTACTCTACATGGTTGAAATACCCAACACAAAAAGAATTCAAAAATAATTTACCAACCCTAGATCAAACCATATGACCAAGAAATGGAAGTAAAAAAATTATTTATCTTGTCCTTTGCTATGACCAGGAAAAAATATGAAAAAAAAAATATCTTAGGGTTTTTAGAAATAAAATTTTTATTTTAAGATTTTAAAAACTTGGAAATTATTTTAACCAAAAGAAGCTAGGTCAATCCATGATAGAATGAAAACTACACATTCATTTTTGACTGGTATAAAACCTTTACAGGCTCATCAGAAAGTCTATTAACTTCCTTATGAGCCTATAAATAATATTTTATTTTTACATCTGAATAATAAATCAAAACCCTTAATTTTTCCATAAAATAAAATTGATAGAATTTAATTGTTTATTACCCATACAAAGCAAAAGAAAAAATACAACTTGCTTACTTGTCCGCTTCTTTATTTTACCCCAAGCACCATGGCCAACCTTTTATATCCATGGCCAAAGACGGAATCTATTTATCTTCTATTATTTCTCCTTCTCTCCCAAATCTCCTTCCATATTTTCCCACAAATCTCCTCAATAACTCTCATAGCCAAATATCTTTGGCAACTACACCCTCCATCTCCTCCATACCCCAAACTCAAGAAATGAAATCATTTAACTCAAAGACTAAAAAAGTAGGTTTTTATATCTTTTTTATTATGAGTCAAAACCCCATGCCCCATATCAAACATTATCATTTCACCCAAAAATTCAAATTTTTGATTGAAGTATATTACCGTGCCTAAGATAAGTCATGGCCCTAGCATGGGGTTAAATAAAATATATAATGAAAAAAAAACATTATCATTTCTAATACTAATCCTAAGTCACTTAGGCTTAAAAAATTAAAAAAAACATTAACTTTTTACTACACCTACATTATTTAGGCTATAAGACAAAAATAAAATTCTTTTTTTTATGCATGTCAAAACAATGCCATATTTCAATGCTTTTATAAGCATTCAACATAAGTGGCTCAAGATAATAATTTTAGGCTTACATTTCTCAAGCTAGAAACTGAATGGTGGTTAAGTGGATGAAGTTGAGGGACAATTCCATGGACATTTTAGGTAACATAATCACATTAATAAATAACATGATCACATTATTTAATTAACATGATCATGTTATTTACATTATGGTTCAGTAATTACCAATCCATAACATGATCGTGTATATTAAAAATAATAACGTAATCATATTAATAGATAACATGATCATATTATTATAAAAATAACAATTCAATCACATTAATAGATAACATAATCATGTTATTGTAAAAATAATAATGCAATCACATTACTATTATTTTGTATATTAAAGTAATGAACATGTAGATGGTTTGAATGTTGGTTAAAAGGTAACACAATCATGTTACTAATAACACAAATACATTATTGATAATGTGATCACATTGCTATTATTTTATACATAAAAGCATGTGGGAGTTCAACATGAAGGCAAATATGGCTAGAAGCTTATATATACTACTCTAAATGTTAAGTATAAGAAAATAAATGTAATAATATAAATGTAAATATAATAAATTAGTGTCACTTAGCATCTGATAGAGTTGGTCTCTTTGTTACATTTGTTTTTTTATACCTTAAATTTATTTTAGTAAATATAATAAATTAGGGTCACTTAGCATTTGATAGAGTTGGTCTCATAGTTTCATAGCTTATGATGTGTAAAATAGTTTTTCAAAATCTAATTTAGTCAGTACTTAAGCATTTTTAGGGTCTAAGTATTAAAAATACATATTTTAGGATAAAATTTTTTCAATTAATGTCCATTTTTAATAAACATATAGTCATTTTTAAGGTTTTTGTGCCTTCTAGATTAATTCTTAGTATCTATAAGAGTCTTAAATTTGTCAAAATTAATGTTTTCAAACCACTCACTTTGAAATTGATGCAAAATGGTGTGATTGGGGTAGCATATGTCACATTGATGACTTGCACATATAAAAGGACCACTTTGTGTTAATTTCACTCATTCACCCTCCCTCCCTCATCCCTGATCACTCTGTCGTCATTATTCATTATTCCTAATCACTCCCTCATTTACCCTCACTATCCCTAGTCATCTCTTATCACTCCATCATCCTTGATTTCTCACAGATTGACCCTCACCATCCCTTATCATCCCTAATCACTCACTTCTCATCCCTCATCACTCCCTCATTGAACCTCACCATCCATAATCATCTTTAATCACTCCCTCATTATCTCTCACCATCCCTCATCATCCCCAATCACTCCCTCCTCATCCTTCCTCATACCTAATGACTTAATTATTAACCCTCACCATTCTTCATCATTTATAATCACTCCTTCATCATCCCTAGTCACTCCCTTATTAAACCTTACCATCCCTCATCATCCTTAATCATTGCTTCATCATACCTCATCATCTCTAATCACTCATTCCTCATCCCGCATTACCTATAATCACTCCTTCATTAATCTACACCATCCCTTATCATCCCTAATCACTCCCTCATCATCCCCAATCACTCCCTTATTGACCTTCACCATCCCTCATCATCCTTATTGACTCCCTCATCATCTCTACTCAATTCTTCCTCATCCCTCCTCATCCTTAATCACTCCATCTAATAGTTTGATGGTGGTATTTTTTGGGGGTTAACAATGTTAAGAGCTATAAGTAGAGAGTTTATTTCTAGCATAAAATATAAGACAATGATCAAAATGATGTGGAGAAAAATTTGAAACATAAATATTTAACAACTATGAAAAAATATGGGCTTATTAGAAATGATGTAATTCATAATTAAAAATCTGCTAGAAAAAGAGAAGCAAGTAAGACCACCATAATACCAAAAATGGGTAGTAAATACATGAGTATCACCAAGCTATGTGATTTCCTGAAACCAATCAATTGCTTTCCATATGAGGATTTTTTATGTTCCAAATAATTACATTAAAGCCCTTCTATTTTTATGTCTATTTATTGAGTCATCATACCAGAGAGTGGAAAATAATTTTCAAATGATTAGAACAAGTAGTCTAAGATTGAAAAGTGGTGCTTAATTTAAATTTCAATATTCAATCCAATGAAGAGTGTCACGCTATGATATCTCTACTTGCACATCTTGAGAAGTGGGTACAAGTTATCTAGAACTATAAAAAGGTAAGTAGATAATATATTATGAACTGAATGATATGGTTCATACTAAAATATATCTACTTCACCCAACAAGAAATTATATGAATTAAAAATATTATTTCATTAAAAAATGTAAATAAATGGTGAGCCAATACACTTCATCATTTCCAATGGAATTCAAAATAATTTAATTTATACTAAAGCATATTTTTAAATAATGAACTTGAAATTTATACATCATCCATAACCATATGCTAGTGTATGTTTTAGTGTAAGCCTTGAGAAATGGATCACCTAGTAGTGTCACTTGGTGTAAAAAATCAAACTTTTAAAAGATGCAATCCTTTGTGACATCTCACCATTAGAGGTGTGTGATGTTTTACAAGTGGTCAACCATATATTTACCATTAACACGTAGTCTATTAAGTAAATCCTTAAAATGTTGTGATAGATTGTCATGATCTGAAATACCATATATTGTAGTTAGTTCATAAGCTTTAAGTCATTAGTGTCAGGAAGTGAAAGAATCTTGTCATTTATACTAATAAGTATACTCTTGATGGTAAGAATCAAATGTAATATCATCCTTATGTCACCATATCATAGTGTGGTTTATCCAACAATAACAAATAAAAAATAACTGAACCATAAACTAGATGAATATAATGATATCTTTTAGTCACCTAAAATAAGTTCCTACATATTATACACTAAACAATACTATTTATTTGATCACTTAACTACCTCTACCTCAAACCTCTTTATAAAACATATCATTTTTAAAGACTAAATAGATTAAGTGGTAGATCCATGAAATCATGGATAAAAGACACATCATGCCCAAATCATTTCCTTGAAGAAGCCCAATTATTTTTGTGCTAAAGTTATGAATCAATTAAAAATATAATAACAAGATTAAAGTGAAGATATATTATCCTCATTTAAATATTAAGGAATTTTTATACCATATCCATGGTGTATAAATTTTCGTCTAGTTAGTTTCACAACAAATATAATTTTATGAACTAAAATTTAGACTCTATTTTTTTTATTACATATGTTACTTGACTCTAAATTTGGAATATCATCCAATCCATTCAAAAATAAAATTGACTATCACAAATGGGTATTGACAACACATATCCTAGAAAAGATTTAATTTATATTATAATGGATTAAATAACATATGATTGGAATTAAATAAAGATTTAGATTATATAATTATGTCAAATGATGAGGGAATGATTAGGTATGGTGAGGGATAGTGAAGGTCAATGAGGGAGTGATTAGTGATGATGATGGATGAGGAAATATTGATTAAGGATTATGAGGGATGAATATGGAGTGATTATGGATGATGAGGGATGGTGATAATCAATTAAGGAGTGATTAGGGATGATAATTTTGAGTGATTAGAGATGATGAAAGATAATGAAGGTCAATGGGAGAGTGATTAGGGATCAAGAGGGATGAGGAGGGAGTGAATAAAGATGAGGAAGAGATTAGGGATGATGAGATATGAGGTAAGAGTGATTAGGGATGATTAATTAAGGAGAGGGAGTGATTAGTGATGATGAGGAATAGTGATGGTTAATGGAGGAGTGCTTATGGATGATAAGGGAGTTATTAGAAATGACTAGGGATAGTGAGGGTCAATGAGGGAATGATTAGGTACAATGAGGAATGATGAGAGAGTGATTATGGGTAATTATGGATGAGTAATAAGTGATAAAGTATGAGGGAGGGATGGTGAACAATTCAAATTAACATGAAGTGGTTGTTCGATGTGAGCAAGTCATCAATATGACCTATACTACCCTAATCACACCACTTTGGATCAAGTTCAAAGTGAGTAGTTTTAAAATTTCCATTTTGATAAGCCTAGGACTCTTATAAATGCCAAGAATCAATTTGGAAGGCATAAAAACCTAAAAAATGACTTTATGTTTACCAAAAATGGACATCAAACGCAAAATTTATGTACTAAAATCCTTAGGTTTAATACCTAGACCTTGAAAATGCCTAAGTATTGACCAAATTATATTTTTAAAAACTATTTTCCACATCGTGAGGCATACATATATAAGACCAAATCTATTTGATGTTGATTGACCTTAGTTTCTTATATTTATTAAAATAAATTTAAAGTATAAGTTTACATTTAGAGTAGTAAATATAACTTTTGTCCAAAGTTGTCATTGTGTGTAACTCCCACATGTTTTAGGGTGTTGATAATATATAACACAAATGTATTATTAAGTAGAATGATCATGCTACTAATGTAGTTAATAACATTATCATGTTATTGAGATGATAGTGGTATTTGAATTTGAATTCAATTTTCATGCCTTTTGGCTCAAGAATGGCTTGGATTCTTGAGCCAATGGCTTGGACTGTCAATATACAGTTGAGTTTTGAGAGTTATGATAAAAAAACAACAAAATTCAATTTTGATTGCCGAATACACTAATAATTTCAATGTGAAATTTCAAAAACTTAATACCACTACGATGAGCATGCTCTTCTCTTTCCAAAAGTATGATTTATATAATTTTTGGACTTATTTAAGGTTTCAAACTATGTTGATTTCTAACTATAACTTTTTTAGGCCACTACATGCTAGAAACATACATGCATATACATGTTCATGTAATTTGTCTTTCATTAATCTAAATGAAAAATAAGTTATATGGTTATAAACTAGGCCTAATTCTACACACATTCAAAAAAATAGATTTTAGTTTTTTTTAAGGTAGTTAGGTGCACCACATGGATGGTTATCCATTTTTTTATCATTTTTAAAGATCTATTTACTCAAAAATTTCATAAAAAAATTATTCATTAAAAAAATATTAAAAATATAGGTCAAAAACTAGAGGATCTTATCTTTCTCCAAAGGGTTTAAAATAATATTAAATGCTTCTCAAAAAATGGTGCACCACACGATTGTCTATCTACTATGTTTTCTAAAAAAATAGGAGTTCCTCTTCAAATTTTATATGTTTTACCTAGTTATACTTAAAAAAAATTTAAAAAAATAGTGTTTTAGAAACTAGAATTGAAATGTTGCATTTCATGTTCTTACACCATCTTCAAATTTGGAGTGTAGATATCTCAAATTATCTATAAAATTTTAGATATCTAAAATTTCAATAAAATCATGTCCATGGGTAGGCCACTTTTTGTCCCCCAACTTTGTCCACTTACTTTGGTCCTACCTTAGGTATTAAACACTTAGGTAAATAACACAAGCACAATTAGATATAATCCAATGATTTCCTATGGGCAAATAAAATAGTAATTATGCATAGAACAAAGAGATAATAATATCAAATCTAGAAATATTTAAAGCAACTAAAATCATATAATGAGATTGAATAAGCAACTTATACCAAGTGATTAATGATAAAAAAAATCAAGGTAAAATAAAAAAAAGTTGATAAGATGATATAAACAAGAATAAGAGCAAAAGATGATTAAAAGTGATGGAAAAAAATTGATATACCACTGCATAGTGACTACAACTCAAGTATAACATCCCTTTTTACCTATGTCGATTACCCAATTGCTCATTGCACATGTCCCTTATCCCCTGACCATCATACTCCACCACCAGCCTAGTTCATTTTACCTATACCTACACCCATAAATGGGTATCGGTAGTACCTACACCCATAAATGGGTATCAATAGTACCTACACCCACAAATGGGTATCGGTAGTACCTATATAATATAATAATATATAACTGAATTGAATAATATAGTATATAAAATTGAATGTTATAATTAAATAAACACATATACAAAATAAAATATATCTATATTATTGAGCCCAATGTCAACAATAGCTAACTAGATATAAGATAAAATAGATTATGACATCACTTAGCATAGTACAGACAAAATAATATCTCAAAATTATAGCCAAACAATACAAAATCACGTTGGAAGAATATAACAGTAGAGGAAAATAAAGTATGCAGGATGGGTTATATCACCTTTGGCAACCATTCATCTTGAATTCAAGATGAAGGGTCCTCCTTGATTCATATAATTTATAAATACACCTCTTTTCATTAAAATTCATCATTCTTAAAATATACAACAAAGTGTTTTCAAATCAGCAAGTCTCTTTGTGCATCAATATTCTGCTCCTTTGATCAAATCAACATGGTCCATAGCTTTAATTGAGGTGTCTAAATATAATTTGGTATTGATAAAAAAATTTAAAGCTAAATCTAAGTTGAATCCCAATAAAGATAATTTACAATGAGTTTTACATTATATTTGTTTGAATATTTAAGCATTGCAGTATTTTGTATTTGTTGAGCTCACGAGGTTCTAGGTGTGTATTTTTGTATTTGATATCACTTTATTTTGTGTTCTTAAATTTTTTTTGAAAATATAAATAATTCACATTCTATCGACATACTTAATTCACACATAATTTTAACACCTCAAAATTCACTTTATTTGAGTAATGGAATTCACTACATGTTCCAATAGATATAAGGAATGCCTAAGTAATGTGTGAGAGTATGCTTAATTTTTTTAAATAATTCACTACATATATATTAGATGATTCAATTTTAGTAATGCCTAAGTATAATTTATTATTTAAAATAAATATATGTAATGTTGAACATATAATTATATAAATTTCCATTCCATTTGTTAGTCTAAGTAATCTAAATTATATAACATGTACCAATATATCATTGTATTCTATGAAATTTTGAACATATGTCATGCATATGCCCTCATTATAATAACCTGTATAATTTGAGTCAAATTGTCTATGTAATACCCATAAAATATGTAAAATATATGACATATTTAATGCATATGCCCTAGATCTATGTCAAATATGTCATAATCTAAATAAAACATATAATAATCTATGTAAACTTATAATATTCTAAATTAATAAGTGCCCAAAAAGTTAATTTTATGTGATTATGAAGGATTTATCTCTAAGACAAGCCACTGTATATTCCTCCCTTTTGAAGTGAGGATTTAATCCTATGAATTAATCATCTCAAAATAACTAATTAAACACATCATGCCATATATAAAATATATAGTAATTGTAAATCATGTACTAACATGTGGATAATATGTCATCATAGTAAAAAAATCATTTGAGTATTTATGAAACATGTATCCTAAGCATAAAAGTGTCATGTTAAGATAGATATATCAATAATAAATGTATTAGATAGGCAACATATCAATGAACATCCATAAACTAAGTAATAACTATGTGGAAAATTGCATTCTAAATATAATGGCACTGCAAAAAGAAGAGTGTGTTATATAGATCACAACACAACAAATTGAATACAAAATATCATATTTATCCACATGTAGAAAACATATTCAAAGATTCACACATAATGGAAAATAAAATTTCATGCACACAATGGAACATCTAATTTCATACACCTAATTTATAATATAATGCTACACACATAATGAAAATCAAACATAATAAACAATTAAATGTCACACACACAATGGAAAATCTAATGTCTCACACCTAATAGAAAATATAATTCAAAACACAATCAAAATCAAACACAATGGATGATTAAATGTCACACAAAAAATAGAGTCAAAAAGATTATTTTTTATAAATAACATCATCAATCATGCATGGAACAATCAAGGATAATCTACACAATCAATGCATATTAGCATCACATATAGGAAAATAAAATATTTAATGAAATGGAAATCTAGGTGATATGAGTCAGATTAAGTCATGTATAATCAATGTAATATGATCAACAAAAAATATTCAAAAAATGATAAAACCTATGTATAGTAGTGAGATGACCAAATAGTGTGCCTCCATTGTATGAAAGAAGCTCCTAAGTGTAGGAATGTCCCACGTCTATGTGTCAATATCATAGATGACCTATATGTCATACATATTTCTCAAGTATAATATGAAATACATGTGTATATATAAATTATATATATAATATTTTATATAAATGAATCATAAATTAATTTAGTAAATAATTAATGCATGTCATGCATAGGTCCTTATTTTTTGAATATTTTAAGTTTTTATATTGTTTTTCTATTTTTTCAGAATGTTATGTAATGCTAACGAATGATCCCATCAATGGGATACTCACATGTAGGTCAAATTTTAAATTTAGATAACATTACCCATTTTGATAAATTATTAACATGTGTATCTAAATTAGAATCTTAAAAATAAACTCATTTTGTGATATACCCATCATGGTCATCATCAACCAAATGATTGTGTGTACGTTATGTAAATATATGAAACATAGTACTACATGGAATATGATGCATAATAGTATAAAGTTCATTTGTTCATTGATAATCATGTGGATAAATAGTTAACATATGTCCTTTGATGTGATGTAGTAGATCATGGATCCCGTCAGTCTTGAATATATTTACGTTGTAATGGAAATTCTAGTACTAGTTGTCAAGGAAAATTTAGTATCTTCCTCTGAGTTGTTTGAGTATAATGAACCTTACTAGGTTGTAAAACTATATATAGTGTTGGTTGGGGTGGAATAATAATAATATCATTCTAAAGAGAGTATTCATATGGAATAATTGATAATTAAACCACCCTAATGACATGTATATACTTCACATGAGTATGTAATGATAATGGAACTACATTCATCTTATGTTTAAAAGGACATCCTAAGAACATATCAAATATCACTATACTTGGTATAACTAAGAATAATGTAACAAATAAATTTAGACCAAATTTGAGTATTAATACAATCCTTCCAAGAGTTTTTTATTTGTTTCCATCAAATACTTTATAGTCTTTATTATACCCATACAATATTTTTAGGTGTATCTAAGAGAAGCAAGGAGTGTCATGGTGCAAATATTTTCATTTAAACCATTATCTACCATGAAATTTTGTATATATTGAAAATACATATATGTTAATAAAAATAATGCCTCATAATAATATTCATCATCAATAATATCCTACTCATCAAATGTAATAGTAGGTCTTTATGCTTATGTAGTCTGAAGTTTTCCATTAATACCATATAGATTATATTTTTACTCATTTATATAAGTATAAGGAGATAGAGGTGGATGTGAATTTTAATTCATATGCACTTTAGGCCTAGGAATAGTCTCTAGTGCCACATGATTAGGAAAGTGGTCCTGAAATATCTTCAACTTAACATTCTAGTTAGGTTGTGTATGTGACTCATATGTATATATATTAAGATTAATTATGTTTTCATCTATAAATTCATGTATATTATGTGTAAAATTGATGCATCTATTATTTTAATGTCCTATATTTTTATGATAGTCATAATATGTACTACTAATGAATCCCTTAGCTTGATGCTTACTCATATCAACCTATTTTTGGGGAGGGAAAGACATAAAATTACACTCAAGTAAATTTAGCAATACCTTATGGGGAGGTTATATTAAATTTGAAAAATACCTCCTTGACATGGTTGGATCATTTGACCCATAACTTATATTATTCATCATAATAATTTTAACTTCTTAATCATTGACTATGTGGCATAGGTCTTCAAATGATTGTAATCTGTTAATCATAATAGACTGGTATAGAGGAGAAAGAGAGATTTACTAGTATATATCTTTTAATTATTTATCTTCCATTTAAATTTTCATCTTAGAGATAATACTAGTGTAATAAAACACATAATCAGTGATAGGCTCATTGGACCTTTGCTTAATTTTTACAATATGAGCATAAGACATATTCTCACTAGTATTGATTTAAAAATGTGCTGAAAATGATTGGCCAATGGATTAAATGTATGAATTATTGGAAGGAGAGATCATAAAATTAATGCAATACATGATCCTTAATACTCTATGAAAATAAATTAGTCAATAACTTATGATTGGCCACATATTCTAAACATGTTGTGTGAAAGGCTCAAACATCTAGTTATAGATTACCCTTACCATCATAAAATGTAATATTAGGTGACACAAAACTTATTAGTATGGGATAACTCAGATATAAAGAGATAATGGATTATGTAATCATTAATGATAATAAATGGTATGACACACTCTATAATATTTATTTTCTAACTATGTAACCTTATTTTGTACAATAATAATTGCTTGAATAAGGATTTGCACATTAGGCATAACAAACTGTATAGTACTAGATCATGTGACACGAGAATTAACTTTATAAGGTAAGCAAGTATGTTGTGTATGGATATTCATAGTAATATAATAAGAACTATGTGATACACCCATAAAATGGGTGTACATCACATGCATAAAAAAAAGTGTAGACATGGGACTAATAGCAGTAGTAGTATAAATAACTATTTTAGATCAATACCTCTAAATTATGCCTTAATATTGATGAATAATCATGTTTTTGTGCCTTTGATGTGACAACCTTAGAATGATTTTTAATTTCATCTATATTTACATGTAAAAATGCTTCATATAAGTGTGTATTCATATGAATATATTTAATTAATTTCTCTTTATCAAACTCATCAACTCTACAAGTAACATTGATTGTCTTTTTCATTATGATTGAATGTTAATGAAGAAAATAAGAAATCATGTATAAGGGTAAGTTCATGGAATTTGGAGGCCCTAATAAGGTATTAATTGGACATGTTTTTGCTAAAAAATAATAAACCTCAACTTGTACAGATTATTTGAGACACCTAAACTCAAAATTTGAATATTTCATAAGAACACAAACTATATCATTTTGAGTCTAGTTTTTAAAATACTAATTATTTTTTGAAATGGTCATGTATAAGTAGGTTAAACATCATAAATTCAAAGAGGTATTACTATTTTTTATAAAAATCAGAGTAGATAGCTTTCCATGTAGCCCATCATTTTTTTAGGATCATTTAGTGTTTTGAAAACCCTTTTGTGGAAAGTTAGATAAGATCATCTAATTTCTAACCTATATATTTTTTTTAAATCAATTAATGAATATTTATTTTTTTACTAATTTCACAATTAATTATACCCTAAAATATGATCAATAATGTATAGCCAACCATGCGACCACTAACTACAAAAAATATCAAAAATAAGATTTTTTTAAATGTGTATAAAATTAGGTCTAGTTTTCAACCATATAATGTTTTTTTTCAGTTTAAATCAATGAATCAAAATATACATAAACAAATTTAAACATGTATAATTGCAACATATAACACTATAAAAATACATACTTGTAAATAAATATAGATAACAACTTTAAAGTAATAAAAATATTTATTTAGAAAGGGGAGAGTGTATTCAATGTTGTAGTAACATTTTGAAGAAAAAGTCTAATAAAATTCATAGTTTTTAGTATGGTTGAAGTTGCATTTTGTTGTTTTTAGTCAAAAACACATGTTTGGTTGTGTGTTTCAAGACCATGCCTCATGATCAAGAATCCAAGCCATACTCGAGCCTTTAGGAATGTGTTTCAAATGTCAAACATAATAATTACATGCATGGAATTATCACATACATAAAACTACCACGTACATGGAATTATCATGTACGTAGAATAGTTTAAAAGCATTTCACCATCTTATTATTTTGTTATAGTTTTTTTACTTCCCAAACTTATAAATTGTGTTAGTATATTAAATAGTTGCTAACAAGTAATTAGGATTATAATCTTGATGTCATTTCCTTGACTAAATATATTTATGACTAAAAATGTGATTTTGGGCACAATTAGCCCTAACATCATCACAAACTAAGCCAATCAATCAATTAGGGTAATAAATAATGTGATTTATGCTTAACTGAGCCCTATGAACATAATTATTACTCTAAAGGATGTTAAATGGGGTTAAATCTATTGGTTTAACGTTTAAGGTTTATTATTTAAGATTTAGGGCTTAGGGTTTACAGATTGAGGTATATATGGTTTATATTTTAGGGTATAAGGTCCAATCACAAAGGAAATTAGGGCCAAATTGAGCTCTATGAACCTATTTGTGACTATAAAATGTGATTTTGGGCACAATTAGCCCCAACATCATAAAAAATTAATCTAATCAGTCAATTAGGCTAATAAGTAATGTGATTTACATTGCATTATACCCTATGAACATAATTATTACTATAAAGTATGTTAAGTGGGGTTAAATCCATTGGTTTAAGGTTTAATGTTTATGATTTAGGGTTTATGATGTAGGGCTTAGAGTATATAGGGTTTAGTTTTTAGGGTATAAGGTCTAATCATGAAGTTATTTGGGGCCAAATTAAGATCCTTTAACCTATCTATGACTATAAAATGTGATTTTAGTTTTTATTGGTCCCAAAGTCATCACATATTTATCCAATTAGTTAACTGGGTCAATGAGTGATGTGAATTGGGCCAAATTGAAACTTGTGAACCTAATTCTTGCTCTAAAGGATGTTAGTTAAGGATAAATAAATTTGTTTAGGGTTTAAAATTTAGGTTATATGGTTTATGGTCCAATTACAAAGGTAATTGAGGACAATTTGAGTTGCTCAAACCTATTTGTGACCACATAATTGTTAAGCACAGGATATATTAAGAGGGGGGCTTAATCAATATATCATATATATTATAAAACTTTCCCTTAATCAAATTCCACTTAACCAAACATTCAAGATATGAAATAAAATTGAAACAATAAACACCACACAAGATAGAGAGAGACACCAGATATAATGTGGAAACCCAACGTGGGAAAAACCATGGAAAACAATCTCAAGTATATGAATGAGCACCAACTCAAAAAATATTCACAAACACCAACATGCAGGAGCACCAACCCCTTTGTTGAGCACCAACATAGCACAATTCATGATCACCAACCCACAAGAGCCCCAACCCCTTTGCTAAGCACCAACATAGCAACAATTCATGAGCACCAACCCACATGAGCACCAACCCCTTTACTAAGCACCAACACAATAATAATTCATGAGTACCAACCCCTTTGTTGATCACCAATACAGCAACAATTCATGAGCACCAACCCATAGGAGTACCAACCCCTTTGTTGAGCACCAACATAGCAACAATTCATGAGCATCAACCCATAAGTGCACCAACCCCTTTGTTGAGCACCAACCCACAAGAGCACCACCCCTTTATTATACCACACAACTATCTCTCAATATTTCTATCTCAACAAATGATATTTCATTACAATATCTTTCCTCTCTCACCTTTGCTCTTCTAAGCTAGATATAACAAATACAAATCATACTCATCTCTCCCATTGCTCTTCTAAGCTAGATATTACAATATCAAATCAAAATCTATCTCACACATTACAAATGGCTTCTCAATCCTTTATTTATAGCTTTCTAAAAGACCTTTGGACTTCCCCCTTTGTGACCCTTCAATCCTCATGGAAAATGGTGCCAAACTTGCATGACCCTTCATATCCTTGCCTTTGAAAAGTCATGTGGTGACCCTTCATGATCAAGAATGTCCTTCCCTCTATTGTCCTCACTTGGTGACTCTTGGAATTCCCCAAGATGACTCTTCATGGGATAATGTGTCCCATTCTTCTTTTATCTTTACCCCGTGACTCTTTGACTTCTCTATGGGCCCTTCTTTTATCTTATATGCAACCAAAAATATATTCATTAATATTAAATAAATATTAACACACATTAGACAAGATATATCTACTATAAACATTATTAAATGTAATGGGGCCTTTATCACCAATAATGCTAGACCTTTGACATCAATGAAAATATTTCCAACAATCTCCCCCTTTGTCATTGATGGCAACCTCAATCCTAAAACTGCCGCATCTTAAATCCTACAGATACTATCATCTGAAAACATATAGTAATTCCATCTTACTGTAGTAACCTATACCTATTCCCTATACCTATTTCTACACCTATACTTTTACCTTTTATTCTCCCCCTTTGAAATCAATGGGAAAGGGCTTACCTAGAGCTAACACTTAACTCCCCCTCAACTGATGCTGAACATCAATGGTAGGAAGTAATAGAAATTACTCCCAAATCCTCTTGCAGATCTTTGAATGTGTCCTTTGATTGTGCCTTTGAGAAGATATCTAATAATACATACAAATTTTGCCCTATCCTTTGAGCATTTGCAATCAACTCATTTAAATCTTTTCTTCTAATCTCACAACCTTCTACATGAAACTTTAATGTGTATCTTTAATCACATATTTGACTAACACTCAATAGATTATTCTTAAGACCTTTTACATACAAAACATTCTTAGTCATAGTTCTACCATAATCCAAACTCAAAGTACCTTTTCCAACTATCCTAGAAGTGGTTTTATCTCCAAATTTCACTGTGCCACCATTGATCTTCTTTAGAGTTTTGAATTTACTCTTGTCTCCTATCATATGCCTCAAACATCTACTATCAATGAACCATGGTTGATCTTCATTTCTTACATGCAAAGCTGTCTAAACCATCATAGAATCTTCAAGTTGTTTCTTCTACCATGAACATTTTTGAACCTTTTTCTTGATGAATGGAGCTTTGAAAATCTGATCCTTCTTGATGAATGGAGCTTTAAAACTCTGATCCTTTTTGACTAATTTTAACACACTTCTATAGTACCGAGCTATGTGTCTGAAATTGTTGCACTTGTAGCATACTATGGTCTCTTCATCAAAGCTTGATAGAGGAGCAAAAGAGTTATAGTTTTTTCTTGACTCTACATGAATTTCCTTTTCCTTATTTCTAAAATTATTATCTCTTTTTCTACATTCTATTTTATTGTGACCATATCCATTACAATAAAAACAATAGACATAAAAATAAGACCTGTCTATATATCTATGACCTAATTGCCTTTTGTAGCATTGTTCCCTCTAGCCTTCTCTATTTGAAATGTCCTCTATATTCTTCACTTCTCCCCTTTTTATTTCCTCTTTTGTAAGAGCTTCAACATAGCTCTTTTTCTTTTCAAATCTGATCACTGTCTTATCTAAATTTGCTTTTTGACTTTCCAATATCTTATTCAGCATGTTAGTGCTATCCTCAAATTTTGAATCACTAACTACTTTATCATTGATTACTTTCTAAATATCTTCTTTTAAAGAGGCAATTTCAATAACATACCTTTCACATTATTTTCTTGTTATTTCCAACTATTTTTTTAGATCATCAATAATTTCCTTTAACTCTTTTTCATTTTTCTTGATCTGGCACATCAATCTTTGATTCTTATTCTCAACAGCTTCTAACTCTTCTAAGGCACAAATGAGTTTTCCTTCCATATTCACTTCATCTTCCTCCTCTTCTTCTTCTTGATCATATTCATGTATGGTCATGAATATAATCTCTTCTTCTTCTGAATCACTAACTTCATTATCTTCAACTGAGCTAGGATCCTTAGAATATAGGATCTTCTTCTCGAATCCCTTCTTGGATTTACCTTTGAAATTCTTCTTGTATGTATAATTTTATTCTTCATCATCATTACCCTTATTTGGGCATTTAGCTAAAAAAATGTTCAATCTTTCCATAATTAAAACATTTAAAAGGTAATTTTCCTTGATATTTCCCTGTTCCCCTTTTTGGCTTGCAAATGAAAAGTGCTCCATTTTCATCTTCATCATCACTGGAACTATCACTTGATTCTTGAATCCTATATTTCTCTTTCTTTGATGTCTAGAAATTTGCTTCTCTCTTTAAAGGTTTATCTTGTTCGGTCTGTATCTCATATGCCATGAGAATACCATGAAGCTCATCCATCTTTAGGTTAGCTAAATTATTCATCTCCTCAATTTTTGAAACCTTTGCATCATATCTCATTGGTGGAGATCTCAAAAACCTTTTGTACCACTTTTGACTCTTCCAATGTTTCTCTAAGACGTTGAATTTGATTTACTATTTTATCAACTCGTAAAAGATAACTTGCTATATCTTCTTCTTCTTCCATCTTCAAACTTTTAAATTGTCTTCTAAAAGTTTGAAGCTTAGCTTGCTGAACCTTTCCATCACCTTTGTAAATATTCTCAAGTTTTACCCAAGTTTCACTTGTAAATATTTATATTCACATAAACCACATAAAATAGCATTTAAAGCTTTCACATTACATTCACTTGCCTTCTTTTTTGTTGGATTAATTACAAGCATCTGAGGCTCTTCATATTCCTCCACCACTACTTGCCATATGTCGAATATAAGGGCCATCAAATAAGTCCTCATTTTTATGCTCCAATAAGCATAATTCATCCCATCAAATAAAGGTGCCTTATTTGTATAAAATCCTTCATGTGATCTAGCCATCATGCTTTCCCAATCTACCTTCAAGCTGTAAAACTTTACAAAAAAGAACCTACTTTGATACCAATTGTTAAGCATGGGATATACTAAGAGGGGGGTGAATTAGTGTATCATATATCTTATAAAACTTTCCCTTAATCAAAATCCACTTAACCAAACATTCAAGATATGCAATAAAATTGAAACAATAAACACCACATAAGATAGAGAAAGACACCAGATATAATGTGGAAACCTAATGTGGGAAAAACCATAAAGAAAAATATCAAGTATATGAATGAGCACCGACTCAAACAATATTTGAAATCACTAACTTGCAGGAGCACCAACCCCTTTCCTGAGTACCAACATAGCAACAATTCATGAGTACCAACCCACAAGAGAACCAACCCCTTTGTTGAGCACCAACCCACAGGAGCACCAACCCCTTTGTTGAAGCACCAACATAGAAATAATTCATGAGCACCAACCCCTTTTCTGAGCACCAACCCACATGAGAACCAACCCCTTTACTGAGCACCAACACAACAACAATTCATGAGCACTAACGCACAAGAGCACCAACCCCTTTGTGTATACCACACAACTATCTCTCAATGTTGTTATCTCAACAAATGATAGTTCATTACAATATATCTTTCCTATCTCACCTTTGCTCTTCTAAGCTAGATATAATAAATACAAATCATATTCATCTCTCCCATTGCTCTTCTAAGCTAGATATTACAATATAAAATAAAACTCTATCTCACACATTACAAATGGCTTCTCAAGCCTTTATTTATATCTTTCCAAATGACCTTTGGCCTTCCCCCTTTGTGACCCTTCAATCCTCATGGAAAATGGTGCCAAACTTTCATGAAATTCATATCCTTGCCTTTGAAAAGTCATGTGGTGACCCTTCATAAGAAAAAACGTCTTTCCCTCTTTTGTCTTCACTTGGTGACTCTTGGAATTCCCCAAGATGACTCTTCATGGGAAAATGCATCCCATTCTTCTTTTGTCTTTACCCCGTGACTCTTTTAATTCTCCATGGGCCCTTCTTTTGTCTTATATGCAACCAAAAATATATTCATTAATATTAAATAAATATTAACACACATTAGCCAAGATATATCTATTACAAACATTATTAAATGCAATGGGGCCTTTATCACCAACAATGCTAGACCTTTGACATCAATGACAATATTTCCAACAATAATGCATTTTTGGGTTCTATTAGCCCCCATGTCATCACAAATTGAATAAATTAGTCAACTGGGTAGTTAAGGTATGATGTGGGCCAAATTTAACCCTGTGAACCTAATTATTAGTCTAAATAATGATTATTGGGCATGAAATGATTATTTTAGGGTTTTAAGAGTTTATGATTTAGGGTTTCTAGAGATTAGGGTTTAGGGATTAGGGTTTAGGGCTTAGGGCTTAAGGTTTAGGGTTTACAATTTGGGTATAGGGTTTAGGTTTTATGCTTTAAGCCTTAGTTTTAAAGTTTAGGGTGCAGGGTGTAGGTTCTAAGGTCCAACCATGAAGGAAATTAAGAATACTTTGAGTTGTTTGAACCTATTTGTGAGCATAAACTATGTTTTCAGGTTTGATTATCCCCCATATCATCATAAATTGATAAAAATAATCAATTAGGGTAATTAGTGGTGTGATTTGGGCTAAATTGATACTTTTTAACCTATTTATTAGTGTAAATAATGTTAAGTGGGGATAACATGATTAGTTTAGAGTTTTAAGAGTTTAAAATTTATGGTTTAGGGTTTCTATGACTTGGATTTTAGGGATAAGGTTTAGGTTTGAGATTATAAGGTCCAATAAATCAATGTTTTAGTGTTAAGGGTTGAGATTTAGGGGTGGTAGTGCATACACCTTATACCGTGTATGTGATATTACTATGTATGTGGTATTAATGCATATACAATTTTTTAGTACTAAATTTTTTTTAAAAAGTTCCAACATCATTTTTTTCACATTAAGAGTTTTTTCCCATGTGTTCTCTACTATATTTAATTATTCATGATACATTTTTTCTTTTTATTTATTTGATGTATGTCCTCACCCATTAAAATTAGAAAACTTTATCTACTCATGGTTGGATAAAGAATGTTGGTCTTTGTTTAAATAATTTGATCATTTCCCCCACTTGGTACTGCACATAAAGTAGGTCTATTTTATAATAATTATATTGTTGTCTCCATCCTCAAAAGTTGAGAAAATTGTGAAATTACAAGTGATGTATTTCTTAATATCAAGAAGAAGAAGTTAAAGCATAAAGCATCAAAGTAATTATAAGTACAAAGAGAAAAGAAAAGATAACGAATACAAAAACTTTGTGCAAGTAAGTATACTATTATTAATAAATTAAACATCACAAATAATGATGAAATGAATAATAATAGTAAACTAATTTTTGATATTATAATTGTCAATTTTGATAGTATACCAAATTATAAAGCAATTCCAAATTCAAATTTTAATTTTTTTATTTTGGTGATGATGATAGTATCCATGATTATGTAAACTACATGGGAACACTGATTAGTAAAAGTAATAATCAAGAAAACAATATTTGAACTATGTCAAATGAAGAAAATAATATGGAAACACCATATCAATCAAATTTACCACCAATAACACCTCCTAGTATTTTGAAAATAATACCCATGTGTTCAATTTAGAAATTTATAAATTTAAAACCCTAAGAAAAATAGAAAGAGACCCTAAGAAATCTAAGGTTTGCTTTGCTCAAGACAATGGACACCTTCACAAATATGTTTTATCTATTTAATGATCTAAACAAATTTGAGTAACTAACCAAATATAATAACTTAATAGTTATGTAAATCACTCAAAGATTAAATAAATTAGCATATTTTGGGTCTGTGTAAGTTTGTAGTTGACTATGGTTACCAAAAATGATCAATAAAGGTTCTATGAGTTATCACATATGGAAATAGAGAATATGCATGTTCTTGGACAATTTTTCACTCCCTAGACACTTTTTAGTGTGACACTATCTTATTTGCTAAAAACTATCCTATTAATTTTTATCTATTTATGATAGTGTCACTCACTACACATGTGTATAGTAAAGATTCCTATATGTTAATATGTATGGAAATCTATGTGAATATCTATGCTATATGTCTTCTTGACTCAGACCCTAATTATACACTATAAGAACACTATGAAACTAGCATAAAGGGTGAAATGGAAGGGTTAATATAACCTTAGCCATCCCTTATGACTAAGTGTTTTATATGTATCCAATAATATGAAGAGGGAAGTTAAACCAAAGGTAGCTCTTCCACCTAGTTGAGTGTATGTAATCTTGTGTAATAATAACATATAATGCAATCATATGTATGAATTTAAATGTTTTAAAACCTATGAAATGAAATTGAAAATGGTATTCAAACTTAGCTTTGGGATTTTTCCTTTGAGGGCTTTCATATTTAGGAGTGATTTATCTTTTTTGGGAATATTGGAGTATTATTCCTAATTTAATTAAAGGGTCTGAAGTAATAAAATTAGTAAATAAATATGAAATAATCAAGCTAATAATTTATATATTTTAACTGTAATCTGAATATCTATAAAAATAGTAATAAGTGAGAGAAAATAAGACTTAATTGGAAACTAACTAAAATGGTTGAGATAGAGTTTGAAATTCACTATGTAGGACTGGGACACTATTGCAAATCAAGATCTAGAGTTCATTTATGATTGGATAAGAGCAGCAAAATAAGACACTAGTGGCACTAGCACTTTAGTCCACCTCTATCACTATTTTCTAGGAGACCTAAGCTTTCTAGGTTTTATTAGCTATATCTATGTGACCCTATCTGTGAATTTTTGACTATTGAATGTCTATAGAACACCTTATAGAGTAGATTTTATCTTCAAAACCTAGACTCTTTTGTACTTTGACCAACTTTGAGAAAGAGAGTGGTGTTAGTGTTTTTAAGATTCAATGAAAAGGTATCCACACCCCTTGTGTGGGCATGCTACTTATATACCAATACCTTGAAGAGGGATCAAGTCATATGTAGTTCTCCCACTTGATGTGCTTTGTACAATAGTGTGTATGAAGATGAAAATGTTAAAACTAGATGTGTTTGAGGTGGCTAGGGACTGGTGTAAGGATTTATATAAGCTTGTAAGTGTATTGGTTGGCCTTCTGTAAAAAATAGGGAAGATTTCCTAAGTAGTCTTTCTTTTATTCTTAAATGCTTAGTGATAATTACCAACCCCCTCCAAATGATCTCTGAATGGGATTTTATAGGGATCTATTGGTCATGGGTTGAATGTGCTCACATTAGGCCAATAAGGAGAAGGATGGTGAACCAAAAGGAACTGACCATTGGGGCTAAAAATGCACTTGGATAGGAGTGTTGAAAGTGGATAGTAGGGGCACTAGTGTTATAGTCCTATTCAGGTGCTCTTGTCCTTAGCTAATAGGACCTGGGGGGTGGATTTGTCATGGAAAGAGTAGTTTGGTTGAGTTAGGATTATAGGTCTAGAAGGCTATGGATGACTAAGAATCAATTAAAAGATTCCTATGAGGGTCATGAAATAAAGAAGGAGGGTTCCTTGGGTTGTATGTGATTAGCCACACTCAATTTACCAATTTTCACATTTTATATGACTACAAGGAGCTCTAGTGTTGTTCCTCTCAATGTGAAGTGTGATTTATAGTGATAGCTAGATATGTGCTAGATAGGTAAATATTTTATATTATTATTTATATAGAAATTTTTTTGACTAATTTCATCTTAACTATTATACGAAATATGCAGGTTGACTCATATGATAAATTTTTAATTTAGAAACTAGTTTTTAAAGGGTGAGAGTATAGGTCCAGTCTAAGTGGACAAATATGCAATGGCAGGCATGTCCATAAAATAGGTCAAGTGACTTGAGGCTAGGAGATAGACTCAGAATGATATTAATCTATTTTCTAAAGACTAGGAAGATCATGTGTAATAATAATGACCATTTGGAATGTTTAGGCCCATATATGGATAAATGGTTGAGGAATGGTAAAAAAGAGTCATGTATGTGAACATAAGTTAAGTAGCTTAAGGTTTGGTCAAATTATACATTTTCAAGTGTCTAATACCAAATATGGGTTTCTATAAAAATAAAACAAACTATCTCTAGAGGAAATGTTAGGCCTATTAATACATGACATAGTAGTACTATGTGTATGGATGAAGTGTACGAGTTGTAAACAACTCATCATAGATATGTTTGTGTAAATATTTTATATGAATTATTTTAATGGTTTGATCCTTATTAATAAAATAATATATCCTATGTGTAGTCTCATAATTTTGAATAAAATGTAATCACTTATTTTATAACAATTAATATCATAACATGTCATGTTTGAGTTTTTGAAATCCTTGGAATTTTGTTATTGATTAAAAGGCATCTTGGTTTTGATACTACCCTAATTCATGGGAAAAAATGGATTTGAAGATTTTAATGATTTAGTTATATAGGCATTTTAAGTGTATTTAAGTTTAATAAAATTTTATATTTTAAGGCATTCAACTTGATCAATTTTTTTGCATTCATTACAACAAGTTCGGTAGTGGTGATTCATAGTTTTGTTTCTCATGCAGTTCCACTAATTACACATCACCCACACATTTTCACATCTACAATATTTGATAGGATGATCTGAGTTCTTGATTTATATGTTCAATATTATGAAGCCTTACAGCTCTGAATCACTAGCCATTTCACACCTTACACAGTCCAGATCTTCATGCACATTGTGTAGATGAGATCCATTATTATGATTATGTAAATGTATTTTTCTTTTATGATTACATACATGAGTCAAAACTATGATAAATCTACCAATTCAAATCCAACATGTTTAAATTAATGGCACAATTCATTGTTAAAATTTTGCTAGCTAGTTAGTGTGATGTCAAGTCTAATATATTAAGTTTTGTATTGGATACTTTTTTTTATTTTTTTAGTTTATTTAATATTTTAATGATTAAATTTATAAATATTTTTTTATTTTTAAATGGTAAATGTCATTTTTATATTATATAATTTAATATATATTATATAGTTGAGTCACTAGTAGTTATCACTAGTTGATATCTTTTATTATAAGTTTATAGTATAGTTTTTCATTTGGTCTTTTTTTATAGTTGAGTTTTTTAGGTGTAAAATATATAACTTATTTTTGTAATAAAAGTGTTTTTTTATAGTCATAGTAGACAACAAAAACATCAATTAAGTGGTTAAAATTCACAAATTAGTAAAAAAAAAATGGTGTCATTTTAGTTAAAATAAAAGTCATGTCAATGTTAAATTCAAAAATCTCCTTACTGTAAGTGGAAATAATATTAGGTGAACTCAACATCATAGGAAATATGTTTGGAAACCTTTATGTACCAAATCAATCAATTCTCAAAACAATAATAATACAATAGCTATCATTTTCTTTGCTCATGATCGAGTGGTAATGCTCAAGGATATAGACTACAAATGCATAATTCAATAAGAATCCAAATAGTTACTATAAGTGAAAGTGTAAATATTTATGTTGACATATGTAGGTTATCACTATATGTAGATATGTAGGCGATTTTTAGGTGATAATTCAAGTACTCATTAGAAGTGAAATCATGAATAGTTGTGTTTTACATATGTAAGTTCTCACTAGAATCAAAGTGCATATTTTGGTATGTTTCTAAACATGTGTATATGTTGACATACATGTATGTTTCTAGTACATGTGTGGTTATTATCCCTATTTCCACACTATGAGGGGAATGTTATGATTTTTAGTATGTGACATAGTATTATTATGTATATAGATGAGGTGTACATGTTCTAAAAAACTCATCATAGATAAGTTTACATAAATATTTTATAGATATTGTGATAATCAGTAACTCCTTTTTAATATGAGATCATATACTATATGTATTATCATTAGTTTTAATAAAATTATATCACTTATTTTACAAAAAATCTTAAAAGAGTGCTCTCAAACTAGTAAGACATCCCATTTTGTGACTAAAATGGGAGCTGCATTCAATTGGATATTTCAGACCATTAATGAGATGTATGGTTAACTCTTAACATTATGAATATTCATATTAGGATGAAATATCAAGTTTTCTTGAATACTATCTAGGGAGAGATCAAGCTCCAAATATTGGAGGGGACTTTTACTTAGTAATATAATACAAGAGAAGATGCACCATAGTTGTATAAATACATGATGGTATTCCTTAGCTCAATCATAGTAGTCGACACAAGGGTTATGTCTTTTTCATATATCCTTTATCACATATATTCAAGATATTGAGGATCTATACACATTGTTTTAAATTTACTAATAATTTTCTATTTTAGGGCTTATTGTGTGTTAATATCCCTTAGTGTATATTCACTCATACACCAAGATTAATGTAGGTTGGCTTGTATCACTTTGTGAGAGATTTGTCATGTTTTGTTATTATTAATTATACCATAAAATCAAATTATTTGTCCTCTTTATATCTTATTTAACCTATATACACAAGTTAATCATTATCAAGTAAGAGTGTTAGAAATCAAACCAAAATGGTGTAGCCTGAGGCCTAAACTTCATACTTTTCTTTATAAGTTATAAGTTCATAAATAAACTTTTAGACATTTAATATAGGAATTAAAGTAATTATTCAATTAAATGAAATCAATTATTATTTAAATAGTTTTATTATTCCATAAAAAATGCATGTTAACTTACAAGAACCAACCATTTACTCCTTCAGTTCAACACTTTCACAAAACTACTCTAGTAAGGATACAAAGGATACAAAGCTTAATTCTAAATTGACGTCAAATCCATAATTAAAATTACCTTAAACGTTCTGGTATAAAATAATCAAGATGAATTCAACTCATTTTATGAACTAATTTTATTTGATTGATCTCTTGTTACTTCAAACAACCAAAAGGCTACTAGGCCTAATTAAGCCTAATTAGTCTAATACATTAATGAAACAAAAAATATTTTTAAAATAAGGTTCATTAATATTTTAAAATTCAATTTTAATTACATCATTCACAAATTAATATTTTACATACTTCATCTTTCTTGAAGTTTGATTTTCCTTCTCTATTAGGCTTCTAGGTCTAATTTTGAACCCTCGAGACCTGATTTTTGTTCATAAATTTTTCATTGCATGTAAAAATTAAATGATAACAAATTTAAAACTTTAATTACACTAAAATACACATTAATACAAGTTTTTTTCTATTTTTTTCAAATCATTTTCTTGGAAAGTAAAATTTAGTCCTCTAGGCCTAATTGCCACTATGTCCTTAGTGTTGTTGGATTATTATTTTGGTTATGACTTGAATTTATGATTACCAATATTCATTAAAACACTTTAATTTTTTTAAATTCCTCCTTATATTCCTCTCCATGATTTTTATCAAATTTTAAGGACTAAAATTGATAATATGTGATTTGTTTCTCCTCTAGGACTTACTAGGGCAGCAAGCTATCTATTTTTGAAATAATTTTATTTAAATAATTTTAATGAGATTTAAAATCAACATAAATTCCTAATTATGTATAATATGACTCAATACACCTTAATAAAGCACCACAAACCCTTAACAATCAGAAAACAATCCAAAAAACTTAATTTTATCCTTGCTTGAAATCTTGATTCTATAACAGATCGAAAACTAATAAGTTGATTTCATTTAATTTTTAAGATGTTTCAAAGACTAAAAATATATGAAAAAATTATTATAATACCATATATTACCTATAAAATCATTATTACGCATTCATGTATTGAAAATTATGTTTCTCTATCCCTTTTAGAGACTGATCATACACATAATTTTGCCTTTCTTATACATAGTATTACAAATTTGGATTTTTAATGCAAAGTATTGAAGATAAAATAATGAAATTTCATATAAAACTTATTTAAAAATATATTAACACATTAAATAAAATTAAATCCATTCATTTTATTAAAAAATATTCTCAAAATGATCAAATACAAACCTGATCATACACATAAATTCTATTTTTTTAATACAATCCCAAAGATTTAGAATTTTAGAACAAAATCTTTCTCATAAAAACATGAAATTTTGTGTATAAGTTAAAAAATAACATATTATCACATAAAAATTAAAAAATCCACTTATTATTATTAAAAATTCTTCTCAAAATGTTCAAATACAAACCTACAAATGTTTAAGCATATGCAAAATTACCATCTTCATATTTGGTTACCATTGATACAACATAAAATATCATTAAAAAAAAACACTTAAAATATTAATAGAATATTAAAATTTTAAATAATAACCCAGGCATTCTCCTCATTCATTTATTCATTAATTCATGATTATGTACAATTTCTACAAATTGCCTCGTATAAAACCCTCCAATTTTCCTTATTCCTTGTCCAGACCTATATGGTTTATAGAGATTAGCTCTATCCCTACTTACCATCTTCTCTTAAATTTATATCTTTAATTAATTTTATCCATCACATAATTATTATAAATAAATAATCATATGAAAACTTAGTTTACTTCTTGTTACAGACCCCAAAAATATCTCATTTAACAACATGTTGATTTTAGACTCTTTCTATATAGACCTTATTCTATAATGGATTAAAAGGGTAAAATAGACAATGAATACTTTTAATATACCCCATAAATCCTTTACATGTTATGTTTTTCCCTTTTAACCATTCAAAAACCCTTCAAGTCCTTACAATATAATTTAAATATTCAAATTCCTCATTTTGGCAAGAAACCAAATATGAGGCTTTTGAGGACTCAAATGAATGTCATGCTATCTCAAAAAATTCCTAATGGACTTAAATTAAATTTAATAATATGAAAATTTCAATTTATAATGGATCATTATGTGTCTCCTTGTTTATTACATCATGACCCATTAGACTCTTTTATACAAATATTCACAAACTTGGTTGATGCTCATATATCACAGAACAATGTAAAATCTCTATGAGAACCAATTTCAATGGTACCTAAACTGAGAAAAGAGTGAGGAATTATGTGATACATTCACTTACCAATGGTTACAATCTTATTTATGTTGGATTATGCTCAAAATGAAATAGAGATGTGGTTGATCAATGTCAATTTGTTTATAAACAAACCATCAACATATCCCCTTGTCGATTGGATGATTTGGCTTGATGATGATGATGATCACTTGATGGTTTGATTCTCAATGAGGAAAAAAATTACTAGTCTAAGTTAACATTTTTATAATTGTTTTAGAGAGTGTTTTTATAGATTTTCAAGACATATGTGAACTGTTGATCTAGATCCAAGACTAAGGGTTAAAAATGAGACAACTTCCTCACTGAATGATGAAGGTTGAGATTAAATGTGGGTAATTGAGTTTGTAAGTCCTGAATTAAAAAATGGATGGGATCAATTATATCTTTTCATAATTTTTCCCCCTTGCCTTGGATTTGGGAATTTACTTAGGGATTTGGAGAGATTGACTTGGGATTTGATGCATGCTGGATGATGTGATAATGTTATGAATTTATTTAGTTATTTCAATATTTAGTTCTTGGATTTTATTATTAGTGTTAGAAAAATAATTAATAAGGATTAATTATTATATTAACCCATAGGATAATGAGATGGGATTTTAGATGGAATTGATATGTTATTATCATGACATGATTAATTGATCAGGGGGATGAATAATATGAGTGGTTAGGCTAAGGATGTTCACAATGAGATGATAGAATTAAGGTAATAATGATATTTTAATTGTGAACTAGGTTTAGTGATAAAATAGGTTAAATTATGGATGAATAGTGATGAATTTGGATAAATTAGGGTTTTAGTGATATTAGTGTGAAATAGTGAAATGGTGAATAGTGTTGACACTAAGGTGGTGAGATTTAGGTGTCTACAATTTTCCAATATTTAAAATGTCATTGGGAAATGATGGGTTGAGTAACAACCTCTCAAATTATGAATAATTCATAAAAATGAGCATACTAGGATACCATTTTGGCATTATGAATGCTTCGGTATGATGCCCCATTGACAAGGAATGTAAGAATGAAAGACATGGAGGGGTTATTGAAATGAAAGGAAAAGATAACATGGAAAAGGGAGGATTAAAATGGAGGGGTGGGTGATGAAGGAAATAGGTTTGGATTATATGAGGATGTGATGAACATTTAATATGATGGTAGATATGGATATGGATATAGGATAATATGGATGGGTATGCTTAACTCATTTGAGCAAAGGCTTACATGATTTGATTTTTATAATTTATGTGATTATCCCCAAGTAATGATGTATGCAAGTGAGTGTATTAGGAAGGATACATCTTGATGATAAATTTACAAGATTTGATTTTCCCCAAGAAATTATATATTCAAGGAGGCAGATTTGGTAATGATATATTTTGATGAAGTTGCATGATTTGATTAGATTGATGAATTATTAATTGATTGTTTAGGATATGTAAGAATAACTTAGAGAATTAAAAAAATTCATGGATTGATGATGTGATGATTGCATTGATGGATGATTGCATGGTTGAGTAACAAACCTTAAAATAATACAAAATAAATGGGCACATGAGAATACCCCTAATAATAATGGATTGATACTCCTGCTATAATTTAAATATATTTTATTAGATTTATAATATATGGTTTATATGAGATTGGATATGGATCAATTGAGATTGGATGGTATTGGATGATATTAGATTGGGTTAGATTGGATCTAGGAATGTTGTGATGATGTAGTGAATATTGGGAGTTAGATATGGATTTTTAATGAGAATAAATGTATGGTGATGATGGATGTTGGTGTTGAGAACATACTGCCAAGATTACATAAATTAGGAATTTTTAAGCAACCTTATTTTTTATATAACACATGATAGTATGCACATGATATGTAAAACCATGATGGCCTTGATTTTGGATGCCATAGGACTAACTCAAATGTAAAAAACAAAAAATAACACAAGAAAACAAAAAAAACACAAACAAAAAAGTATATGCTTCCGATTGATTTTGAATTTTTTTATTTTGTTTTTCTAGATTTTATATTATTTTTGGATTTTTTAATTTTTATGGATTTTATTATTTTTATGATTTATAGGTTTTATATAATTTCTAATTTTTATTATTTTTTGAATGTATATACATAGGCCATTAATAAAGGGAAAATTGGCTCTAGTAGTGGGGATGGAAGTGATAGTAGAAGGAAGGGATTCAAGACAATGCTTAGGGATGGATTATGGATTATTAAAAAATATTATGGGTAGATACAAATTCATTTTGGATGATTATGTATGAATTATATTATAATTAATATGGTAAAAATGATGATGAAGACAATGGCAATGAAGATGATGAAGGAGAAGATAATGTAGGAGATGAATATGGAGGATGATGATGATAGCTAGATATCAAGGATGATGGTGATGGTTGAAGATTAGGTATGATGGTGGTGGTGGTGATATACCTCCAAAGATCATGTTACATAAGAACTATGTGTCCATTTTTTGAATCAATATTTTGTATATGTGCCAAGATGTACTAAAAATAAGTCTTAATACTTCTTCCACTTACCAAGGTCAAAATGGGAAGAATGATGGGAATGATAGGATGTATATGGGAATGGTGGATGAAATTTGAATGTATGGATTGTATTTTTTCCCCCAAATGTAATTTATCTTATAAAACTTATTTTTATGATGCCAATAACTTTATTTTATCATGGTACTTGCCCAAGGCACCATATAAATGGTTTTCACCTATGGATGATTATTTCTCTTTATATTTTGATTTTTTTATTTATTTTATTTCATTTTTTACCTTTTTAGGTCAATGATCCTTCAATATGAGAATAATTTTAATCACATTTTATTCATTTAGTAGATCTAAACTATTGATATACCAAGACCATTACATTGATGTGTGTTCCAATGATGTTTTCATTGACTTTATTCATTGTTGATTCAGATTCCTTTGAACACCTTAACTAAGTTTCATCATGGCCTCTATAATAGAGAGTGAAACCAAGGAGGTTTATTTTTAATGTACATTGGATGAGGGATATTATTATATTATGTGAAAAAATTAAATGAATGAAGGTATCATGGAGGTGGATGGAATTTTTTTGAGGCCAAGTAATATCAGGGCCAATATTCTCATACACCCAGTCAGATTTGACTACTTCATGTGTGTTTCATATAATTTTTTTTTTGATGTTGTGGGGATGATCAAAAACATGTGAAATTCATCTCAAGATAACCATGAGATTTTTCTTCTCCTTAGGACTAATATTTTTTGCAAGTTGAATTATTTTAGGAGCTCCTCCATTTCAATGTTTATTTAAATGATGTCTTCATCCTAAAAATATGTTGATATAGGGAGAAGAATAATTTACTTGTTTTAATATGATTTTTATTTTGATTTTTTGATTGTTCCTTAGAGACATTTTCATGAAAGGATGTTGATTTTTTATTTGTGTAATTATTTTGATTGTTGGATTTTATTATATTGAGGAGCTCTTCATGTTTTTTGAGATGCACTAATGTATCACTAATTTTTTTTGGATTAATCTATATGTTGGAGGATATATTTAAGTCCCATAAATGGTATGATTTGTGTGTATTTAAAAATTAGGTTCAATGGTGTGTGATTATGGTGTTCCTAATTGATGATTGTAGGATTATGGATGGAAAGATATAAGTTAGAGATAATGATGTTGTTGAAAGGATTTGATGGTGGTAATATCCTCATAGAGGATATGATGAGAACATGTTTCAATGATTTTGTAAAATTCCTCAATAATTATGGAAGCATTGATGATACTCTTATTTGGATTGGTAAGAGGTTTGGAACCAATGTCGTGAGACCAATGATTTATGTGCATGTGGATAGACTTAAGGATTATTTACTCATATTAGTTGAGTCATCATCATTTATAGTCCATTATTTCATATATTTTGTGTGTGATAGGATACTTATTTCTTTGGAAACATGATTCTAAGTCATCATTATATATCAAGGAATCACTTAGTTCTTTGATTTGTTCATCTACGAGGAGACTAGATTTGATAAATGATGTTGGACCAAACTGATAGGATGTCAATTCTTATTTCCTACTCATATTAGGCTCATCATGGATTATAAGAGAATCCACATGAAGTTAATTTTATATTTCATTCTATACAATTACCTTTCATAACTTGAGAATGGTGTTAAGAGCATCAATATGCAATGGGATATTAGACAATGAGTCAATGGATGATATGTCATGTTGGTCAAAGATGGATCAATTAAAGATTTGAAGAAGGTCATGTTGGTTAAATATTTTGAGTAGGTCATGTAGATCAAAAATGGTTTAATCCAAGATAGGTTGGTTAAAAATAGTTTGGCCAAGGATGGGATCATAAAATATGGGTGGAATAACAATAGGTTGGTCAATTGTGGAATTATTAAATATAGGGTCATCAAATATAGGCTCATGACATATGGGTTGATTGAAGATGGGTGGAACAACAATGGTGCACAATTGGGATGTTTTTTGATAGTTGATGGGATTGGTTTGACCTTGATGAATTTTTGGAAGAGATTGATTATGTTATAGTAAGGGATCTTGGCATATCCTTAATTTATTATTCATGTACATAGATGTAATTAATTCTTATGTAAATAATGTTCCTTGTTTTGGTAATGGTAGTATATAGCTAGAAAATGGTAGATCATGGGACTAATTATTGGGATATTGATTTTATGATACTTCACTATGCAATTATCCATTAGAGGATGATTGATTGGATTGATGCTTGTGGACTTATTGATTTGGTATTTTATTCGCATCCCATTTATTCCAAATTTTATAAATGAATAACTTATATGGCTTAGGAATTGGATTAGTATGAGATGGATGATGATGTTGTGATCAATTTTCAAGTTTATTCCAAACTTTAGGAAATTATAGCTTGATATGGGATATTGAATGGTTTGATTGGGATGGGCTAGATGTTAGAATGAGTTTTTATTTATAGTGAGCATGGGGGATATCATGATGGGGATTATAACAAGTGGATTGGAGGTTGTCATCATGGAAAGGGAATGGATTGTGAATATATGGGTTGTTTTCATTTGTTTGATATGTCATTAGATCAGGTTTGATTTTAGATTAGGTATAATATTATATTATCACAAGGGGGTCAATAAAACATGTATGCAAGTACAAATTAACTATTCATATAGGATTACTTCCCTTTATTGGCCCATTGAGATTAACCCAAAAGGTATGTGGTGGGTGATCTTTGGGAATGTTATGTTCCTTACACCACCATATATTTTTGGTAAAGAGGATCATAATATAGGATGATAAAGGCTATCTAGGGGTATCATTTATATAAATTTTGGTAATTTGAGGCCCAAATTTATTTGGTAAAGGTGTTTTCAATAGCCTTGGTATTAGTATATGAAGCCACCTCACTTCATAGAAATGGACAATCACTTAGCCAATAATAATAAATCCTTAATAATTTATTTATCCCTCAAAACATAGGATTTGTATCTACATTTTGTGATGAAATTCCATTATCAATATCCTAAAAAATTTTAAAAAAAAGTAGGTGCACACTATTTGTGATTCCCAAGATTACCTCTTGGAGTGAGGGAATAACATATGTAGCATGTCTTAAGGATAATATAATTGATCTAGTCCTCTTTTTATTCTCAAGTTTTTATTTCATCACAAGGGAAGAACATACATAACAAAAATATCACACACACACACATACAAAGAGAAATGAAGTTAATAAAAAATGCACAAATAATATTAATTAATTAAGATTAAATGTTAAATGTGTGTGTTTGGTTTGATAAAACATCTTTGGCTAGTGTAAACCTATAAGAAAAGAGTCAGTAGTTTGTTTAAATTGTCTTCATCAAGTGTGTAATTATAATATAATATAAAAAATACCTAAACATTAATCAAAGACACATACATCATTTATCATAATATAGATGATGTGCGAAATGCATATAACTTAATGTTTTCATAGATAGTGCATAGAAAAGTGATAGTAAATAGAGATGCAGATGTCATTTAAAGACATGAAAGCATTGTTTATCAATATTATACATCATAGGGAATGCATATGATGCAACATCTATGTATATAGTATACAGAAGGTAGAAAACACTTAGAATTACATACATCAAATAAAGAAACATAGATTCCATTTAATAAGATGCATATGACATAGGAAATGTACATGGTATAACATCTACATAAATAGTATACATAAAACTAACTGTGAATATAAATACAAACACTAAACAAAGACATGCATGCATCATTTATTAGGATGTAGATGTAACAAGAAATGTAGACAATGTGATATATTCCTTGATAGTGCACAAAAAATTAAAAAAAGTTAATAGAAACACAGAAATTGATTCAAAACATGTATACATTGTTATCAACAACAAAAATGTCACTTCTTAGAATGGAGACATTGTAATTTTGGGAACATAATTTTTATCTTAAATGGGAAAATTAACTAAAAATTTTACCTAATTAGACTCCATTCAAATAAAGACTACCTACTAAGAAAATAAAATATAAAATATTGTATATGTGGGATCCCATAGCACATGCCAAATGTAGACACAACATAACTATTATGAAATAAGAGTGTTATAAATCAAACCAAAACAAATTAAAATCTATGTGTTAAATAGTTACAATGATACCTTGGATGAGTAAAAAGGGATAAATTATGTGATACCTTCACTTACTAATATTGAAGTTGATCCTCTTGACATTGGATTATGATCAAAATGAAATAGATATGTGGTTTCTTAATGTCAATTTATGCATAAAATAATTGGTAGCATATTCCCTTGTCAAAAGGATGAGTTGGCTTGATGAATATGATGATGACTTAATGCCTCAATGTTTAATGAGGCAAATCTTTTATAGTCTAAGTGATTTTTTTTAGAAATGTGGAAGGAGATTTATATTTGTATATTTTTAATATCAACTTGGACCATTGATCAACTTCCTCATTGAATGAGGGAGGTTGAGAATTAAATTTGGGGAGTTGTCTATGTAAGGCTTGATTTTAAAAAGGGATGGGTTTGATTAGATTTTATCATAATTTTTCCCCTTTACCTTGGATTTGGTAAATGACTTGGGGATTTGGAGCAATTGACTCAGGATTTGATCTGTGATGTATGATGTGATAATATTATGAATTTATTTATTTATTTGTATATCCGGTGCATGTATTTTACTTTTAGTGTTAACCAAATAATTAATAAGGATTATTTAGTTGATTAACCCATAAGATAATGAGATGGGAATTAAGATGGGATTGATATATTAGTTTCATGAAATGATTAATTAATTTTGGGGATGAATATTATGAGTGGCTACCCTAGAGATGTTGACAATGGGATGATGGAATTAGGGTCACAGTAATAGTCAAACTAAGTTTTAGCAGTAAATTAGGTCAAATTAGGGATAAATGATGATGAATGTGGGTAATTTAGGGTTTTAATGATAGTTATGTGAAATATTTAAATTCTTAACATTATTTTCATGAAGGTGGTAATATTTAGGTGTCTAAAACTACTTCTAATCCTCTTTTTATTTTTCTTACACATAATTGACATAATGATCGATCTAGTTAATGACATATTATTTTCTTAAAAATTATTTGTGTCATCAATCAAGCTAATGATGTCATATAACATTGAATGTTTAATTCTGGGTTTTTTCAATCATATTTATAGGTTATATGTTTTTCATTTCTAAAAAAATTAACAATTAACTCTTATTTCACTCTAAAATCCACCTCAAGAAGGATAATATAAAATAGGGTTAAGAGGATCTTACACCAAGGAATACATGTTATTAAAATTGTCTTTAAAATGAAATCAATAGGAGTTAACTTTTGAGGTTTACCAAATACTTTAAGTCTCTAAATTTGGTCTACTTAGATATTTAGTTATACATCTTGACTTCCCCTACAACTATCTCTCAAAAAGTGGTAAAGTCTAAGGGGAAGATTAATGCAAAGACAATTCAACCAAAGGTAAGTATCCATAAATCTAATATATCTTTATTTCATATTTTAATTGATATTTTAGATGTTTCTTTGTATTTTGTATTAAATATTAGATCTTATTATATATTTTTTACTTTAATACTATCTTTTACATTATTTTATCCATATATTGCTCATCACATAATAACATCTCTAACTTCTTATAGTTATAGTATTTATAGCTCATACTTTATCACCTTAAGTTTACGTAGTTATTACATAAGCATATAATGACATCATATATCTAAAAATGTATTTTTTCCTCTATCTCTTTGGATATTATGTGTGTATAATCTCTTTATATACACATTAGAACCTCCTTTATACATGAACCTAGTCTATAATCCTGAACCACTTTGTGGACCAACATATTATGTGTGTTGGACATTGAATGGTCTTATATATTATTAGTTTTAATAAGATAATTATATTAGATAAATTTTTTAGATATACATGTTATTTTATCATAAAATGGTTTTAGGTCAGAAAAAACTACACTAATTGATAAAATGTTGGTGAAATTTAGATCTGAATAGGATATAACAATACAACAATAAGAATATATCTAAAATGTGAGAATTGAATTAAATTAAATGTTTAAAATTTTAAAAATATATTTTATAGATAAATATATAAATTTTAATTTACTTATGTATTGTCTAATGTTGAAAACAATTCTATAATAAGTCCTAAAAAAGCAAAATAATGGTGATAATATGAGAAGTTGAAATATCAGCCAAGATTGAGCTAGTTTGATCTTCAAATAGGCCAATATCATAGGGTTGATCCTATAAAGTTGATGCATCCACTTTTATGGGTTTAACATAAGAGTTACCTTATATAATTTATCCCATAATTACAAATTAAAAAATTACATAATAATAATTATTATTATTATTGTTACTTTGAAGTGAGAATACATAACATTAGACTGATTTCCAATAATATAAAATTATAACTAATAAAACTCCATAAATTATCATAGTCTTACAAACAAAAAATTAAAACTAAAATTTTACCTAAATTATTCAAATTCAATATCCCCTCTTATATCTGTATATAGATCTCAATCACAATACTCCTTGAACTGCTCTTCAAACTATTTCCAAATTTGGAATAAATTGCCTTTCTCTAGTTAATAAAATGTGTTTATATAGACACCAAATACACCCATTCTCATTATTTAATTTGAAAAATCCATTAAGGACATAAATATTAAATTTTCATAACCCATCAAGATGCACTATAATCATTAAATGCATGCAAACTTACCAATATTAATACATCCCAATATAATGCATCACATAATCAATGCACCATAACACATCATAAACCCATTCACCAATACTCAAGGTCATCGTAAGCCTTATAAAAACAACAATCTCACAATTTATGAATGTAGATATTCTAAGAGACTAGCATTAACCTCTCTAAAGTGTGGAAGAATAATATTAAGAACTAAGATCTTGAATTGAGTATTTTGGTATTACACAATATATTGAAGCCATATTATCAATTAATGTTACCACCATGCTAGTTAAATAAGAAAAAAAATCACCAAGAACCACTAAAAATAGATCCATTCAAATATTATTATGGAAATAAATAAAAATTGCATTGACAAACAAAAATAACCATATGTTAGACAACACATTTCAAACTAAATAAAACATCACAGTGACTCATTTCCACTTATTAATATTAACTTACTAATAATTTTTGTTTATTTAAGACTAAAAATGGACATGGATGCTCCTACATCCTAAGCTAAGTTTTGATCTTATTCATTGAGTTAGAACCTGGTCACAAGTGTCAGATTCAACTAAAACTTTACATGTGCCTTCATCTACCCCTATTTGTAAAAAACCTCTCTTAGATTGTCAAATTGAGTTAAATATCCCCAAAAATTAATTTTATTTCTTAAAGATCCTAATTGATAGAAAAATAATTTACAAGAGCATAAAAAATGGGTGTAGTAATGAGGGTTATTTCTCACTTAACCCCATATTCTTAAACAAGTTATAAATGAATGCTCATGTATCTCAAAAATAAATGCATTATAGTATGAATATTTTTGCCCTTATACCTATGTATGATATGTAATATAATATTATATTATATATACTCGTTCACTACTTCAATTTAGGTTTTGGTACAAGGGGTGCATACACTTCAATCTATGGCAGGAGTAATAGAAATCAACCTTGGATTTGGGTTTCAATCATTTAAAATTAATACCTTATTGGTGTGAAATATTACATATAATATTATTAAAAATATGATAAATGAGGACCAAAATAAATATTAATAAATTTGAGGGAAGAAGGGCCATCAAAAAATAAAATACCTAGATCAAACCAGTTACATCCTAGTTAAATTTTAGGAATGGCCAAATAAAAATTGGAAATAAAGGAAACACTTTCAAACGTTAAAAAATAACTCAAGAGATAGAAAATTGGAATATTAGAGAGATAACACAACTACAAATATAATATTAAAAAGTATTAAATATATATATATATATCAATCATGTAGACACCTAAGTTTAATATAGGAATAGTTATTTTTATGGTATTAGTGTTTTTATGTTATTTTGGATCATTGGTTCATATCACAATCTTATTGGCGCTTTTATTTTTTATTGACAATAATATATATATATATATATATATATATATATATATATATATATATATATATATATATATATATATATATATATATATATATATATATATCAATCACAAGTGTCACAATTATTTATATATATATATATATATATATATATATATATATATGTATATATATATATATATATATATATATGTATATATATATATATATATATATATATATAAAATTGTGACACTTGTGATATATATATATATATATATATATATATATATATATATATATATATATATATATATATATATATATATATATATATATATATCACAAGTGTCACAATAAAAAAATAAAAGCACCAATAAGATTGTGATATGAACCAATGATCCAAAATCACATAAAAACACTAATACCATAAAAAATAACTATTCCTATATTAAAATTAGGTATCTACATGATTCTCCACATTGATGTTTGTTTGGCCATAGCTATCAAATTAAAAATAAAATAGTGTACATGGGAGGGATTGAAGAATAAGTTGAGGTTTAAACTTGTAAAGGTTTCTTCAATTTAATACCAAAATGATAATGACATGAAATTAAAAAGGAGTAAATAAGTTTCCCTGTCATATAATCCACCTCATGCGACCTACAAAATAAAAATAAACCATATCTTCTCGTAATCCACATGAGCATATTGACATTGAGGGTCTTAAAATGAGCATACACACTCTTATGTTTAAAGTATGAATATCTAGTGTACATGTAAATAAAAAGAAAAAATTTAAAATATATAAATGTATATATAAATAAATAATCAAGAAATTGGTGAAACCACTTAGTAAAAATTATAATCTAGTGAAATTTCAATTAGTTTTGCTTACTAAGCCTAAAGGGCATGTGCCCTATATAATACAAATGGCACATGATATTTTTTATTCTATTTTTGAGGTAAATGACCAAAATTTTTAAAATGGAAAAAATCATTAGTGCATTCTCTTTACAAAGGGTGCCCACCATTTACAAAGTATGTGTGCCCTATGTAACACAAAGGGTGTATGTTGGTAATAGAATAAGATTGTAAAATTTTAGAGTGTAGATGCATGATAAGTGGGTGATGTATATAAATTTGTATAATTTATATCATTTTGTTTATATTTGTCATATTCATTTATTATAAAATACCACAAAATATGAAAAAAACTCCTTTGAGCTAGAACTGAAATGATAGAATGTGAAGCACCAAAGTTTTGTAAGTTCTATATATAGTGATCAATTGTAATTAAAAAGAGTTATAAAATATAGAGATTAGATGATGTTTTTTTTTAATATATTTTTGTATTTTTTCTATGCACACAGTTTATATCCTTTTTTTCTTAACTTTGTTTTTTTATGTAACAATAATAAATGTTTTGTATAATTTAAGTTTGTGTTTATCTTGATAAACATGTAAATTGACACGAATGAATATGTGACTTGTTTTATAATTATGTCTACATTCTGAACTTGTATCTTAATTCACATAAAAACACACATTATAATTTTATAATGGGTTTTCTAAGAACCTCTACTAACAATGTACAGTGTATTTATTACATAGAGAAACCTATGTAGTGAAGAAGGTGCATGCATTTTTATTATATTTTTTTTTTAAGTAAAATTTTACATTTACTTTGTATTGAATTTTATATTATTATAATTCATATTTATTAGGGCCATGTTGGGTCTTCTAAAATTGGTTTTAGATTTGTAGGAGTAATTATTTAGAAGAGAATTTTTCAAAATCCAATCTAGTCAGTACTTAGTCATTTTCAAGATTTTAATATTAAACAAAAGGTTCTTTGCATGTAACTTTTGTACCTGACATTTATTTTGGGAAAACCAATGGTTATTTTTTAGGTTTTTGGACCTTTGGATTGATTTATAACATTTTTAATAATTATAGGTATTGAAAAAGATACTTTTACAAACCTCACATCTCTTGAAGCTCATAAGATATGAGAGGATATTCACACACACACGCTATAACATTTAGCCCATTAAACTTTCCCTTTAACTTCACCTATAAATCAAATTAAAGTTGAATTTACTTTTATTTATCAAAATTTGAGTGGTCCTTAAGTCATACTAAAATTCATATGAGGAAGATGTATCTAGAAGGTGATGTTAGGATGTTTTTATAACACACAAACTTAGTAGGTGACATTATAGTGACTTTATAGGTGAATTTAGGTTGAATTACGATGTGCCATTTGGGTAACATTATGATGTTATTAGAAGTAACATTGAAGATTTCTAAAATTTTATGTTGGTGCCTCATGTGTAACTACACAGTTACATAAAATTCTCCTTTTCACACTTGCATGGCTTACGTATATATTAGCTTTAAGTCATTCACACCACATTTCTTGTGTTCACACACATGTATTATAAAAATTATGCAAGTAAGCACATAAATCATACAAAAAATCATGAACAAAAATATAAGGTAGAATATACTAGAACAATCGATCTACACAGTACTAGTAGAAAGAGGACAATACTAGTTGCCCCATAGACTAAGCTTCATCCATAGTGTCCTAGTAGGTATGAGGTCCTGTTTCTAGATTTGAATAGTTACAAACACAAACCTAACACAAATTCATTTCAAGTATTATGACACATATAATGAAAAATATAAATTGGAAAATCAAATAATTACCTCTCTTCTTTCTTTACTTGGTCATTTATATAAATAATTAGTTCAATCAATCCCCTTTAGCATTTATATTTGTATGGTAAATGATATATCTTACACAATCTAAAATTCAATAGTTTTATATTATTTAGATAGCACTAATATTAAAATAAATAAGGTAATACCTTTTATAGGTCATGTCCATGCATGTTAAAATTCCATATATACTTTTAATTTAGAGGAGTAAATGTTGGCCACATGTTCCTAGTTACAAAAAGGTCATATGTATGGACTTTTTATACCCAATATGGTTAGTACTCTAAAATAGTTTTTCATATATAAAATCATATTTTAAATTTTATTTTAAATAAATAATTCAATATAATTATTAGAATTATTGTTAAAATTGTAAGAGGGCATTCTTTAAATGAAAATTTTAAGAGTTAGAATCAAAATTAAAAATAAATTTTAATATGTATGTTTTTTAGATTAAGAATATGTATATACCATGTTTTTTTTTTATATTAAACAGGTAAATGCATATAAAAAGAATAGTATTAATAATTTACTAATATCAGTAAGAAAAATATCATAATACTAGAATACAAAGACCTTGCAAATGTAAAAAACTTGAATAGTTTTTCTAAAATCTAAATACTACATGTTTATCACCAAAAAAATAATAATCGCATCCAAAGGATATAAATGTAGCTAAAATAAACTATAATTATTGAAAACAACCCCCAAAAACAACACATTTTAACCCAAAAATTGCCAAACTACCAAACCCTCTAATTTGATAAATTGAAGTTGAAAAACACTTCACTGTTAGCCCCAAAAGATAAAATGAAACTAGAATACCAATAAGATCAAAAAAAATTGAAAATAGTCAAATTTCATGAAATGGAAAAATAATAAAATAGGAATTATGAATTTTTCATTGTTATGAGACCCTCATCCTTTCCACAAATAACTTTTTCTAGGGCATCTCATTTGTTGATAGGGATGTTATATTTCTGCATTTGTAATATCAACATGATTTATATTTTTGTTTTGGAAAGAATGATATTTTCCTTTTAATACATAATAAATAGAATCATTCTCAAGAGCAAAGATGGCATTTTCCAAGGTAGTTTTCACCACATAATTAAAAAACTAATTACTTATAAGAGGAGACAAAAGTTTCCTTATAGCAGTATCAAAAAAATATAAAAAAATACTATCACAGTTACTAACTACCTTATCGATAAATACATTAATTCATTCATGTTTTCTCTTAAGGAGAAAATACTAATGCAAAATTCACCTATAAAAACATTCAACACTAACTTAGTTGTATATTTTTGGTTGTTTTAGACTAAAAGGAGCATGAAACTCTTCGTTAAATCAATTAATCCATTATTTAATTTAATATTCACCCTAAATAATGACCTCACATCATCTGCATTCTAAGCCTTTGAGGAGTTAGACAGATACTTCTTTACCTTGAATGAATTCTAGAAATAAATAGGTTGAATGGTGGAAAAATGCTTTAAGGAGTTATTCTTAATTTTACCCTTGATAGTGTTGAGCTATAAAGTTCTACCAAATCCTGTCTTCCCAACTTTAGCCCTCACTCCATCCTTATCCATATGTTTCTCCCCCCTCTCACCATGGTTAATGTTAACTTATGGGGATCAAAGATGTAGATTAATATTATGAGACATGTTAGTCCATGTGTTAGTCAAGAAAACATCTATAAATATGTATATAGACACTAAAACATCAAATTTACTCCCTCATGAGGTGTTGTTAGTTAATTTTAAGAGCTATTTATGAAATTAATACATCAAACATTCCAAATAACATCTCTTCTTCCAAGAACAGCTTAAAAGCATGTTTTTCCCTAGATTTGGTGCTCCAATTCTATGTCAATGAAGAGTAGCATGTTCCTCCATTATTTCTTAGTGCACCAATGGCTTAAGATCACAAGATTGTTTGATTTGTACAAATAGGTGAAGCTTTATTAATATAATTCTGGATAATAACATTACATAATTCAATCTTTAAAATGGTGGTCTTGGATCACTTATTTATAGCTTTTCAATATTGTTCAAAATCACCCATGACCATCCATATTGAGATCAAGATGTGTGGCCATGGATTAATTTAATTTTGGAGGGATAGGCCATAAATATGCCCATTAATATTTAGAAGAATGGGGCATTGATGAGGCATGGGAGGGCATAATTATAATATTTATGTCATTAGTGGTCTATGGATACCACCCAATTAATGATGTCATGGGATGATGTAGATTTGAGGAATCAATTTATAATAAATAGATTTTCAATAACTTTCATAGAATTTCACTTGGACTCTTGATTTGGTTTAATTTGCCTAAATGGCTTTGATTAATTTTTTACAATTCTTTGGAAATATGTTACACACTTAGTTAACCTAGTCATAGTGGCATTTTATTGAGTTGTAATATAAATGTATTATAATTAGAATAAGGTGTTACTTTTTTAAGGAAAAATACCCTAGTTAGGGTGTCATGGATATGAAATAACACATGCGCATGACGTGTGTTGTCAAATTAGAAGAATTTAGTGGTCCAGGGTGTCACTTTATGTGGTCACAATTTGAATCAATGTGATTTAATAAAATATAATAATCACATAAAATTCATTGACCCATTCATGGATACATTAGCCTAAATTGGCACTTGTACATGATAAGCTCAAATGTTTTAGTGTATTTTAGTGATTTTGGCCCAAATTGTGTATTATCATAGGATATTACTTAAATTGACAATTGTAGAACAATATTGATAGGAATGGGATGTCTACATTTTTCCCCTATTTAAGAAGGCATGGTTGGACATTCGATTGAAGTAACATCTTTTCAAATAATGATAAGGTCATTATAATCAAAAGAAATGAATTTCATTCCCATTTTCTATTTTTTATTTTTTTCATGAGTTATAGAGAAATAGGTATTATGAAATGGCTCAAACATTTTTTAGGTGACCCATGATGCCCCCTCAAGGGAAATATGGAAAATTTTAAAATATTTGACATGTTGGGCCCTAGATCAGAAGAAATGATAATCTCATTAATTTCAATAAAAGAGGATGAAAATGGAGAATTAGAAGAAAGCATGAGGAAAAAATAGATAATAGGGGATAAAATAGTATCCCAAGATAGATAAATGGTTCAAATATAGGCCTATCAGGTGGAAATTTTGAAAAAGTTACTATATTTTGACACTTGGGGGTAAAAAGAATTCATTTACACCCCCTGGTTATAGTAATTTCTAAGCTCTAAGATTTTCATGTGAGAGAGATGAGAATAATTTCCAACATCCTACACCACCATCATCCTAAAGAGTATGTGAGAGAGTACCAATAACCACTAGGGAATGGAGAATTGATAATTACTTATTTGTGTATTTAATTTGGTCATTTATTGCATTTATTGCATGTAGGAAAGTGGTAGTTGGGTGATCCTACCATTTCCCCAAATTGGGAAATGATAATTTAACCCACAAAAATGGTGGGATCACCATAAAATTAGTGATATCATCAACCTTTCGATGGGATCATGGCTTAAAATGGAGAGGTTTCCAAGATAATGGTGAGTTCACATTTTTAGGTATAAAATGCCCTATCAAATGGTAGTTTCACAAAAATTAGTGAGATCACTCTACCAATTAGCAAGAACATCCTATTGAATGGTGGGATCACTAAAACAATGGTAAGAATACCCAAAAAAATATAATGGGTCCCATAGGAGATTAATTCAGGCCCAAAATTAGAATAAAATAGATCAAGGCCCATAGATGATTGGTCTAGGCCTCAAAATTTGAAGAATTATGAGAATGATAGGAAAGATAATTGACCTAATGCTCTATATGTGATTTATAGGAGTGAGTGGGAGTCATTACCTCACAAGATTGACACTCTTGAGTGTTTTAATGATAGGTGATTAAGAAAGATTATCTTGTGGGTGTCTTAGTAGCAATAGACCTATATCACTTGGCCTGGTTTCTAGTGATCCATGCAAATAGAGCTTACTTGTTTGCACGTGCAAAGAAGTGGAAATAGGGAGACCTCCACATTTAATTTATAGACTAGGGAGGCTAAGATGACGTTAAATGATTTACATCATATTCTATGGGTGTTGATGTGGGGACCCGAGATTACTTAGATGAAGGTAGGATGATAGGCCATGTTAGATGACCTACTTAGGGTAGTGAAATAAAATATTATGGATGACTACATAGATGTATATACCCTATAAGATTTAGCTTGGCCCCTAGAGGGTGGAGTGGGATAGGGGATAGTTCCCATAGAAGTGGTAGTGTTGATAGCTCTTGTCAGTGGCCTTCTATTGCCTGACAAGAGTGGATGGTTCATTTTATTGGGCCTGATTAACATGATGCAATAGATGTTCATGTGGATTGTAATCCACATTTTTTATTTTTTATTAATTATCTTTTTATTAGGGGCAAGCTTGGCAAGTTCAAAATTTTTTGTTTTGGCCTCCTCTTCTTCCCTTAGTCCCTTTTATATTTTTGCTAAGTCTTGGATTCCTTCCCCTGCTACCACATGGTAGCTTGATGCTCATTCAACATGAATAAGTTATTGGCCTCCCAAAGAGAAGCACCAGCTTGACACATGGAATTACAACACTTATCCAACATAGGATCCTTTTTCTTAGACATTTAAATAGTGCCATTGGCTGATGGAGTTAGGAATAGGACCCACAGTGTAGTTATAATAAATAGGGATACAAACTTTCCAGATGGTGTTCCCACAGTCATTTTTAAAAAAGGAATGATTGGCTTCTCTAGGAGTAGCACCACCTCACCATGTGGCTTCATGATTCTCCTTTGGAGTAAGGTTTTCTTTCATCAGGGCTCTAGATTGTGCCATTGGCTGATGAAGTTATAAATGAGACCCACTATGCAATTACAAAAAAGAGGAAGTGAGTCTTCCATGTGGCATCATGACACTTATCCAAAGCAAACTGTTTCTTATCAGACCTTCAATTAGTGCCATTGGATGAGAGAAGTGGGCCCCCCTTTCCTAATAAACATTCCAAAGGCAATTCTATAGGCAGACATGTGTCCCCATTATGCTCATTTTAAGTGTTGTAGGCATAATAAGGTGTTTTAGCTACATCATATCTAGTATTTTTGAAGACTGACTGCATTTATAAGCTAAAGTTCCCCAGTTAATTATAACAGCCTCATCATAAGCATGAGTGCTTGGTTCTAGGTATCATTTCCTTGAGAGGGAAATGTGCATATATAAGTGGAGCTATTTTATTTTGTAAAGGGCTAAAAATTTTAGATAATTTTCTACCACTAGACTAGCTATTGTAATAGTTAGTTCTTGAATAGAATTAGCAGTAGTTTTATTTTTTATTCTAAGACCTTAGAAAGTGATCCTCATGGGAATGATTGTAATATATACTATACCTTTAACCTTTTGTATGGTGTTTTACACTCAAAAATGAAAAATATGTGGTGTTCTATGTCAAAATGAGTAGAAATTTATTATTGTCTATCATCTCTTTTTTATGCTTCTATAGTATTGGTTCTTATTTATGTTATGGAATTTAATTCATGTATGTGCTCCTTTAATAGTTTGTTATGTTTTAAAGGGATCAAGCTATTTTATGCAATAGTATTTAGAAACATTAAAATCTCAGTGCATCAACTTAAATAAATTATTTTGATTTTTTTAGAATTTTCTTTTTACCCTTTTCAACCCCAAATTAATTTGAAGATCTAGTTTCTAAAATCTTGGAGGTTACTTTACAAATTGAAAATTCACCCTACATCTATAAAGCTTCCCATAGGAAGATTGTTTACTGAGAGTGAGAGTTTTAAGCATCAACAATTTTTTTATTTTCTAGAATGCTCGATAGGACCCAAACTACTATTCTACCTGATTAAAAGTTAGGATTTATGAGCCATAGGCCCATCATAAGGTCACAAACATCCAATAATCTTAACTTGTTACTACCACCTCTAATAGCTACAACTCACCAAAGAGCCACAGGGACAAGTGCAATGCAACAACCATGATAAATGGCTATCCTAGGACCACCAAGAAACTTTGTATCATGGGATAGTGGTATCCCACTCATCCCTCTAGTAGACCAAACTATGTGGGATATTATTCCTACCAATGCCTTAAAGGCACTCCTTAGATTCTTGTGGTAGGATTTCAAAAGTGCAGTGGAACATCTTCAAGATGTCACTGATGTTTGTATTATGAACTATATCACATAGTAGAATGAAGCCTTAAGGATGCTAACTACCTATTTCAAGGGGTGGCCTCTTGACTGGTATGGTCCCTTACCACCCAAATTTATTTTCACCTGGGATGGGCTTTATGTGATAACATATTGGCCAAAAATGTAGTGGTAAAAACATAGTATGACAAAAATGTAGTATAAAAAAAAATCACGAGGACAAAACATAGCAAGGAAAAAATGTAACAATATTGGTAATGTCATGAAAATATAGCGAGTAGTATAATTGGGAAATTTTAGTGATTAGCACATTGTTTATTTGTTGTCTAGTTCATTTTGGTGATAGCAATTAACATTTCATAGTGGAAAAGTAATACACCAAATTTACAAGTAAAATAAAAAAGGAAAATGTGATTTCATGAGTTTTGACCTTTAGTTGAAAGTTATCATATTCTATGTGAGTATATCATTTTCTATGTTTTGTTTCTATGATATTTTTCCCTTGCTACATTTTGTCCTCACTACGTTTTATCTTCGTTATGTTTTTTATGCTACATTTTTAACTGTTACATTTTTATCCACTACATTTTTATGGATACCCCTAGGATGACTTCGGTGGCAGATTTGTCAAATGATTCAATGACAAAGAAAATTGATTATCTTTACTAAAACAACTAATCACCATTAAAAGGGCCCCACAAGATGCTATTATTAATTTTAATACTAGGTTTCATAAAACCTATCAAAGGATCTTGGTAGTAGCTCGACCACCTATATGTATGGACATTGTCTTCTACCTCAAGGCCTTTAACTTGAACATAGTGATTATGATTCAGTCTCTTGGAGGCCAAACACTACTAGATGCATATGATTTGTTAGTCAAGGCAAAGAATAATTTAATATATTCTTGGAAGCTTCCCCCACAGTTGTCGATGCCAATGTTCCTAAAGATATCCATACCATCACAAGAGGAGGTCCCAAGCACCTCATAAGCATATCCCTCCATTTATTTATATCTTCCTACTCAATCTAATTCATTCTCTTCATCCTCACTGGCAATAAAAATGAATGACATGAAAATCATCCTATAAAAGTTCTCCAATGAGGTCATAAATATCAAAAGGCAATAGGCCATGCTCTCAAAACCCCCTTACTAGAATTACTATAATGAAAGGGTGCCATATCATCATAATAAATATCAATAAAATTAAAGGCTAAATCATCAAGCACTAAATCATTAGGTGTTAAATCATAAAATGAGACCCAAAAATCAAATCAGCCTAGTTCCTAATCCTTTGTAAATAGTCTCACCAAGTTCTCACAGACAGTTGGTCACTATCCAAAATAACTTGGTAGATGATTATAATTCATTATGTTTACCATGAAATTACATGCATACACCTTGGAACTACCCAAGAGGCAACCTACAGTAAAAATGTATTGAGAAATAAAGACAAAGGGACACCCTTGACTCAACTCCTTATGGATATTAGTCCCCAGGTGTTGAAAATGTTGTCCTCATAGCCCAAATGTAATTAATGTCTGAGAAAGAAGAGGAGATAACCCTAGATAATTCACTTTTCTCTTAGGTAGAGTGTGATGATGTAGTTTATGAAAGTGAGATCCTAGCACTAAAATCCCCATGAGTCTAATCAGACTATTACACTTGATCCAAGAAGAGATCAATCGAGACCCAAGAAACCTTCACAAGGCCTAAAGTGACTTTCAAAAAGAGTTAAAGACCCCAACCACCACCTTTGGCTTATTAAAAGTGAAGTAAAGTAGCTTAGAGTAAGATAATGGACCTTGAGCTCTAACCTTATTGGCCATTTAATGTAGTAGATTACCTAAAGAAGGCTCCAACCAATGTTTCTCTCTAGGATGTCTTATCTATCCTTGAGTAGAAATATTTGATAAAATAAGCATTAGAAGATTTGGAGAAACCCACACAATATATCCTAGCTAGAGATCTAGTACAAAATAAGGGAAAGGAGGCCAGAATAGTGCACAATCTTATGCACCATCTATATTCATCAATTCCAATGTGAGGATAAGCAAAATAAAGTCTACCCTATTTTATTTAAATCTAATTGTAGTAAATAAGATGTTGCACAATTATATGATTTATTTTATCACCAGCACCATGGTGATGCCCAAGTAGATTATGGATGCACTACGACTTCAGTATGAACCCTTAAATAAAGGGTTAATGCATTTAGATGGGAAAAAGGTTTAGACCATGGGTATCATCACATTTCCTCCCCTAAGCTTGTATTCTTATCCAAATATCATGATTACCCAACAATTTCAAGTAATAGGCATCCCATTAATCTTTGAGTTATGTCTATGAAAATATTTCTCTGCTAAGATAGGTGGATATATATCTTTGGATTGGTCCCACTTGATCCTAAGGACCAAATATGGCTCAAAATTGAAAGTGTTATCCAAACCACTCCATTTGAAGCACATAGCTAATGATGTTATAATTAACTTTGAAGAAACACACACCTCTTTTTCTAAGAAAGAGATGTATTGTGTGGAAATACTCAAGGAAAAAGGGATGATAGATAACATAATCTCAGAGGAAGAAGTCCTCATGAATGAGTTCATATAAAATGACTAATTCATAAACTTTGATGCCACCAACCTTGTAAATTATGTGATCCATGATGAATATGAGTTCATCCCTGAGGTATTTAAGAAAAGAGAGGACCAGAGCAAAAATCTAAAAAATGAGTTTGAATTTTGGACTCTTTGCTTTGATGGTGTGGAATGCAAGACCAGCTCTAGAGCTAGTATTTGATTGATGTCTCCATCCAATGAATAAACCCTTAGGTCCTTTTACTTTAAATTTGATTTCATGAATAATGAAGGTAAGTATGAAGCATTGATCTATGGCCTCAATCTTATTGAATGAATCGGTGTAAATTAGTTTAAATTTTTTAGAGACTTCGAGCTAGTGGTAAGGAAAGTAAGAGAAGTTGTAGCCATAATGAATGTTTGCATGAGTTCCTACCACTACTGATCATGGGACATAATTAAATAATTTTAAGCATTCAATATCTAGATCATCCATATAACCATGAATTCCCCACCAAACAAAATGGTAGTGATTAGCTCCTAGTGCGATCTGATGATCGACTTGTTAACCAAAAAATAAGTGGTGTAGGTAATTATCAAACCTGATAATTTGAATAATTATCAACTAAAAAGTTTTTGAAATTGATTCCTAAGTCATTATGTTTCTCCAGAATTCATGTAAATTTGTATATTAGTTGTAGTTAAATATCGAAGAAACTTATAGAGAACAGATTATACAACTATAGTCCAATAATCTCCCAAAAGGGTTGATCACCCTATAGAATATTTTCTATTCTGATGATGTGATAAATGACAAATGGAAGTTTATCATAAATAAAATTGAATACTTTGATCTCGATGTCAGAGGTAGAAGAAAAATGAAAGTAGGGAAATAAATTTCCCAGAAAAATAAGCAGTGATTGATCTCCTTCTACAACAAAAATGAAGGGGTTATGGCTTGGAGTTATGATGATTTGAATGGATATGACCACAAGGTCATCCATCACATTGTAGACCTAATTGAGGGCTCCAAGCCAATCTAATAAAATAAAATGTTGGTAAAACCAAAAATTGAGCCTCTTATGGCTCAAGAATTGAGAAAATTGATTGACTCAAGGATCATATACCTAATCAAGCATTCAACTTGGGTATCCAACCTAGTCCATATGAGAAAAAAGAATGGAGATATTAGGCTATGCATTAACTTCAAGGACTTGAGTAAATAATATCTAAAGGATCATTTCCCCCTTCCTTCCATTGAATAGATAATTCAAGTAGTAATAGGCATATAAATGATCTCTACTAGATGGGTTCGTGGGAAACAACTAGGTGTAGGTTAATGAAGAAGACAAATGTAAGATCACTTTCACTATAAAATAAGGGGCCTTTACATATAAAAATATGCCTTTTGGCCTCTCTAATGTAGGATAAACCTTTCCATGAGCCATGGCCATAGACTTTTAGGGCCTAGTAAACAAAATCATCCTTATTTACTAGGATGATTTGACGGTATTCTCAAAGAAAATGGAAGATAACTTTAATCATTTGGAAAAAAATTAGAAGTGTCAAGAGTTCAAGGTATCTCTCAACCCTAATAAATTTGTCTTCAGCATCCTATAATGTAAGTTATTGGGATTATCCAAAGAAGGCATCTCTATCAACCTAAATAAATTAAAGGCTATCATGAATTTGACCTTACCAATCAATAAAAAGGGAGTCCAATCTTTCTTAGGAAAGACCAATTTCATCAGTCGATTCATATCTAACTTTGTAAGGCTAGTGAGACCAATCACATTGCTATTGAAGAAGGATCAACCTTTCAAATTTTCCTCCAAAGGAAGAATAGCATTTGATAAGATCAAGGATGCAATATCCACTACCCCTATGCTAGTTAATCCTAACTTCTCTAAGGACTTCATCATGTATGTTTATGGAAGTGAACATAACTTAGTGGTTGTGTTAACATAAAAATAAGATGAAGGGAAAAGTGAGCACCCAATTTCATTTTATTCAAGAACTTTATGTGGTATGAAACCAAGTATAATTTCATTGAAAAATAGGATTTCACCATCATCAAAGGTCTCAAAAAGTTCATAAACCTAGTAATGGGAATTAAAATAATGGTATATATGGCACATTCCAGCATCAAAAATTATATAATAGAGGGATAAATAGATGAAAAGAGGGCTAATTTAATCACCAATATCCTAGAGATGATGTGAAAGTTAGGCCAACTAAGGTGATTAGAGGAAAAGGGATTTGTAAGTATCTGGCCCAATACACAAATGCCTCGATAGAATAACAAGATATATCAAAAATGATTCTATTAAATCAATATAAAATTGAATCATCCTAGGTTGTTGATAGGACCCATTTTATGCAAACTAATTGATATTTGAATATCCTCCCCATGTATAAGAAGAGATTCTAAATGCTATAAGGAGCTAGCTACACACTAGTCCATGGGGCCCTTTTCAAAAAAAACTTTGATGGAGAGTTACTCTGATGTGTTGATGATTGTCAAGCCAACAAGATCCTGTAGGATATGAATTTCATCCCTCTGGGTGGGAATTTCTATGAACATATGACTATAAACAAAATCATGTACACAGGAAATTACTAGCCAACCATGTTCTTTGATTACCATTAGGCAGTTAAAAAATTCCAACAATTTCAATTCTTTACAGGTGGGCAAAAGATTTCAGCCATACCACTGAACCTGATTGTGGCCAATGAGCCTTTCACACAATAGGGATTATATTTTATTGGGATGATAAATCCTATATCTATCATGGGCCATAAATGGATACTCATGACCACTAATTACTTCACAAGGTGGTCTGAGGCAACCTTATTGAAGGAGGTAACTGAAAACATGATCCTAAGTTTCTTGGATGAGCTAGTAGAGAGATTCAACCCACCCAAAATGATCATTTTAGATAATTTGAAGGCCTTCCTCAATTCTAGTATTTCATAATTCACACTTAGGAATGGCATTTTCTTAAAAACATCATCCAACTACTACCCATAAGGGAATGGGTTGGTTGAATCAACAAACAAGATTTGCATAAGATTGATCAAAAGGATGGGCAATGACTGACAGAGGGAGTGTCATATGCATTTTAAAATGATCTTATGGGCCAACATAATTACACCCAAACATATTTTAAAGAAATCCCCATATTAACTAGTATATGAAAAAGATGTGTTAATGCTCATATCAATAGAGATTCCCACTTTATAGCTTTTAAAAGTTGTCAAAATAGCAAATAATAGAGTGATATAAGTTAGGTTGGTATAATTTCTCAACCTCCAAGAGGTGAGAGAAAAATCTAGTGACGCTAAGGTCACCCAACATCAAGTAATAAAGTGGTGATTTGACAAGAAGGCATTTAACTTAGTCTTCAAGCTAATGGATTTGGGCCTGAAGTATGATGAAAGGGCTATGAAGTTGGGATAGCATGAAAATTTTGATTCCCTATGGAGGGGACCCTTTCATATCATTATTAATAAGTAGGGTAATGATTTCTAATTGGACAATGTAGAAGGAAATGCTTTATATATTCCAATTAATGAAATCCACTTAAAACACTTTAACTAATTTTCTAGTTCTCCTTTGTACATAATTAGTTAGTTGTAGTTATTTTCCCTTTTATTTGTTTGTTTCCATTTCTTTGTTACTATTTCCCTTTAATAATAAGTTTCATTGGCATAAGTTTTTTTTTTTTGTATTTCCAAGTGTCCATGACTTGGCTTCCCTAATTTTGAATCATCCATTGATAGACAGTTATCTACCCCACTCCCCTTACCATTAATGACAGACACTTCTAATTGCACAATCTCTCATGATAATCACCATAACTCTATTATGAGTGGCTCTTCAAGTGTGTTTTATACTCTTAAATATTTATGAGGCACCCAAATTCAAAAATTGCATGATGATCATGCTAAGAAGCATTAGCTTATAAATAACTCTCTCCCGATCAAGCCAAATACTTAAATACCTAAGAGTTTCCAAGAGAATTAAGTGAATAATTAATAAATTGAGAAGATCACCTTGAATTAAAATAATTGATAAATTGATGAGAGAACCTTAAACCAATAGAATTGAGAAAAAAATTGTGAAGAGTTATGAGTAAAAAGTTGATATCCAGTGTCTTCCTTGGAGCAAAGTAAATTGTTGCAAAGAGTGATAGAATGGAAACTTCTACATCCTCATCTGGTAGTGGATGGAATCCTAAGAAGTAGAGGACCCATGAATCTAGTGGCCATGGGGACATTCTACCATAGTATGCAGTAAGTAAATCATATGCTTCTACCTTTGCATAGTCAAAACCCAAATTTCTAAATTTAAAGAGCATCACCAAGGGGCATTACAAGGACCCTTCACTAATCCTTGATTATGAAGATGTGATCTTTGATCCCACATTGGCCAAGAGCTCAAATATCTTGAGGGAGTGTGACCATGCTTGAATGTTCAAAAAGGTTCAAAATAATGACTTCAAGTCATTCAAATACAAAATTTGGAGCTCTACATTAGCCTAATACATGGTGCCTCTTTTTCACATATGTTCAGAGATTGTTACCTTATGTTCGAATAGATATGATGCCAACATTGGTGTTATTATAGGTAATAACCACCTAAATGTGGACATCATTGCTGATGCAATAAGGGTGATTCTCTAACTCCCAAACAACCCCAATGAAGACATCTATAGTATGGAGAGCTTACAAAATGTGTGGGATACTTATGTCATAAGCCAAAGTTCCTTAATTCACTACTCTAAAGTAATTATGTGGAATCACCACCTATGCCCATCACTCTTTTGAGTTTTATGATGCAAGAAATGAAAGATGTCATTTCTATGTTGTGGTTTATATTTGAGATGGACTCGGATGCTAATGTCCATGATTTCCAATTAGGTGTAGTCTTCCTTTTGAAGATGGTAAGGAAAATACTTACAAGATGGAATTTATAGATGCCATCACCATCACCATTCTTAATAATCTAGAAAATTTATGAACACAAAATACCTTTAGGTATTCCTCCTTCCTCCTCCACTTGATTTTGTATCAGAACTCTTGGTTCTTTTCTCCATACTTTACCTTAAATTCCATTGAAATGGGTATACTTCCTAACATGGTGATCCTAGTCTCTGTGTGGACCCACATCTTATTAGCCATGCAAGATTACTATGAGTTTTTATAATGTGTCCTATCTCTAGTCCTCATCAACCTCAATTAGGAACCCATCACTTTTAGAATGACAAACTACCATAGATCATGGCTCACTAGTAGTTGGATTCCATTTGATTGGTTCTTTGGGGCCCATTTCACATTCATATAGGTCTAAAAATTCAAGGAGGAGCCATTCTGGCTCTCACGCTTACTTATAGACCTAACCCAAGCCTTAGAGTTGGCTCACCAACTTGATATAGTGGACTCTATATATGGCATAGGGTGAAAGAAGAAGGCCCTATATGTTGTTCCTTTCTCAAAAAGAGGCATCATAGTGATGAAAATGTCATAAGAAAACTTTCTTGTGCTCAAGCTAGTAGAGTTTAGCCTCAACCAAATTAATGACCAGTGGAACTATAATTTGGTTGGCCACATAGCTACCTTGAATACTTCAACCCCATTCAATCATGAGCCTTGACCATACTTTAAAGAATGAAGGTCATCGATAGATGATGATATCAAGTATTACATGGATCTATCCAAGATATCATCTAATACTCACATGCCTTGGGAGTCCTTTTGTAAATTACTTTGGGAGTTTGATCCCATGATTAAAATGACTAGGGGTTGAGATCGCAACTTATTTAAAGGGACTAGGGAAATAGGAAGATAGATGCCTATTATAAATATAGGTAATAAATTGACCATTAGGAGCACAATTTTGAGGACCTAGACTCCAATGAGACATTTGAGAACATCTAGGATGAGTACCACAAGGAAGAGGCTATGGATGAACAAGAAGTCTTGGTCAAAGAAGAAGAGGAGGATACCCCGTTAGAGGAAGAGGAGGACACCCCTCTAGAGAAAGAGGAAGAAATTTTGGTGGTTCAAAGGCCTTTAACCTAACCTCCTCCTCTATATCCAAATCTAACCACCCCATAGCAATAGGTCTCTTTAGGGCAGCTCAAGGTGGGGTTATCTCAACCCAAATAGCTTGAAGCATAAGTGTTCAACCCTCCATCGAAGAACCATAAAATAAGGTATGCTTTTATCACTGCTTTCTTCCCACTTTTGCTTCATTTTTTACTCCATCCTCACCCTTCATAGTTTCCACTGAGCTTTCACTACTCTCCATTACCCATCCCATCACCTTACTCAAACTATTTTCTTCGATGTAGCCAATCACCTCCCTTATAATATTATTCACTCCTCTGCCTTCATCCACCACAAGCACATCTATTATGTCACAATCACCCCACACCCTTATCTTTAGCCTCCCACCCTTTTCTCCTTCTACCCTAACCCTTCACCCATTCATCTCTGGGGGAATGGTGTCTGTTGATTCACAGAAATAAGTAACCATTCCTTTCAATCAACCATAATGGTCCCCCTTAGTAGGATAAATGATTCATTCATTAAATTAGTTTCATCAGTAGTTAGAGACTACTATAAAAGCTTGAGAGGCTCGGGCAAAGAAGAGAAGAGGAAAATAGGCCAAGGCCCTGCTAGTGCCTCATATGTAGCTATTCTTTGACCCAGTACATCAATGTCTAATGATTTCACACATGGTTCCCCAAGTAATCAAGCCCCAAGAATAGATACAACTAAGGTAATATTTGATACATGCAACTGGACTCAAACATAGCCAAGCCATACCAATTAACAGGGTTGAGTTGATGGAAGAGACTCAGAAGTCCATTACTATAGATTATATCAAGGTTGGAAAATAGTTGGATAAGAAAGAGATATAACTTACAAGGTTAAAAACTATGATCAATTAGTTGAACATAGAGGCCAATACAAAAGATGCAAAGCTCACCAAAATGAGGTTTAACCTTTAGAGATGCATCACCACTGAGAGCTTCTAGATAGAGGCCAGTAAAAGGGCATAGCTATGGATTCAAGTATCTAAAATAAAGATAAAAATATATGGTCTAAATAATGAAAAGTAGGCTATAGAATGCAATCTACACAAGAAATAAATAGATCTCATGTAGACCTATAAGAATCTCTTAGATTCTACCAATATTTAACAATAATTATAGCAATAGATGTAGCAAGAGTCTTCAACCAAGGACCAAGAAATCTAATAGTTAAAAAACTACCTCACCACCTACTCCTAAACTATGAGAATCCTCCACATGGTCTAAAAACTATATGTATCCTATTGGTATAGGATAAAAAATACATCTGTAAACTTAAATCCAGTGCTTAGTTTCATCATAGACTCATAGTAGCTAAATGCATAGGTGATTTCATCTATGGACTAGGTCCTCACCTTCATGTCCCCTAGGGTTCAAGATTTATAGCTCCTTGTCTAAAATCTATATAGTGTTATAGATAGGGTGATTTGAGCATCAAGGGTGGCTGATCGAAGGCAATTGGCAATAAAAGTAAACAAGTTTTTAAGATATAATAAGGAAGTAACAAAGTGTAAGGTATTTTTAGATGCCTTATAAAAGGTGGTTCATGATATGAAGGGGTATATCAAATAGCTAGTCCATTTTGAACTCCCCTCTCAATTTCTCATATAAAAATCCATCCTCTTGAAGGACAAAATAAAAGAGTTAATGGAGAAGTAGAATGACTAGACCATTTATGTGCCTCTCAGTCAAGTGCCAAGTGTCTATGAGGTGGAGACCATTTTGTAGCCTCTTGCCTAGCTATAATTATATATTTTTTTAGTATTTCAAGGTTTGAGTAGCATCTCCTTCAAGGAGATCATAGATATGGGTAGAGCATTTGAGGCTCTAAAGAAGAAAACTCAGCCCAAAGAATAAGATTGGATGCCTTTCAAGGTAGCTCTTTAGAACTTATAAGTTTTATGGGCCTCACCATTTTTAAAATATTGCTTTTATTGGTCTATGAAACCAAAATTTTGGGTTATTCCATTGCAAGTGGATTCCCCTACACATCACCAATAATTATGGATTTTAATCCACATTTTATATTTTAGATCAGTTGTCTTTTTATTAGGGGCAATCTTGGTGAGTTTGGCATTTTGTTTTTTGGCCTCCTCTTCTTCCTTGAGTCCCTTTTGTATTTAGGCTAAGTCTTGACTTCCTTTCACTACTACCATGTGGAATCTCAAAGCTCATTCAACACAAATAAGTTCTCATCCTCCCTAGGAAAAGTGTCAGCTTGACACATGAAATCATAGTGCTTATCCAAGATAGGTTACTTTTTTACATACCTTCAAGCATCACCATTAGTTGATTGAGTTAAGAATGGGACCCATGGTGTAATTATAATAGAGAGGGATGTGGACTTTTCACGTGGTGCCCCTGTACTTATTTTTGTAAAGTAATTCTTAGTTATTCTAGGATTAGCACTAGCTCACCACATGGCTTCATGATTCTCTTCAAGGGCAAGGGTTTCTTTTATCAAGGCTCTATATTATGTCATTGGTTGACAAAGTTAGAAATGGGACCCACTATGTGGTTACAACAAAGAGGAAGTGAGTCTTTCATGTGGCATCATGGTACTTGTCTAAGGCCAAGTTTTTCTTGTCAAACATTTCAAAAATGCAATTAGATGATAGAAGTGAGGCCTCATTTCCTAACAAGCATTCTAGAGGTAATTTTGAAGGTAGACACATGTCCCCCTAGTGCTTTTTCTAAGAATTATGGGAATCATAAGGAATTATAGTTATGCCATATCTAGGATTTTTCAAGATTGACTGCATTCATAAGCTAGAGTTCCCCAATCAGTCATAATGGCCTCATCATGAGTATGAGTGCCTAATTTTAGGTGTCACTTCCTTGAGAGGCCATTGCACCTATATAAGCAGAGCTATTGTCTTTTATAAAGGGCTATAAATTTTAGATAATTATTTACCACTAAAGTAGCCATTGTAATAATTAGTTCTTGAATAGAATTAATAGTAGTTTTGTGTTTTATTCTAAGACCTTCGAAAGTACCCCTCGTAGGAAGGATTTTACTATATACTATTCCTTCAGCATTTTGTATGGTTTTTTTCCACCCAAAAATGAAGAGAATGTGGTGTTCTATGTCAAACTAAGTGGAAATTTATTGTTGTCTATCATCTCTTTTCTCTACTTCTATAGTATTGGTTCTTTTTTATGTTACAGACTTCAATTCATGCATGTGTTCCTTTAATAGTCTATGATGTTTTAAAAGGATCAAGCTATTTTATGTAATAGTAGTTACATACATTAAAATCTTGGTACATCACCTTAAATAAATTTATTTTGATTTTATCATCATTTACTTCTTACCCTTTTCACCCCTAAATTAATTTAAAGAGCTAGCTTTTGAAATCTGAGAGGTTACTTTACATACCACAAATTCATCCCACATCTATAAATCTTCCCATAGAAAGATTATTTTTTGAGATCAAGATTTCTAGGCATTAACAATTCAATCAGTTTACATAGTTCACCTTAGGACTAGTCATCCTAAAACAATTATATAGGTAACTTTACATGATTGCATATTAGGCAGGGCACACCATAAGCCATAGCACATTGTTGTAGGTGTGGTCTTGGGAGAACATAGCCATTGTGTGACCAGTAGGGCCTAGATATTAGAGGGGACTAGAGGATCACATGGCTTGGGGATGGTACCTTACTAAGCATGCATGGACACCTAGGGGACTTGCCTTATTATAGGTGAGTGATTGATGAGATGGAGGATAGATATTTTATTTGGTTCTTTACTTAGGGACACAATGGATATAGGTAGAGAATTTGTTTATTATTGGTTACATGATCACTTCATACTTCATTATAGGTCATCATGACTATGTGGTAGATAGGTATAGGCCATATCAAATCTAGTATTAGTTTGGCATGTAGCAAGACATCTTAGAGGGTCCACACTACTTCACACATGTGGTGAAGGAGATCAAGGAATGGATACCACTAGTGCCTAGGGTAGAGGCAGTTGTTGATTATGGTAGGTTTTTTCATGTATTATGGGACTATCATAAGGTTTCTAGATGTAGGGTTAACTGATGTATATGTCTCATGATGGATCAGAGTGAGACCTATCTGATTGACAAGGCAATTTCCCTAACATCCAATCCTTTGATAGATGTGGGTCAAGCTAAATAAATATTAGGGATAGACCCCAATATAATGATAGGGTTAAGTGTTAGTTTATTTGATGATCCCTTATGCTATTCATTTACAAGTATTATAACCTTATGTATAGTAAAATCATATGGAAGATGTAGAGATGGCCAAGCTGCTCAATTAGGTTGTAGATATGATGGATGCCCTAGGTGGTAATAGAATCTATGGGATATTTTTAAAATAGGCATGTCCCTCCAATATAGGTACATACATAGGTACAAGTTTAAGAGGGGTAGGACCCTCCAGCATAGGGAGGTCTAAGGAGGATCAGGCTTTGATTGATAGACTCTAGAGGGAAATTTTTTCACACCTCTTGGAGATTATAGGTGTATAAATCAATGTGGTTAGATTACATGCACAATTATTGATGGTTTAGGGAGATACCACCAAGCTATAGGGTCTCATTATAGCCAAAGACATAAAGATTGTTGGGCTCAAAGGGTAGGTGGCCTAATTAGTAGGGGTTTAATCCCAGTTAGCCACATGGGATATGAAGCTTCAAACAAAAGTTAGGGAGTGAGATATATCTCACATTGATAGGGAGATATTGATATCTTATATGGAGAGGCTCATATAAGAGTGATACAATGCTTACCAAGCTAGGATAGACACAGGGGTAGGATCATCTAGAGCCTTGTTCAATGTGATTAGGGCTAAGGATGATGCCTTGCATGCAAAGGATGATGTCTTATTCACCAAGGATGAGATATCCTAATAGAGGCAAGCATATGGGGTGATAGTTCTTATAGAGTAGATAATGGCTTCCTATAAGGAGTATATGATGTCATAACATATTATCTATACCTCTTGGTTCAAATATGTGATAGAGTTAGAGTAGTTAGTAACACATCCATCTGCACAATGGGTTGTCATGGGGCCTCTGCCACCATGACCACTAGCAGTGTCTACATTAGGGATGGGTTAAAGCTTCCAGTAGAGTCCTCCCAAGGATGAACATGATTAGAGTTGGTTTTTTGAGCTCTTTTTTTGTATTTATGAGATGTATAAATACTCTCATGATGTATAAAACGTGATTTTGATACATATATATCATCTATTTTTGGCTTATTTCTACTTATACATGGACTCTTAATATTCTTTGATTGTCACACGATGTTTTCATTTATGTTACTCTTTTTATGATATGTTTGCATATGTTAATTTCATAGGATGCATGTCCTTAGTTAGAATTTGAATGTTGATGTATTTGTTCTAATTCATGTATGAATAGATGTTATAAGATTAATTTAGGAGATAAATGACCCAAATGAATCATATAAATAGTCAATTAGACTCACAATATATGCTGAGAGATGTGCGTCTTGTATAGAGTCATGTTTGTTTCCAAAGTTGACCTAGGATATGGCTTGTGTTAGGCATTGGATATGGTGTGTTTAGAAATAATTTTTTGTGACACATTTACTTTTGGATTTAGAGCCTTGGTATTTATTATAGTAAATTTAAATTATGCATCATAAGTATGAGTAACTTATAATAACATTGTATTTTTGTTTTCACTTTGGTTGGTCAAAATGTGAACATTTATAACTAAGGATAATGATGAAAATTACCAAAACCAAAGTTATAACTATTAATATTTTTTTTTTTAAAACAAAGAGAAAAATAGCAATACGAAAATGTAACCTAACTTAAAATCAAAATATTAACAATCAAGATTTAAGTAGGAACAAGAGTGTATAAAAGCAAAGCAAGAACAAATTATTAAACAACCTGAAATCTAGATATGAATAATCAAGATCCATGTGTATTAACAAAATATACTTGAAAAACAAACAAATAATAAAACAAGTTAAATAAAAATGTAAACAAATAAAGCCCAAGTGAAATCCAAACTCAAAATGTTTATGGAGTGTATTTAAAAACAAAAGAACAACACAATATAATAAACAAGAAAAAACAAAAAAAACAAAAATAAAGGAAGGCACAACAAAACACCTGAAAAATAAAAAATAGACTAATAAAAATGATCAAATAACAAAACTATAATAGATAAAATAACAACTCAAAAAAATAAGAATGGAAACACAATAAAACACCAACAAACCAAATAAAGACATAATATAATGCAAATACAAAATAATGAACAAACAACAAAACACCAACAAAAATAAATGGAGAGATAAAAAAACACAATAAATAAACAACAAAAATCAAATAAACACACACAAACAATGTTTAATCATAATGTTAGTGAAAATAAAAAATAAAGTGTTTGTGCACATGTAATAGAGGTGTTACGTTCTATGATAGGATGACCCCTAAAATAATAAATAATGATACTGGTACAATGAGACAAGAACACTAGACACAAAGTTGTCCCCAAGTGATAGGGAAATAATGACACAAAACAAATAAAATGGGGGAAGAGAATAAAATAAAGGGGTGGCCGAGCTGAATCCATATGCATGAGGCAATTAGATGTTGCCTACATAGTTCCATGGATGCAAGATCCAACATGAACTTCAGGCCAAATGTAATTCTTCTAGGATAGACGAAGAGTGATGATAAGAAAACATAATTATATTTTAGAGGATTAAGGAAATTGGCTCACAAAATGACAAGTTTATTTTAAATGATTGCTCACAAAATGACAGAAGTGAAAGATCTTTGGCTAATGTTTTTGGAATTTTCTAAGCATGTCAACTTGATTGAGAATTATGAAATACTAAATGGTCTAAATTATAAAATAGATAAAGTGTGAGATTAGAATAAACAAAGGGTCAAGGTAATGTTTTTTTTCCTTTTGTCTATCAATTTCTAATGTTTTGTGTTTTTGGGATAAGAAACATAAATAAAATATTAATAAAAGTAATATGGAACTTCCTACCTAAGGATATGCACTTCCATAGTTAAGAGTTCAAACAATAGCTAAACTAGATGCAACAGGGATCTAGAATATAAATAATGATAAAAAAAATTGCTTAGTTGAGTATTTGCACATCCATAAATAACTAAATAGCTAAACTAGATACAATAATACGATGTAATCTTGTTAAGGTAAACATGCTTACCAAACAACAACAATATAATAATAGAATAGTATATAATGTTGAATAAATTTTAAGAACCTTTTAGTATGCAAAAAACCATGTGATAACATATCCTTGTACACTTGTCTAAAAAAAGAAGCTACAAGATACTGGTCAAGCTAAACTACTTTATAGAATAGGCATTGAATGTGTCCATAATTCCTAAGAATCATAATCAAGATCATAATTTGTTATGGGATATAATAGTCTAGGTTACAATGGTCTAAAATGGAAGGAAAATGGAATACAAATGATCGAAAGTGACAATAGTCCAATGTTTCAAGGTTACAAAGGTCCAAGGTAGTAAAATAAGTTTGTTCAAGGTAGAATGATCCAAGATAAAACAATAAAAATGATACAAAATATAATAGTGGAATAAATGACTTTAGTATAAGTTTCCCCACGTAAGGGATCTTATAGACAATGATTCAAAAAGGCTATCAAGCGTAAAACCACTTGAGATGTATAATTTTCATGGATTTTAGGAGCTCTTCACCATTTGGAGTAGCTAATCTATATACCCCTAATCCATAATTATTTTTGAGTACATACAGGCCCAACCAATTGGGTTTAAACTTACCCTTATTTTTGTGTTTAACATTCATGTTCTTTTGCTTCTTTTTTGAGACCAAATCACTAATATCAAACTCCCGAGGGAGAATGTGCTTATTATAACTTCTACACAATCTATTCTTATATGTTTTTAAGTTATCTAAGGAAACTAAATACTTGTCATTAAGGATTCCAAGCTCTTACATGCTTCATCATCCTCAATGTTCTCCAAGGATACCCACAATGAAGGGAGCTCGATCTCAATTAAGATAATAGCTTTCGTGCCATAGTGAAGGGAGTATGGAGTGGCTCGTATGGGAGTTTCATGACTAGTGCAATAATCCCAAAGGGAAGTAAAAAAATTTAAGTGCCAATTACAACCAATGTCATTGATAATCTTATTTAGGATTATAATAATGGTTTTAATATACACCTCATCTTGACCATTTCCTTGTAGTTTATATGTTATAGATCTCTTATGCTTGATTTTGAACTTGGTGCAAAGAGATTTAACACCTCAATTTATAAATAATCCACCATTATCAGATATAATATAGGTTGGGATACCATATTGATAGATGATATGGTAATGGATAAATTTAGAAATCTACTTCTTAGTGATATAAGTGAGAGGAATGGTCTCAATCCACTAAGTAAAATACTCAATAGTAGTGATAATGTGCTTGTTTCTATCAGAAGAAGTTGGGTTGATTTTTCCAATGAGATTAACACCCCATGTGGATAAAAGCCATGGTGTAGTAAGAATCTGGAGTGGAAAGGAAGGTGCATGTATCAAATTACCAAGATGCTATTAAGCAACACACTTATTAACATGATTACAAGCATCTTTTTCCATCTTGGTCCAATAGTATCCTATTTTGAGGAGTTTCTTAGATAAAACTATTGCATTGGTGTGTGCCCCACACATTCCTTCATGAACCTCCATGAGTGTTAACTTGGATTCTCCCAAATAAAAAAAATGAAGAAGTGTTTCATCCTAGCCTTTATGATAAAGCATGTTTCCCAGGTGATGAAGGAAGATTTTTTGGAAATTATGTGAAAGGTCAAGGGAAAAGAGTTGGTCATGGAAATAGTTATAGATATATTAGAACCAAGGTAGTTTAGGTGGGTGATTAGAACTATAAATGGTGCATACCCTCTCTAAATCTGTTAATATATGAATAGGCTATAGAATATTTTCAATGAGAAATATATACTCTTTAACATTGCTGACAATTTATATCATGGACTTAATTGTTGCCATTACATTGACTGAGTGATTATTAGATCATGATACCTATTCAAAGTGTATGGAATTAAAGTGAGACTTGAGATTATCCACAATGTGATGTTAGGGTATAAGCTTATCATCTTGAGTTTGATATTGATATGTGGGTTGATTAATGATTAACTAAAAATCCCCATAGATGATTAATCACTAGATATCCCACTGTACTATAAGATGAAGTCCTAAAATAAGGGATTCATACTTATCCATATTATTATTACAATGAAAATTAATAAGAAATTCTTTGGGAATCAGATCACCTTATTGTGTAATCAGCTAAATGCTAGGTCAAGATCCACAAGATGTAAAGGATCCATTAAATTATAATTTCCACTATTTAGGTTCATGCAACACTTATAATATTATCATAATAAAATCACCTGGAAAATCAAATGTGAGTGGTTGAGTACCTATAAGATGGGTTTTTACAATTTGATCTATAATAACCTACCCCTTAATAGCTTTTTCATTCTGGTACTCAACATCAAATTCACTTAAAAGCATGACATGTTTATCCATGTGGCTTGCAATATTTGCTTTGGACAATAAATATTTAAAAGGGTCCAATTTAGCAATGAAAATAGTTTTATTATTTAGCATGTAGTATCATAACTTTTAAGAGGTGAATAATTATGTTCATATGCTATAAATGTGTAGCTTAAATAATAGACTACATGTTCCTTTCCTTGTTCATCATTTTGGGCCAAAAGTGCCCCCAGTTCATGTTATGTGGATAACATATAAAGAATTAATGGTTTTCTAGGTGTTGGAGGTCTCAAAACTGGTAGGTTAGCTAAGTATGTTGTGAGATTTACAAATGCTAACTGACATTCAATATCCCATTGAAAAGTGACCCTTTTCTTCAAGAGGTGTGTAAAAGGATGTCACTTATTTGCTATTTATGAAATTAACCTACTCATAGATTAAATCTTTCCTTGTAGGTTGTGGAGCTATTTAAGATTAGATCATGGAGTCATTTCCACAATGGATTTAACCTTAGTAGGATCTACTTTAATCCCTCTCTATGACACAATGAATCCTATCATTTTTCTTGAAGTGACACCAAAGACACTTCTTAGGATTTAGATGAACCTTCTACCCATGAAGTCTCTCAAATATTTTTTTGTAGAACATCAAGATGTCTACCACATGTTCTTGATTTTTCTAGGATGTCATCAACATAGTCTTCTTAGCCAATTTGACCTACATAAAAATATTCTACCTAATTGGATGAGATAAATAGAGTTCTATATGGAATGAGTGGTCTAAAGATCTCATATTGATTACCAAGATTTTGAAACACTTTAAGCAAGCTTGAAGTGTAACCTATTGATCTTTGAGAAAAAAATCTAGGAGAAGATCTAGAGTGGTAGAGAAGTGATCCAACAGGTTTCTATGGTATTCATGACCTTAAACTTACATGGATCAGGTTTAAATAAAAATTCCAAGGTTCTTTAAAGCTTTGATAGATCAAAAAATGACTTGCACAAGTCTAGAGAGACCAAACCGTCATCACATGTCACAGAGAGATAAATAGACCAATCTACTTGTGCATTTTTATAAGTATTATCAAGAATCCTATTAATCCCAAAGTATCACATGAAAATTATGCACTTAGTGACAAGATCATCCTCTACAAATTTGGTATCTTGATGATCTTGCTATCTCAAGATATAAGCCTTTAAAGTTAGACTTGTACAATGAAATGTGCACACAGACATCAAGTTCAAGATGAAATGAATATAATTATGACTTAAAATGTCCTAAGGTTTAATGTATATATTATAAGTGGCAAGATCATGGGATCTCATATCATATATCAATGGCATGCAGATAGTCAATAGGTCAAAAGGTCCCTGGAAGTAAATCAATGGTCTACGTATAATCGGATAAAAAGATCTAACAACACACACTAACTGGTGATGTTAGTGGGCCCAAATAGATCTATCATGTGCATTAACTCATACATCATAAATCTAATGATGATTGATGGGTTAAATTTTATAAAATATCAAATACATATGCATGGTTGATAAGTGTCTCAACCATGTTAAACTGGTAGGAGATCTATGGCTCATATTCATTCACATAGAGAAAGATCAATGGTGAGATCGAGGTCAATAATTTAATGAGTATGATCCTAAGGATGAATGCATAGTTGATATAAGGCACAATTTTAGGATCCTAGATCAAGATTGATGGTTGACATTAAAATTCAAACTCTAATGGACTTTAGTGGAGGTCAAATTTAACTAAAGTCAAACTAGGTAAAATGCTTCAAAGGCATGTGTCACCATTAGATCTTGGTCAAATGTTATGAGGTTAGACACATTGGATAAAGGATTTCACCACCTTAATAAGGTAGAATGCATAAATTCAAGATTAAACATGATATAAATTGCTAGGAGTAGACCCTGAAAAGTTGTCTAATGCCATTAAATCCCTATAACACTTTTCAAATACTCTTAGACATAAGTTTTACATCTTGTTAAGATTCAACAGACCCTGGCCCATAGATATACATTTTCAATCATGAATATATGAAAAATAATAGGGTGATTGGTTTTCATCCATAATAGATCTATATTTATAATTTAGAAGTAATGGTAGAATGGTAACTATGCAAGGAATGTTATAAGGAACATCAAGCATGATTAAGGAAGACAATGAAGGGCATTAATGTAGAGAATCTTAAGAAGGATTCATGCAATAGTAGGGATTACTTCCTCTAACTGGTCTTGATCTGCATATTCTCCATCATGATAGAAAAGGATAGAATCACATAAATGTAGGGGAAGGCTCGAGAAGGATTGAGGTGGTGGTTGTCCTAAGATAAATTAGGCTCATTAATGACCCCTTCATCACCAATTTCTCTCTCTTACCTTCTTTCTTCCCATAAATACTAGCTTTAAACTCTTAATTTGGATCCCTTGGATTGATACAATGAAGCTCTAAAAAAATCACTTTGTGAAACTCTTTTGAAGTAATATAAGACTATTTCAGATTCTAGTTTAATGCTAAGTGTACTTTCTTGAAGTTTGATCTACAACATCTATGTTTTCTATTCATCATTTTTAGTTCCTTCATGTACCTTGATTTAAGGATGTTAATTTATTTTAGTTTGTGTGAGGTGTTATCTATTGAGGTTTCTCTTGAAGTGTCATAAGTCCATAGTGTCTTAATTATACCTATCTTTTTTTGTCCTTTAAGTTGTAGGTCTCTTTCAACCATTATACAAAATACTCATTTTCATAACCTTATCATATAATCTGATCATTTTTTGTCTCAATTGGATTCATTAGTAGTCATAAAAGTGTTTAAGATGAGAGTGGATCATGGAACATTTGGTACATCACCACAATTAAAGAAGGTTTTCATTTAATCATTTTCTCCCCTTTTCATCTCAACATATCAAAGTTTTAGGAAGAAGAGATTCAAATTATCAAATCTGAGGAGATAGCCTCATTAAAAAACCCTAGAGGTCTAACCCAAATTAGGTAACCCGTGGCCTAGGGTTATTTGCATGTTGGACTAGGTTTGAGAATAGGACTTGAACACTTTTACTTTTAGCCAAGGTGTAACCTAATTTCTCCAATATTTTATAGCATGCCTGGTGGGGGCACATTCTCTTTGGCATATTTAAATTTTGGATTTTAGAAGAGGTATTTACAAAATTATACATCCACCATCATCAGAAGCTAAATATTATCCAAGTGTAGAGTTCATAACATCATCCAGATAGTACCTCTCATGCCAAAGGTTACTAGGAGGTCAGCTATTAAAGGTATACTCTTTGGATTCATTGAGATACTTTCTATTTCATAGAAAAGAGAAAGATTTAATAAGATAGGTCCTTATCCTTAAAATAAGTATTTATCTCTTTGTCATCCTATTTTTAAGTAGCCCAACCCTCACTATGCAAATGGCAAGGCCTAGAATTCAAAATTTTATACCCTTCAATGGTTGTATCCCTCTTAACCTTTAGCAACATGATGATATCCTTGTTACATTTTTGAAGAGTCTACCATACTTTATTGGAGAAAGCTCCACCACCCTTATAAATCACATAGCTAACATTTCAAACCTTTGTTCAGTACACAACATTACAAAGATAATATAGCCATGAGACTACTAGCCACATCCTTAAAAGGCAAATCCCTTCAATGGTATATGGGTCTAGCCCCTACCTCAATCAATACTTGGGATGAGTTTGGAAAGTACCTATGTAAACATTTTGAGGATAGAACAGATCATGTGTCACTTATTGAATAACTCACCTCAATCAAGAGGGAATCCCAAGAATCTATAGTTGATTTCAACTATAGATTCTAAAATATATGGAATAGGATCCAACTATCATCATTAAACCCACACCCAATTATACTTTTATTTATTATTTAGGATCACTAAATTTAGACATTATAGTCATGATCCAATATATGGGTGGGACAACTCTACCTAAGGTTTATGAGATAGCTATAAGGGCATAATACTATTTGATACAAGTAAGGAAACTCATGCAAAGACCTCTCATGCCACTTTTTCCTAATATTCATCTAACCCCACCTACCATTGCTTCATTTCCTACTCCAAACAATCAAGCCCAACCTAATGATAGTTAAGTGGAAAAATTTGTAAGGATTAAGAGATTATTAAATGCATAAAACAACAAGCTAGTGGATCTAGAGAGGTAACAATGGACTTCATATAGGCCATACCAAGGTCCTTTCGAAGCTAAATACCTTAATCAATCCTATAATATACCCCCTTATCCATCAAATCAACAAGCCCAAGGCTAAATTACTCACGGTATATCTCATAATAGCTACAACCCTACAAGTGCAAGTAGCTCAAGAGCCTTAGTCCCTATACAAAACAACCTTGCATAAGAGGGTCAATGGTAATCAAGAGGGTAGTCCAATGAGATGGTAATATCTAAAAGTGGATAAATGTATCAAGATCCTAATTGGCAACATGATCCCTTATTTCTAGACCATGACACAATGCCTCTTCCACCTTAAGGCCCCCCAATGGATCATGATAACATGCCTACCATGACATCATCAGAAGCTCAAATTTAATATCAAGGGAACATGGGTAAGGCATGAGCTAACACCAAGTTTTTAAAATTCCAAGAAGGGGAGCATATGTTTGAATATGTAGTAGTAAACATGGGGTAGACTACACAAAGCACAGATGAACTAGTTGTATTCAATATAAGGGCTAAGAGGAGGATGTTGGATGATAATCTGGAGTAGCCAAAAGCTTATTCAACACCTCCAAAGGCCAGTTAGAAGCCTACCACTTAAAATATAGCTGCTAAATTTCTTGTAAATCAACAAATACCTCAACATCATGGATAGTAGTAAAAACCTCCTTTTGTTCCTCATGTCACTCAAGTGCCAAGTGATAGTTCTACTTCCAAGGTGCAGTTCAAAGGTACTAGTCTCCCTTTCAATATTTTAGATCATATGAAAAAATTTAATGTCACTATGTCTATTTATGATGTTTTATCTATTTTTGGATAGAAATAGATCCTTCAATAAGAGCTCTCCAAACCTTCTCATGTGAATGAGATAGCTAATAAGGTGATCACTATTTTTAAAAATAGTAATCAGCCTTGTCAAATTCAATCTCCTAGTCAAGATCCTAGTCAAGGTCAAGTTCATAATGTTGTTCATCCCCCTAAGGTTATCAAACCCCCTCCATTCTATTTTTTAATCATCATAGGGGCTGCTTAGTGCAATATTATATGATAGATTTAGGTTCTTCAACCTCAATTATACTTAAAACCATAACAAATAAGCTTGAGATTCAGTATGTGCCTAATGGAAAAGGTCTTCTCTAGTTGGATGATTCTCACACTAAAATAGTAGGTATATTGAAAGATCTTAAGATCACATTGGCAGCCTGCTCAAATTATGTCATCACTTAGGATGTAATGGTTGTAAACCTACCCTCATATTTTTCCCTATGCCTATTTATGGACTTCACTAAAAAAATTGGGGGTTATTTGTCCTTTGATTGGGCATACATGGTTTTCAAGACCAGATATGGGACTAGGGTCACTATCAGGTTAGAACCTATCTCTAGGTTCCATCTAAAGCCCTATATGCCTAACCTTGCAAACATCAACTATACCATATTAGATGAGGATGAAAAAACTAATGAGTAAGAGCCTCATGACCATATTGAAGGCATTTTAAACTTTTAATTGAATGAATGGGTAGATGGCAATCATGGATTTGATCCCTATAATAATATTGAAGAAGCAGGCTTAGGAATGTATTGTGTTTATGAGGATGGTATTGTTATACCTTAATTAACACCACTCGAGAGGAAGATGGTCTATGGACTTTATTATTTTATGGTTGAGCCTCAAATAATGGTAGTAGAGCTGGAGCCATATTGGTTTCAACTTAAGATCAAAATTACTATTTAGTGGCAAGATTTCAACTTAGTTGCACTTCAAACACAACTGAATATGAGGCTCTTTTACACGGTTTTCAAGAGGCAAGAAGAAGAGGCATCAAACTTATTCAAGTTAAGGTTTATAATGAGATTGTTTTGCAATAAGTGAGAGGCACAAGTGTAGTAAAGAACCATCATTTGAAATCTTACAAGCACCATTTATGGCATCTCATAGAGGACTTCTTGGCATTCAATATATAATTTATACCAAGAGAGGAAAACAAACATGTGGATAGGCTTGTAGTCATTGGAGCTCAGTATGAGGTTGTAGGAGTCAAAAGATAAAAAATTCAAGATAAGATCAAGGTCATATGTAGGCTATTTTTACCTAATAATGAGGTGATTTGGTAGGTATTTGATAATGATGACCAAATTATATGTTTTCTAATGCAAGAGGCAGAATTCTATCACAATAATCAAAACAAATTCCAACATTAGTATGATGATCAGATAGTGAAGCTAAGATCTAATAAGCTACCTAAGGGGCTTATGATATTGGAAAGCATCTTCACTAAATATGACCAAGTCAGAAGAGGCAAGGTATGTATCTCAACCAAAGAGGAACATTATGAAAAGATAGAGATCTTCAAAGATAAACTATTAAAGTTAGGAAAGATTAACACAAAAAAAAGAGAAAGCTACATTTGTTGCTTTATGCCAAGAGTTCTATGATGTATTTTCATGGGAATACAAGGATCTAAAGGGATTGATCCCAAACTTGCACAAAATATCATTGAAATGGAGAGCAATGCAAAACCAGTCAGGTAGAAACAAAGGCTTGTCAACCCAAAAGTGGAGGATTTGATGAGAAGGGGATATGTAAGTTGATTGATTAAAATATAATATTCCCCATTAAACATTACTCGTGGGTAGTAAACCTTATGCCAATGAGGAAGAAAAATGGAGAGATATGTTTGTGTGTTGATTTTAGGGAGCTTAATAAGGTGTCTCTAAAATATCATTACCGACTACCCTCAATGGATCAAATTTTTCAAAATGTGGTAGGTTCTTAGATATTCTCATTTCTTGATGGATAATTTGGTTATAATTAGATTATGGTTAAGGAATAAGATAGGCATAAGACTACCTTCACCAAAAATTTGGGCACTTATGCATATATGAAAATGCCCTTTAGGATATCTAATGTTGGAGTAAATTTCCAAAGGGCAATGAATGTTTCCTTTAAATGTTTGATCAATGACATGGTGCTCATCTACCTAGATGATATCACTATTTTCTCAAAGGAACCATCTGATCACATTACTCATTTGAGGTTAGTATTTGAAAGATGTAAATAATTTGGTGTGTCATTAAATCCTAAAAATGTATGTTTGGCATTCATGAGGGTAGGTTAATAGGCCATCTAGTGTCCAAGGATGGTCTTTCCATAGATATTGAAAGAATTTATTCCATCTTATCCTTATCCTTGACCAAGCACAACAAGGGTCTACAGAGTTTCTTAGGAAATATTAATTTTACAAAAAGGTCTATCTTAGGCTTTATAGAGCTAGTCAAGCCTTTGACTCATATGTTAAGAAAATGAAAGGACTTTATATGGACAAAAGAAGGTAAGATGAGATTTCAGGCCATCAAGGAGGCCATATCGCATTCCCCTACACTTCTTAATATTGATTATCACAAGGAATTCTACTTGTATGCCTTCTCTACATTGGATACAATATATGTCATGTTGATGTAATAGAATGAGCAAGGTCTGGAATAACCTATTGATTTCTTTATCCATGCCTTAGAGGGGTATGAGGAGAGGTATAACTTTGTAGAGAAACATGTTCTTATAGTATTGATAGGTTTAAATAATTTTAGGCACATGGTCTCTAATAGTAAGATCATACTCATGGTGGTACACCCAAGTATTAGGGAGTTTATACTCGATAAAGACCTCAATGAGAAAAGAGATGGATGCATGACAAAATGCATGGAGTATGACCTTGAAGTTAGAGTTAAAAAAATTTTAAGGGTAGAGGGTTAAGTGAACACCTTGTAGTAGAGGTAAAATTAGATAAATATCAAGTGTTGGCAGACCATGATAGCCAACAAGTAGTTGTAGACAACAAACCTTTCAGTTGGACATATGATATAATCAAATTTATTAAGTCAGGGTAATGTCTAATGGAACTAGATAGAGCTAATAAAAGACACTTCAGGTTGAAAATTATACCCTATGTATTGATTCATGGATTAATTTTTAAGAGATACATAGGAGGCATGATTTTGAGGTGAGTGGAATCATGCCTAATAAAAAATCTACTTAAGTAGTTCCATGATGGTCCAGTCAGTGGGTACTTTGCTACCAATACCACAGGCTCTAAGATTATTAGATATGGGTACTTTTGGCCCATAATATTTAGATATTCACACTCTTAAGTAAGGAAATTCCCAAAATGTGTTATGTTTGTTGGAAAGCATAAATTGGTTACCCTTCCCTTATAACCCATACAAGTAGAATAACCTTTCATGCAATGGGTCTTATATTTCATAGGTATGATACACCCCCTTAAAATAAAGGGAATAAGTGGATCATTATAGTTACTAACTACTTTACAAGATGGGTTGCAACAACTGACCTCAAGGAAGCTAATGAAAATTTTATTTTGGACTTTTATGATAGCCTTATGACCAGATTTAGCTTGCCTTCTACAATCATTTCTAACAGTGCATTAGCCTTTAGTAGAAACAAGGTATGTGAGTGGGATATTTCACATGGAATTTATCTCAAAGCATCCTCTAACTATTACCCATAGGGAAATAGACTAGTAGAGTCCACAAATAAGAACTTGTTGAGGATTATCAAGAGAACTATGGAGGATAATCAGAGGGAGTGGCATACTTGATTGAGAACTGACATGTGGGCAAAAAAAGTGACACCTAATAAAACTATTTGACACTCCTCATACCTTCTTGTTTATGGAAAATAAGATAATCTTCCTATTTATCTTGAATTACCTATATTAGAGCTTGCACACCAACTTGATCTTTTTAAGGATGATGTTATGCAGATAAGGATGAATGAACTAACATATATGGAGGAGATGAGGGACACTACTATGCACATTATGTGGTCCAATCAGCATAAATTGAAGATTTCATTTGACAAGAGAGATTCCACAAATACTTTCCAATAATGTGAAATAGTATTCAAATAGGATAAGGACCATGAAAAAACAAGAAAGCACTCTGAGAGTCTTTGGAGTGGGCCTTATGCTATCACATGTTGCAAGGAGAGTAATTCAAGGGCATCTTCAGAGTGTTCAAGAAAGATTTTTGGAGTCATGTTGGTGCATACAAATTTGAATTTATGTCCATTAAGATTTTCTTGTTTTTTTCTAATTTAAATCTTCAAAGCATGTAAAGAGGGATTGTGAGTCCTTTAGGTGGGTTAAGTGAATAATAAAGTTTTTTTATTATTGAATAATTTCATAAAATACCTTTTGTGCTCTCATAAAGGTCATAAATGTTTTTTGAGTCATATGTCATAGTTGATTATGTGAGGTGGAAGTTGCTGTGATAATCACCCTACATGGGTTTTCGAAGTTGATGGAAGTTTCTTGTTTCAAGAAATGGTTATAGGGTTGTCTTGAGAGTATATTGTCATATAGAAAAGATATGTAGTAAGAATGGTACATAGAAGATAGTTAGGTATGAAAGGGAGAACAAGGTAGACAATGGTGAGATGAATGATGTAAGTCTACCAAAATGATGTAAAGGACTATAAGTCAATTTGAATTTAGGAATGTTATACATATAAAGTGTGATTTCATTAGTATAAAGGTGATAGTGATCTTTGATTTTGATCTTCTCTGAGGAATAGAGTATTTTGATAAGTAAAATATTTTACCATTGCATGTCCAATTTTGAGTATAATAGGCAGTCAAGAAGAATGGGTTTATGACTCTATGAATGTTGCATGTTCATTAAGAAGGTTCAAATTAGATTTTTTTTAAATGTTTAAGGCCATAAAAAATCTCTAATATGTTGATGTATTATGTAAAATGGAAATTGATGAGACACAGGTATGTTGAGAGGCCTACTCTAAGTTAGTAGAATTGTAAATGCTTAGTTAACAAAGAAATATTATGTAATTTTCATTTTAACATGTTTAAAGGACATTAGATAGGTCTTATTTCCCATTATGAGGACAATAATCAATAAATTATATGAAATATATTTGGTAATCAAACTTTTTCATGAATAGACCCTGTGTAAGGGTTTTGAGAAAGATACCCTTGTTTGAGCATTGGTGTATGAGTTGAAAACTGTTCTTTCATAATTAATGGTCACATGGTATTTGATAATAGTTTTATTCATATTTTAAGGGATATTTAATATGTTTTAAGAGCACAATTTTTTTAAATTATCAATATAATAATATGATATTCAGATAGAACTGTAGTAGACCCCTATTTGTATGAGTTTCCTTATTTTTTAGGTAGTGTTGGTAGTTTTTAGGTAAAGGTAGTTGTTGGATTGTGTCAAGGTGTCTAAAATTTGAATAATCACCATTTAAATAATTAAATATTAATTAACCATAATGTAAACCTTATTTTATCAAAGGTAAATGAAATATTGATCCCTATTCATAATAGTCATTGTTTGTTTGGATTAAGAGTAGGTTCTTTACAAGAAAGGGATCTTGGAATCAATGGTAACATGTTCTAAGACATTGAATTAAGTTTTTATAACATGGTCTAAGCTCATTTGACACTTTTATTATTTTGGAGATCATTTTATATCATTTATACATAATTTAGGCATGTAACAGTCATTAGGTTAACTCAGTATAACCTATATTGAGATAGAAACTAGTGTTAGAGGGTTGGTAGAGGAAATACATTGATTGTAAAAGTATAAAAGGGTCAATATAAACCTAATAAAGGATATTTGAAGCTTTGAAACATCTTAAATATAAATATATTCTTAATAGTTTTCTCTCAGCCTTTAGAGTGGCCTAGAAACCCTAGTTTTAGGGTTTGGTGCAAAGAAAGAGTTTTAACTGTACAAAAATTTTGAAATTTTGTAATCCACCTATTTTGAAGGTGATCTAAATTATTAAAGTTTTTTTAAGTTGACATGGGTATGTATGGTATGTATTTGAGGGAATAAGTTGGAATGTGCTTAAAGAAGAGACCTAGTTGAATAGGTCAAAGAAGAAAAGGACATGTGTGTTGAGTGTGAAACTAAAATAAGAGTTGATTAAGTTGGAAGAGGATAATGGGTGCCCAAAATTTCATTATTTTACCTTGGATGTTTTTACTTTTCTCAGATTAAGTAGGTTTTCCCATTTGGAGGGCTAATTGGGAAGGTAGGTCATACTATAAAACATAATAGGCCTAGTGTTGGCCAAGGAGGACTTGCAATTTTGCAAGAAACAATAAGAACAATTGTAGGATAAAGGGAATAGATCTACATCATTTGGTATCAAAGCTAGGAGATACCTTGGGAAAGGTGTGAGTACAGGGATAGGTTGATGATTTGATTTATTTACTGTACATGTGAATGAAATTATAGGAAAGGAATTGATCAAGGAGTCTTTAGAAGAACAAAGTGGACACAATAGATAAATAAGGTATGATATGTTTTGTGATTGATTTATTTGGTTGAATGCATTATTAATGATGAGTGATAGGTAAAAAAGAGAAGATAAGGAAGGATTAAGGTCGTAGCTCTGAACAAAAAGAGCTATTAAAAAACTCAAGTGAGAGATACAAGCTCATAAATAGATCTTTAGAAAGAGAGCTAGTCCTAGTGTGAAGGACAAGGAGATTGAAGGACCAAGTGAGGTCCGAGGTAGAAATAGGTTCCAAGACTGAACCAAAGAACTGGTCCAAGTGAGGCCAACAAAATAATATAAAGGAGAGTATATACCCAAGTGAGGTACTCAAGAGGATGAAGTGATAAGTAGAGAGAAAAGAGAATGATAGGGTCTAGATGACTAGCCATAAGAGAGAGAGAAGTAAGCAAGAGATAAAGAAGAGATAAAAATGGAAAAAGAAATGAGGTAAATGAGGATATATATGATGAATTTAGAGATTAAGTTGATGGATTTATTAGAATATTTTGAACAATGTAATAAACAACAAGATTCAGAAGGCCCATGTCAAGGATGGGTGATGAAGAAAATATTGAAGTGGCTAATAGAGTTGATGATGAAGAAGAGAAGACATGAAATGAAGAAGCAAAAGATGAATAAAAAATCCCATGGAGGTTTAGAGACAAGAAATTTACCAAGAGAGCAACATGAGAATGAGGAAGTATAAAAAAAATTTATCATAGTGGAGAAGGTTAAGGAGGAAGAACAAATAATGACAAAGCAAGCACTTGAAGAAGAAGATAAAGGAAAGAAGAAGGTGTCCATTCAATAGGCACTTAAAGGGACATTATGGTCACTTTATTTTATAGCTAACATTGTATTTGAGTTTCTATATGCAAGTATGAAGATAGTGAGCAACCAAGTCAAGATTAAAGTGTGCAATTTGTCAAGATATGGGGCAATATCAGTACCCATGCAATGAAAAGAGTATGAAGGTGAGAAGAGACAATTTTCAACTATTCCAAAAGGAGAAGATGACGCTAAGGGATTCAGTCACTTCATAAAGAATTAGTAGTTGAATAATAATTTATTGATGTTTTGGAAAGCTTAGAAGAAAGAGAAGTGAAAGTGGATCACATGAGAGAAGTTGTCAAGAAAATAAATAAGAGTATTAGTAGGTACAAGAAGTAGTAGGAGAGAGAACAAAGGAACAATTGGATGAAGAAGCGTAAGCATAGGAGTGGTAGCAAGGAACACACTCATTTTTATGAGAATATAAATGAAGAACATTGGAAGAAATTTATTTTCTCCATTTGGGAGTATGATGTAGGGGCATCTTGGGAGTGCTCAAGAAAATGTTTTTGAGTCATGTTGGTGCATTCAAATTTGAATTTGTGTCCATTAAGAGTTTCTCACCTTTTTGTAGTTTAAATCTTTAAAGCATGTAAAGAGGGATTGTAAGTCCTTTAGGTGGGTCAAGTGAGTAGTAAAGGTTTTTTATTATTTAATAATGTTTTAAAATACCTTTTATGGTCTCATAAAGGTCATAAAGTTATTTTGAGTCATATGTCATTGTTGATTATGTGAGGTGGCAGCTAGTGTGATAATCACCCTATGTGGGTTTTAGAAGTTGATGGGAGTTTTTTGTTTTAATAAATGGTTATAGGGTTTTATTGAGAGTCTATTTTCATAGATAAAAGATATATGGTAAGAATGGTATGTAGAAGATAGACAGGTATGAAAGGGAGAACAAGGTAAATAGTGGTGAGATGAATGATGTAAGTCTACCAGAATGATGTAAAGGACTGTAAGTCTATTTTAATTTAGGAATGGAATACATATAAAGTGTGATTTCATTGGTATAAATGTGATAGTGAGGTTTGAGTGTGATATTCTATGAGGAATAGAGTTTTTTGTTAAGTAATTTATTTTACCATTGCATGTCAAATTTTGAGTATAATAGGCAGTCAAGAAAACTAGTTTTATGACTCTATGAATGTTTCATGTTCATTAAAAAGGTTAAAATTGGAATTTATTAAAGTTTTAAGGTAATAAACAATCTCAAATATTTTGATGGATTATGGAAAATGGAAATTGATTAGACACAGGTCTGTTGAGAAGCCTGCTCTGAGTTAGTAGAATTGTATATGCTTAGTTAACAAATAAATATTGTGCAATTTACATTTTAACATGTTTTAAGGACATTAGATAGGACTTAGTTACCATTTTGAGTACAATAATTAATAAATCATATGAAATACATCTGGAAATTATACTTTTTCATGAATAGACCCAGTGTAAGGGTTTTGAGAAAGAGACCCATGTTTGAGCATTAGTGTATGAGTTAAAAACTATTATTTCATAATTAATGATAACATGGTATTTGATAATATTATTATTAATATTTTAAGGGATATTGAATATGTTTTGAGATCACAATTTTCATATAGTATCAATATAAGCATTTGATGTTCAGATAGAACTATAGCAAACCCATGTTTGTATGAGTTTCTTTATTTTTTAGGTAGTGTTGGTATTTTTTCAAGTAAAGGCAACTGTTATATTGTGTAAAGGTGTTTAAAATTTGAATAACCACCATTTAAATCATGAAACATTAATTAACCATCATGGAAAACTTATTTTCTCAAAGTCAAATGAAAGATTGATCCTTGTTCATAACAATCATTGTTTATTTGGACTGAGAGTAGGTTCTTTGTAAGAAATGGATCTTGGAATCAATGGTAACGTGATTTAGGAAATTTAAGTAAGTTTTTATAACATGTTTTAAGATCCTTTGAAACTTTTCTTGTTTTTTATAATATTTTATATCATTTATACATAAATTAGGCATGTAATAGTCATTAGCCTAACTTAGTCTAACCTATAATGAGATGGAAACTAGTGTCAAAGGGTTGGTAAAGAAAATATATTGATTTAAAAAGTATAAAAGGGTCAACACAAACCTAAAAAATTATATTTTAAGATTTTATACCTATTAAATATAAATATATACTTAATAGTTTTTTATGGGCCTTCATAGTGGCCTAGAAACCCTAGTTTTAGGGTTTGGTGCATAAAAAGAGTTTTAACCATAAAAAAGTTATGAAATTTTTTAATCCACCTATTTTTAAGGTTATATAATTGATTAAAGTGTTTATAAGTTTATATGGGTATGTACGGTATGGATTTGAGGTACTGAGTTGGAATATGCTCAAAGAAGAGACCTAGTTGAATAGGCCAAAGAAGAAAAGGATATGTGTGTTGAATATGAAATTGAAACAAGAGTTAATTAAGTTGGAGGATGATAATGAGAACCCAAAAATTTCATTATTTTCCCCTATATTTCTATAATTTTATCAAACTAAGGAGGTTTTCCCATTTGGAAGGCTAATTGGGAATCTAGGTCATACTATAGAACAGAATAGGCCTAGTATTGACCAAGGACGACTTGCAAGTTTATAAGTAAGAATAAGAATAATTGTAGGCTAACGGAAATATATTTTCATCACTTCAATAGTAACATAGTATGTGAGTGGACTCTTTCACATGGAATTTATCTCAAAGCATCATCTAACTATTACCCATAGGGCAATGGACTAGCAAAGTCCACAAATAAGAACTTGTTGAGGATTAACAAGAGAACTATGGAGGATAATCAAAGGGAGTGGCATAATAAATTGAATAATACCATATGGATAGAAAAAGTGACACCTCATAAACCTATTGGACACTCCTAATACCTTCTTATCTATGGTAAATAATCCAAGCTTCTTATTTATCTTGAATTACCTATATTAGAGTTTGCACACCAACTTGAGCTCTTTGAGGATGATGCTATACAGATAAGGCTAAATGAGCTAAGATAGATGGAGGAGATGATGGAAACTTCTATGTACATTATGTGTTCTAATCATAAAAATTTGAAGAGTTCATTTGACAAGAGAGCTTCTTCAAATACTTTTTAATAAGGTGATATAGTCCTCAAATGGGATGAGGACCGTGTAAAACTAGGAAAACACTCCAAGTTTGAAAGTATTTAGAGTGGGACTTATATTATCATAGATTTCATGGAGAGTAATGAATTTGAGATTTATACTATGAATGGAGAGAGCATTCCCATCCCTATCAATGGGAGGTATCTTAAATTCTATTACTAGTGTTCTCTCATGATCTTTGTACATAGGTAGATATGTATCTCTTTACTTCCAAGTGCTCTTTCACATTGCTCTATTTGTTGTTTTCCTATTGTTTATGTAGTTTTTTGATGTGTTTTTTTTTTCTTTTTCATTATTTGTGTGTGTATATTTTCTTCAAAGTGTTTCCAGGAGTCATGCAAAATCCTTTTGCAAGTCATACTTCACTTGTCTAGTCATCATGAGCAAGCTTGATCAAATTCTAGGTTCTCAAGCATATAAGGCATGCTAGCCAGCTAAATCACCAAAAAAATTGGCCAATTTGGCCTACATACAAATATTTTTCCTTATTAGATGAGATAAACAAAGTTTTGTATGGAATGAGTGGTTCAAAGATCTCATATTACTTACCAAGCTTTTGAAACACTTTGAACAAGCTTGAAGTGTAACCTATTAATCTTTGAGACAAAAGTCTGGGAGTATGTCTAGCTAAGTAAGAGAAGGGATCCAATAGGTTTCCATGGTATTCATGACCTTTAAAGTACATGGATCAAGTTGGTATAAAGTATCTAAGGTTCTTCAAAGCTTTGATAGATTAAAAGATGACTTGCACAAGTCTAGAGAGACCAGACCATCATCGTGCATCAAAGAGAGATAAACGTACCAATTTTCTTGTGAATTTTTATAATTATATTTAAGAATCCTCTCAATCCCAAAATATCACATGGAAATGATGCATTTATTTCCAAGATCATCATCTAAAAATTTGGCATCATTACAAGCTTGTTATCTCAAAATATAAGCCTTTAAAAGTAGACTTATAAAGTGAAACATGTGCACAAACATAAAATTTAGGCCATGGTAAATAGTCATTTGAATTAAAATGTCCTCAGGTTTAACGTATATCTAAAAATTGGAAAGATCATGGGAGATTTATCATAGATCAATGGTGTGTAGATAGTTAATAGGTTAAAAGATCCTTAGAAGCAAATCAACTATATGCATTCAATTGGATCAAAATATCCAATGGTGTATAGTGATTGGTGATGTTATTGGGCCCCACTTGTAAATGGGTCAAAAATTTAGTGAATCTTGAAGATAAATGTGCAGGTGAAAAGTGTTTCAATCATGTTTAATTGGTAGGAAATTTATGGCTCACATTCATTCATACAGATAAAGATCAATGGTGTGAGCAAGGTCAAGAAGTCAATGAGAAAGATCCTAAGGACAAATGTAGAGCTGATAAATGGCATAATTATAGGATCTTAAATTAAGATCGACGGTCAACATTAAAATTCAAAAGTTAAAGGACTTAAATGGAGGTCAAATTTGACTAAATTTTAACTAGGGCAAATGTTTTAAAGGCATGTGTCATCATTAGATATTGGTTGAATGCCATGATGGAAGACATGTTGGATAAATCATTTCACCACCTTGATTAGGTGGAATGCATAAATTCAAGATCGAACATGATCTAAGTTACTAGGAATAGACCCTATAAAGTCATCTAATGCCATTAAATCCCTATAACACTTTTCAAGAGCTCTTAGATGTAGGTTTTATGTCTCATTCAAATTCAAGAAACCTTAGCCCATAGATATACATTGCCAATTATGACTATATGAAAACTAATAGGGTGATTGGTTTTCATCCATAATAGATCTATATTCAAGATTTAGAAGCAATAGCAGAATGATGATTATGTAAGGAATCTCAAAAGGAACATCAACCACGATTGAGGAAGATAGTGAAGGGAATTAATGTAGAGGAGCTTGAGAAGGATTCATTCAGTATTAGGGATTGCTTCTTACAATTGGTCTTGATATTCACATTCTCCATCACACCAAAAAATGATATAGTGACATTAATATAGGGGACGGCTTGAGAAAGATTGTGGTGGTGGTTGTTCAAAGTGGAATTGGTCTCATTAATGGCCCCTTCATCACCAATTTCTCTCTCTCTCTTACCTTCTTTCTTCCTATGATACTAGTTTTGAAATCTTAATTTGGATCCCTCAACTTGATACAACAAAGCTCTACCAAAATCAATTTGTAAAACTCTTTTGAAGAAATATAAGACACTGTTATATTTTAATTTAAAGCTAAGTGTACTTTATTGAAGTTTGATCTACAACATGTATGTTTTCTATTCATCATCTATAGGTCTTTCATGTACCTTTGATTTAATGTTTTTAGTTTCTTTCATGTTGTGTGAAGTGTTAGCTAGTGAGGTTTCTCTAGAAGTGTCATAAGTCCATAGTGTCTTACTTAGACCTATCTCTTTTTGTCTTTCAAGTTACAGGTCTCTTTCAACCTTCATATAAAATACTCATGTTCATAACCCTATCATAGAATTTGATCAGTTCTTGTCCTAATTGGATTCATTAGTAGTCATAAAAGTTTCTAAGCTAAGAGTGGATCATGGAACATTTGGTGCATCACTACACTTAAAGTAAGTTTTAATTTATGCTCCCTTTTTCATCCTAATAGATCAAGTTTTAGGAATAAGAGATTCAAATTGTCATATCTGAAGAGCTAGCCTCATTAAGAAACCCTAGAGGTTTGGCCCAAATTAGGTAACCCATGGCCTAGGGTCATTCCCATATTGAACTAGGTTTGATAGTAAGACTTGAACACTTCTACTTTTAGCTAGGGTACAACCTAAGTTCTCCAACAAGTCCTGAACAATATTATGTATCATCTCATGGAAGATGATAGTCATAGCATGTTGATAGGTGGATCCAGTGTTATTCAAGTGAAAAGGCATCACTTGGTAATAGAATGTTCCCCATATTGTGTTGAATACAGTTTTGTGGTAGTCCTCTTGAGCTATCTTGATTTGATTGTATCTTTAAAATCCATCCATAAGGGACAACATCACATACCTAGTAATAGAATCAATAATCATGTCGATGTTGGGTAGAGGAAAATTACCCTTGGGACACACCTTATTGATATCTCTAAAATTAGTACAAATATGTATACCCTGTGGCTTTTGGCTACTGGGACTATATTTGATATCCTTTCAAAATATTCTAGTGGTATGATGAATCTAGATCCTAATATTTTATCTAGTTCTACCTTTACTAAAAGTGATATGCATGGATGAATCTTTCTTAATTTTTTCTTAATTGGTTTATCATCTAGGTGGACAACAAGGTGGTGTACAACCAAGTTAGGGTCTAGGCCTCCCATGTCATAATAAGCCCATATAAATATATCAATAAAATCCCTTATAATGGTGATAATGTATTCATGATCTTTATTGGTGAGGGAGGCTCCAAGATAAACAATTTTAGGATCATCATAAGTTCCCAAGTTCACTTTAGTAGCATTTTATATGAGGAGCATAAAACCATCTTTTAAAATAATGGGCAATGTTTGATCCTGCTCCTCTACTTTTGCTTCAGCTTTTAGTTGTTCTTCCAAAATCTCTGGATAATGAGATAAATCTAAGTCTATTAGTTTAGGTAGTGACCAACTGGAAAATATCTCTAAAAATTCTAGAGAAAGATGCTCAAAGACTTTATATTGTTCAGATGTGATATTGGAATTGGCTATAGAGCTAGGACTTGGTGGGCAATACACTTCCTTTGGAGATGAGAAACTACCTCCATCCAAGAACACATAAAATAGGTTTTCACTCAAGGGCTTAACTTTATCTTTAATTTTTACCTAATAAATGAGTGCTTCAAAGAGGTTTTCACTTAAAGATTTTGATGTTTTATTTTTTTCATGACCAAGAAAGTTTGCCTGCTCTCCAAAGTAGGTAGAAGAGTCCAAAGAGAAGTTAAATCGTTTCTTATGATTTCCAATTGGCAATCCATCTTGAAGGCCCATGTACTCAATAATAGAATTATCATTTTGAAATTCATCAAGGGGTATAATAAAATTTTGTTGGTCCCAATCAATGAGGTTGGGATGGAAAAGTCACAAGGGATAATGGGATGTGATAGTCATAATGGATTTAGATTCAAATAGGTCAATGTTAGAAGGCTCACTATGAATGCTATAATTGGATGTTATGTCATTATCAGGAGTCTCATTAGTAGTTGATTTAGAATAATTACTATCAAAATAAATGAGGGTACCCTTAGGTAGTATAAATCTAAGGCCTTGACTCATATTAGGATTTCTAAATGATAATGGTTCTAGGATTCCTTGATCTCGTGGCCCGAGTCATTTACCTATATAATAAAATTTGTCCATAATTTGATTAGGGATAGTATACTTAGGATTTTGAAAACAATTATCAAGGCCCTTATAATATAACCAATCTCCTTCAATAAAATCTTCTTGATCCTAATTTGGTGAAGTTACTGGTAAAAATACCATTGGTGGTTTATGTGTGTCTTTATTATTTTTCCAAATCATGTTGGTTCATCAAGGAATTTGGGAAGGTTTGGGTTTATCTAAATATTTAGGAGACTTGGGAAACTTATCAATGTGAAAGGAATATTTTAGATGTTATGTGGAAATGTTTGTGTCCTCAATAGTGACCTATTGGGAAAGTGTTGTAAGGAATGGATCAGCCAAAGTGGAATCAAAATCATTTGGGTTGGGATAATTGGATTTAGGTGGTTGAAAAACTATTTATTTATTCTTATTTGATATGAATGTAGAAGTAGGGCAATAGTTATAATTGTGAAATTTATCCTCTAAGTGTTTACAATACTAGTAGGGCTACAAATCTGCCTGAATGGTAACCTCACTTCCAATATGGAGGAACTTGAAACATTGATATAAAGTGGATGGGAAAACATGTACTTACTAGATCTAAGGATGACCAAGAAGTATATTATATGATAATTCAATGTCCATGACATGGCACATAGTATGATGGGATACAAACCTAACAATGATTGGTAAATAAATAGTTCCAAAAGATTCCCTTTTAGTGTTGTCATGTGCCTTGATCATGATTGTCTTTGTATGGATGTCCTTATTGATATAACCTAATCATTATATTAACTTGAGTGACACTATTATTAGTCCTAAACCATTTTCTATAAGAACCCGCTTAATTTTATGATTTTTGATAATAAACCTCAATATATATGGGATTTTTATGGCTAGAACCAAGAGTAGACATATCTCTTTGATCAAATGTATTTTATCAAAAAGGAGATAAATGCCCTAAAAGTGTTTGACATTATTCAGGGTCAATATCCTAGGTAATAGTGGATTGTTGAAGGAAATTGTTTAAAATAGTTTAATGGACTTCTAATGTACGTAAAAGGTATAAGATAAAAAATTTCATAGGGTTTTTACTTAGTTGGTATAAGATACTATATGGCTTCTAAACAGAAGCACAAGAGGGATTGGCCTTGGCTGGTATAGTGTTCAGTTTTGGATCTAAAGGTATAGTGTTTAGGTTTGGTTTAGGGTTAGAAGAGGGCAAAGGTACCTAGAGGGTGACTCACAAGCACCTAGTTGTGATTGTGTAATATAGAATTGTCAAGGATCCATTTTAATTATTAGAAGAAGATAAAGGGCCTTGGATGGTGACTCACAAGCACCTAGTTGCATTTGCATAATTTTGAGTCAGCAAGGAATCATTATAATTAGAAGATGTGGTTGGTAGTCCATAAATAAAAATACATATAAACTAAGGTTCAATTGAATTACTTGAACATGATGTGGCATTACTTGAAGAGGAGGTTATTGACCTTATAATGGGGGTCTAGTACTTTGAAAATCATTCGACGGTTCATGAGCTTTGATTATGATAGTGGTAACATGATTTAAAAAAATACATCCCATAGTGTTATTATAATCACATGGCATGTTGTTTTATCCCAAGTTATTGGTATGGGTATTATGATCTTGATTATGATCATGTTGATTATGATTCTGGCCTTGCACTTGTTAATGTTGGCCTTGATCTTGATTCTGATTGTTTCTTGTTGGATATTGATCATGTTTAGGAAATGGGTCCTAGTAAATGTACATGTCCTAGTTACTATTTTTTACTATGTGTTTTACTTCAATTTCACCACTTTCAATCAAGTCCTCAATAAGATGTCTCAATTAAACACATCGATAAATGGCATATCCAGTAACATAATAGAAATTACAAAACTCATCTTCCCAATACCAATCAGGTTTGGGTTGATATTCAAGTAATGACCTTGGTATAGGCCATACAACTAGATTGGCTATCACCAGCTTTTGGAACACAACCTCAATAGGTTCTTCCAATTTGTTAAATTCCCTATATTTATTGAATTCCCTTCATGGGGAGGCCCATTATAAATTAGTCAATGTATTTGGGGGTTAGTTGTATATTTGGAGCTGGTGAAGCCTATACCATTTTCATATGTATAGATTTTGTCACTCTATTTTCCACCATGTTTTTGTTTTTGTTGAGCCCTTTAGGTTTTTCTACAGCAACTACTTGAACAAGTGATTGGGTCTAATTAAATATTTGACCCTATGAATAAATTTTTACAAGGCCCTTAGAAATAAGTGTCTTCTCAATCTGTACACCCTTATCTATGATCTCCTCAAATGTGTTGGCATAAGTGAGTCATAAATTATGAACATCCTCAGGGTGTAGGTTTTATACAAAAATACCAGCTAGCTATTTATCAATTAATTTATGTTGAAAACATACATCTAATGCTCTCCATCATTTTAGGTATGTTGTGAAGCTTTCTCAATCTAGTTTTTTTTATTTACATAAATCAACCATAGTTAATTCATGCTCAATGTTATATGAGAAATGGTTGACAAATTTCTCAGATAAATCATCCTAAACTACCATTCATCCCTTAGGTAATTTGAGGATCAAATCTAAATCCTATCCATCCAAACTATGTGGAAATAATCAAAGCAAATAAACACTTCTCTAAGCTACCTCTTAGCATATTACAAAAAAGGCTTTGGATATGTTCTCGAGGGTCACACTTGCCTTTGTATTTATCAAATTTGGGTTCCTTTAAATGAGTTGTAAAGGGGACTTGGAGAACACTTAAGTTGAGTGGATATGGACATATCTCATCAAATTTATATTTCTTAACTCAAATTCCCATATCCAATCTTGACACTATTTCCTTCATCAAATTCCATTCCTACATGTTTGGTGCATTTGTAAGTGGAATATAATTTAATTAGGGTGGTATGTGTATACACATAATATTTTTAACTTTTATCAATTATTTATTCTTTACATTTTGCAAAAACCCATCGAGACTAAATCTCTCTAAGTGCATGCCTTAAGGGATGCACCAGGAAAGGGGTGGGCAGATCTTTGGTGCTTCATAGGATTGTTGTCCCTTATTGCCACATTATTACCAATCCAACTAGATCCCAAAACCATTCCCTAAGCTACTTATCCTCCCTTGAGTATTTTTCTAGTCTTTTCCTTTTTCATTCCTCATTTTATTGCCTTAAACTCCTTTTGGACTATCTATTATACTAGGTCAAATGGGTTGACCCAATATAGTTTAGGGGTATGATTTACTTTCTTAGCTTGTTAGCCCTTCAATTGACCTAGATTAGACTTGGTAAATTATCCCTAAAAACACACTGGGTTAATTGGGTCAACCCTATATAGCTAATGTTCCTAGAAGGATTTAGGTTAAGATCCTCTTATATATACAATATAATTTCAGTCATTATTGATATGTCCAATCAAGAGTTATTATTCATTTACACTTCTTCACAATTTGCTCTTCCACCGTTCTACTTAAGGAAACTTAGTTTAAGATTTTTATTTAGAGAATATAGTCTTATAGATAGGTCGTAGATGATTTGGCCTTACAAATTTATCCTTACTAACCACAACAATCTCTTGTGAAGCCCCTTTATCTAAGGGAGAGATTGATTCTTGATGGGTTCACATTCAAGTAAGTATATTCTAACTTTATTCTCCTTTCTTTTAGTAGATAGAATTAGCATAAGTGTTGGCTCGAATAATACTATCTTTCATATTTTATGTATTAGGGTGTTACTCATCCTTACTTTAATTGAATTTCCCTATAGATGTGTGTTTTATTGCTTATAACCCACACTTTGTGCCACAATATTTGGTGTGCACTAGATTAGATTTTGATTTCTTGTTTATTAGTATAGAGTGAATGTTTTAAGCCTTAAAACTCCATTAGGGTTGTATGATTATGTTAGATTGTAGGATTTGGAACCCTTCTTAGCATGATATGTTATGAAAATTGATCCTCTAATTGGCTCTAGCAGATCCCCATATTAGTCATGCTTCCACTCAACAAGTGTATGCCAATCGAAAGTGTAGATGATCTATATTATCCGATCTAGGATTAATTCATAGACATGATGCATTTTTTATTGCATACATTCTAGTGAACCTAATGTGAATTAAGCCTTGCAATATTTTTTCACTCTTTCCTTCATTTATTTTTATCATACATTTTGACATATTAGATCGATTCTGTCGACCTAACTCTTTTTATCTATGCAAAAGTTTTAGGAATAGGAAAATGGATCAACCCAGTTGACCCAGTACAACTTTCCATCCTTTTAGACACCCAACTCAGCCTACTATGTTGACCCAATTTGCCCCTTATAGTTTCATCACTTTTTAGTAGGTTCCTATATAGCTTGATCAATACTATCGACCCAGTTTTCAAGTTTCTCAAGCACATTTCAAAGTTATAGATCAATAATATTCTTCATTTTCATCTCTAATACACCAAGGTTATTTTTTAATTCTCTATTTATTTCATTTATATATTTTCATTTCATAATTGATAGTCTTCAAAACTACCCTTGCATAGTCAACTGGATCGACACTGCCAACCTAGTTTTGTGTTCTATGTGCTATCTAAAATAATTGGAATGACATTGTTGACCTAGTTCATTTTTAGACTTTACTTCCATAGTATAGGTTTGACCCTATCAAACCTATTCTATATTTTTTTCATATAGTGTTATCACTATACCTTGTTTAAAATTTGGAATTAGCATCATATCTGTTAGTAATTAATTCACCTTTCTTTTCTTGTTGCTTGCATGTTTAGAATATTACACATAGTCTAATTAGGGTATTTTAAATTTATCACTTAGTTTCACTATTTATATTTTATGCACACACATCCATATCACAAAAATTAACAAACATTTAACATCTTGTCTACCCTAGGCCAACCTACTTGGATTTCATCACTAAGGAGGAAGCTGACTTGATACTCTGGTCAAGTATAAATCATTGTTAATGGTATATTCTAGCTAAGCACCCAACACCCTTATCACTTTCGTGTGTTAATTGAGGGGGTAGGAACTAATACCAAGCCTATACCATTGCCACTACATTCCCTTTTAGCCCAAACTACTTGAAACCATCCTTAGATTGTTATCTAGTACCTTTCTCTACAGCCAACTTCCAATCACATTTAAAATCATATCTTAATAATATAATTAATAATCAAGTTGAACAATTAGTTATCTTTACTTTTCAAGTTTTTTTCTTTCTCTTTATTAAATTGTGTGTGTAAAAACTTGCATTATCCAACGTTAGTGCAAGGTTTTCTTTTATGTGCGTCAATTTGGATTGGCCATCATTGATCCAATTGATTTTTTGTTTACTTTCAGCTCTTACTTTCCTATATTAACTACAAAAATTATCTTATTTCAATTCATAACTTGATATCATCTTTATCTTTCTCCTTGTCCACTGTACTAGATCAACCTAGTAGACCTGGTATCTTTTGTTAGGTTGTGGAGCTAAAAGCTTCAACTCTTTGCAAAAAGTAGGAACAGAAGGTTGCTAAGATCCAGGAGCACCGGCATTGGCATCAGGACCGACGTCGGTCGTGACCAGTGCAGAAGGCCACTGGCGACAGCAAGATGTCAGCCGATGTCAGCAGAACCAGGCAAGCAGGGACCAGCGTCGGTCACCTGTGTGTTCCAGAACTGTTCGTTGCATGGACAGTTAGTTAAGTGAACGAAGAGTTTGCATGTTAAGACCAGTTAGAGTCTTGAGCTACGAGGATAATTGTCTAAATTAAGAGTCTAAGTTATTGTTTAAGTTAGGGATCTATTTATAGACCCATTGGCATGTATTGTATAAGTATGAGATAGAAAGGAAGAGTTCCTCCCAATTGTAAGATCATTGAGTTGCAGGTTGTTGCACGCTCATTGGGGATCTACATGTAAGTTTGGTCTATTGAATTGTAGGTTGCAGGTTCATGAGAGATCAACTTGAAGTGCTATAGAGTGCTTGGTGTACCGACAGGGTTATTACTGACTAGTTGGAGAGGTGAACACTAATTATGTGTGTGAGTTGGTTGTTGGGACCATTTTTTGTGTAGGAGAGTGTTGTGTAGAAGAATTACTGTACACTTGAGGTGTGGGAAACCTCTGTAAGGTGGAAGAGTGTGGCGGCTCTTTGTAGTATTTTTTTCTGTAAAGTGTTAATACAAGTTAGTGTATTGTCTCTCATATTCTGTGTTATTGGTGAATTCTAGTTACTTGTGTTTCTGGTTATTTCCGCATATTTAATTGCTTATATTTGGTAATCATATTGTGCTCTTTCTGAGGAGCAAGATCCTAACAAGTGGAATCAGAACAGGTGTGTTTGTTCTTGGATTTCCACCCTACATCTTTTTCAGCCCCTGTTCACTATACTAGATTGACCTAGTCAACCCTGTACAATCTACAACTTTGTTTTCATATTTTTCTTACCTCTATTCACTATATTATATCAACTCAATCAACCTTGTATAGTTTATAGGCTATGTTTTCTATACTAGATCGACCTAGTCAACCCTATACCATTCCTTGCTTTCCTTGTTTGTCAATCTAATTCCTTATCCTTCCAATTTTGCATTCTATTTATCTCTCTTTAATTAGAATGAAATCTCCTATCAAAATATTCTTGGATAGCTTGAATCCATTTAGGTACTATATGGGATGTTCATTTCTTCCCCTCTTTATCTCCCAAGATCACCATCACTCTTGGGGCACCTCTTCTCCTCTTCATCTATGAATTGCAATATGGTACAACTAACACCTCAAGATGAAGTTGATAGATCTGATCCTTTCTATACTTACCAATAAACTTCTCAAAATATTCAAACTAATGTGGGATTTATTGATACAAGTTTACTTAATAATCCCATTAATCCTTCTTCTAGTCATCCTCCCCCTAATACCAATATGGGGAGTACTCCTACAAACACCAACCTGCCTCCTGATACAACCCAAATATTAGCCCAAGTCATTCAATTAATGAATATTATACAAAATTCTAACACCAACCAAATAATGCAACTTCAACAACACTTAATCAACATGGCTAATCAACCTCCAACTATTCATCCTCAAGCTAATCCTAATTATATCCCTCCACCTCTTAGGTATGCCTCAAGTAATGTTATTCCTCAACCCATAATGAATAAAAAAATAATTCAAACCATTCAAAATGAGCCTTTATATCCCTTTGTTGTTTCCATTTATATTGGTAACATATCTCCAACTATCAAATATGATGGAAGTAAAGACCCTGCCTCATTCTTTAAATCCTTTAGCAACCTTTACAAAGAGTGGATCCAAACTAATACCTTCGCCACTACTAAAATATTAGTCAAAACTTTTACTAGTGATGTATTATAATGGTATAATCAACTACCCCAGAATTATATTTGGCATCTTGAATATTTAGTTAATCCTTTGGTTAAATATTTTCAACACAATGATCTTTCTAAAAATTGCCTTAGCTATTTTATCAATGCTAAGTTATCCCCAACTAAATCAATTCATGAATTTATTAAAATATGGAAATGTTTAGCTCATAAATTTGATCATAACATGAATGATGATAATATATTCAAACTCTTTATCACAACTTTAACTCCTACTCTCTAATATAAGGTTCAAACCTTTGCTCCTCAAACACTTAATGAAGATCTTGATCAAAATAAGCATCAATATTTTCTTATGAAGGAATTCTAATCTAATCCTAAACTTATCAAAGGATATTTCCAAACATATAACATTATCACTATTAATGCTCTAAAAACCAAAAAAGGAGTTCTCAAAACTGATATTCTTTCACCTTCTCATACACCTCTTTTGGTTCAGTAAATGAAATAATTTTTACCACCCCCAAATCCTTTCATATATCCCAATGTTCCTATTAAATGGTATGACCCTAATCTATTTTTTTGATTCCATGTTGACATTGAGCATTCACATGAATTTTGTAGAGGGTTAAATAAATTTTTTGTCTCCTATATGCTTGGTGATTCAATCACGAAGTTATGATCAGACTTCATCATCAAGAATACACTATTGCTTCACACAAATGACAAAACTTCTACCTCTAATAACCAAAAATATTCTTATAATAATCAAACAAATTTCAAGGATGTTTGTTCCATCGATGTTGATTATGACCAATATTATAACTCTTAATATGTCAACACTACTAAGGTCAATTATCATCATAAACTAGCTCATAAAGATCCCATTACCAAGCCTAAAAAGCCATCTATAGAATAACAACTTCTTAAAAATACTACCACCACTACTGTTGATTCAGAATCACCTAAGGAACAACTTCCTCATTCTGATCCTCCAACCACATCTATACCTTCCAAAAATAATTTACCTTCTAAAACTCATGTTGGTTCTTCTAAATCTCATTGGAATTTTCTTAAAGAACTCTACTCTATGCTTTGTAAGATTCCTCTTATGTAATTGGTTCACACTTCATCCTATCATCAAAAATTCCACATGAAACAACTTCAAGAAATTAAAGATCCATCATCCATTGATGAAGAACCACCTTCTATTGATCCTCAACCTACTAATGTCCACACCATCAAAACTTCATGTCCTTCCAAACCTTCTATTGAATTCCTTAAAGAGGACATGATTAATGATGAAATTATTTTATGTGCTGACAACCCACCACTCCTTATCAAAATAGCCAATAATGCCACTTTTATTCAAAAAGTCTTAGTTAATGAGCATTTTGGTATTAATTTTGACGTCCTTATGGCTTATACAACAACTTGGTGTTAACAAATATCATCTTAATGAAACCCATCTTATTTGATGTGGTTTTTATAAGACTAATCAAAAGCCACTTGGTTGTATCTAGCTTCCATTAACCATAGGACCTAAGACTATTCAAACCAAGCTTATGGTCCTTGATCTCCCTCTATCTTACAATATCCTTCTTGATCATTTATGGGCCCATTGAATTAGGGTTATTTCTTCTTCTAGTATTTAATGTATTAATTTTTTACATAATGGAGAATGGTAAAATCATGAAGTTGATCCCAATCCATGGAGCATTTAGCTTATTAATCCTAAACCTCAATATCATATTCCTACAAATCTTAAGATTAACAATGCTCCTTTACCTACGTTCATCAACATGAATCCTGATCTATGAGTTACTCTTAAAGATTTTGATGATGATGAGACCAATTAATTATAACATACTTGCAATACTACCAGGTTGCCTCCATATATTTCATAATGGCTTCTTCCTTCTCTATTACCAAGAGACCCTATTATTCCTATTATTGATGAGATTACCAACTTTCCCCCTCCATACAATGCTCGAGAGCCTTCTTTACTAGAATATGCCATCACTTACAATGATTTTAGAATTCAAGATCCTCTCATCATGTCTCCTCGTACATTCAGTAATAATAGGATTTCACCTTCTAAAATGCCCCCTAGTTCTCAAGATTGTATGATTTATCCAACATATGATGACAACTATATCATGGCCTAATCTTAATCTAAAGACTTGGATATCCAACATTACTAGAAAATTTTATCCCAAATCCATGCTTTTAATCAGGATGTGCATACCATTTCTATAGATCATACCTTAGATATTGAGGGTCATGTACCTCCCATCAATTATCCTCTAATTGATACTCCCTAGGTGGTAGAACATATTATGCCTTTGAAACCTCTAGAAGTTCTTACACCTTTGGACCCAATAATTACATATAATCTTTCTCCCATCACTGAATCCACGGATATTTCAATCTCTTTTATTCTATCTACTTCTTCTACTTTTGAAATTATGCTTGATGCCAAGGCAATCGATGTTCATTAGATTCATTCTAAGACTGATATCCATGGCAATCAAATTATTGATCTTGTAGTAGATGTTGAATATTATGGTCCTCTTCCTACCTTGCCTAGTGATGAAACTATTCTTGAGTTACTCCATGAACGGGAACCTCAACTTCCTCAATAACATCATAAACTTAGAAGTTTCAAAACTAAAACTCCTTACTTCAACAGTTTTATCACTAGCATTAACCCTAAAATAAATTTAATTTCAGAGTTGCCTAATGCACCATACCATTTTTAAGATGGTAATGCCATGCTTATTGAAGAAACCACTCACATCAAATATGGTAACCCATTTTGTCCTCGAATAATTACAATTTCTCAAGAGCTTTCACCAATGGAATATGATAATTTTATTTTATTCTTTGAAAAATATTGCAAAGCTTTCACTTGGTCCTATGAGGACATGCCTGGAATTAACCCTATCATAGTGGTGCATAACATCATTATTTATCCTAATGCCAAGTTAGTGCATCAAAATCAAATAAAATTTATGCCTAAATTTTCAACCTTATGTCATAAGGAAATCATCAAATTACTCAATGATAAATTTATCAAACCAGTAGATTATTCTAAATGGGTGTCCAACATTGTTCCCATTTAGAAGAAAGTCACTATGGTTATTCACACTTGTATTGATTTTTTCAATCTTAATATTGCTTGTCCTAAATATAAATTTCCCTTACCTTCAATGGATGCCATCATTGATTCCATGACTAGTTATGAAATATTATCTCTTATAGATGGTTTCTCAAGATACAATCAAACTAATATTTCTCTCAAAGACCGACATAAGACTACTTTCACCATAGAATAAAGTACCTATTGCTATGTCGAAATTCCCTTCATCTTCAATAATTTTGGATCCAATTATCAATGTGAAATGACTCACATTTTTCATGATCTCATTCACAAAATTATTTAAACTTATGTGGATTATCTTTTTTAAGATAAATACTAGGGTTGATGGGACCCTTTCCCTTTATTAATAGAAAAGATTACAAAAAAATTCCAAGAGAAATGCCATGGCCGTACAAGAACCAATTACACCAACCAGCCAAAAAACCATTAAAAAGATGTAACAAAATTTCATACAAACACGCAAACACCAACAACTACAACAAAGCCTTCAATTAGTGTGAAAGTAGTCTAATAGATTGATTGTATTTCCCTTTTTCCCTTTTTTATTTTTTACTTCTTGCCAAGCTCCTTCATCAGAGTTCACTACAACTAGTTACCTTTCATTATGCTTTTTTCTGAATCAATCTTTGTAGGTAACTCTTTGTCTAAATCTAAACTTTTAGATTCATGTCCTCTCTTCACTTCCCCTACTATCTTTATTACTAGGGATAATTGGGCTTTCTCTATTACCCCTACAGTGTATTTAGCTTCTTTCTCAGGTTTACCTTGATCTTCTTTCTCTCTCTCTCCAAGATCTACATTTTCTTAAGTTTTTTATTCTTGAAAACTCATTACATCCACTACTGTTAGATCTAGCACACTCCACTTGCTCAGGGTTGATTTCACACCCATTTTCTTGCTAGAGTTGAAATGCCCCTGAGGACAAGAAACATGAAGATGCCCTATTGCTTTGCATTTATGACATCTAAATTTTGTATTCTCATAGTTTAATGCTTTAACATGAATATTTTCACCATATTTCAAAATAATTTTCTATGGAACCTCTTTACTCAAGTCAATTTCTACACAAATTTTGGAAAAAGTACACAAGCCATCAACTTCCCTCTCATGATCATTATTTATAGAAGACCCTAAGGTATTACTTATCTCCTTGTATGCATGCCAAAAATGTAAAGGAAGATTAGGTAACCACACCCAAACTGGCATCTTTGTTACAAAAATATAATTAAGATCAAACTCCAAAAAATATGGAGTGATGAACAACCTTACATTGCCCCAAAACCAAGGGCCCTCTGAGAGACATTTTTGATAATCCTTATCCTCTATAAAATGGAAAATAAAAAACCTTTAGAGAATAAATAAATCCCATATTAGGAGGACCAATTTGAGTGTATCCATTGATATAAGGCCATTGTGTAAGGCCATGATCCATTGAATCTATAGATAATTGCATCCTTTATAAAAATTTTGAAGTACTTATCCACTAAATGATTTGAAACCTCCATTGACAGAATCTCCTTTGCTTGTTCCACAATATAGGTTTGAGGTGGTGGAGGGTTGTTTATTGGTTTTGACTTGAAGGTAGAATTTATGATAGCTTCCTTGAAAGTAGTTGATTTTGAAGAGGAAGCTTGATTTTTACCTTCCACCCCCCCCCCCCATCAATCTAGATGCCATGAAGATGAGTGAATCATTACCCAATGGATAGGAAAATATTGTAATATGATCTTGTAATTCCTTACCCTAGTGCACTAGGCATTAAAACATAGTTGGGACCCCTGAAGAAACTACTATTTTATGTTTTAAGTCCTTTACTTGATCTATCCCTTTAACCCAATTGCAAATTATTTTACCTAACAGGGATTTGATCAAGATATGAAACCTATTATTATCTTTATTTGTGCCCTGATGCATTTTTTATGCTCCCCCAATAATACCATAGCCTTCCTCAATCACCTTAGACCTTAAAACTACCTTCTTTTGTAGTAAAGTTCACTAAAACATTTTGTCAAATGGTTCATCTCCAACCTCCCACTTGGAAAACTTGCTTTCACACTTATCCATTCCTCCTTATTTATTTCAATAATAAACCCAATTCTTACCAAATTCATTACCTCTACATTTGAGTTTATTTTGATTGTGGTTCCTAAAAACCTCATGCATTTTATCAAATAGATGGCATGCAACCACTTCATATAACCCAAAGTGATTTTTTGAGTTGAAAGACCTAACATAAGCCTCCAAAGGGATATAAGAGGCTTAAAGATAGCCATCCAAGGTATTGATGGAGCATATAGGGTAGATATATCCATCTATCGAGTCATAGAGATCCACCCATGTCAAATATTCATAGCTAAAAATGCCAAATAAAAATCTCAACCAAGCATACATGTGTGGGGATGGAGGGTTTAAAAGAGTGTGCAGGCCTCTAATGAAAGGCAATGAGTCAGAGGGTGGTTTAAGAATCACATGGAGGAGGGTGCCAACATTTTATAAAATGTTAATAAAAAGAGGTCATGACTACCTCCTCCCAGTCTATACCATAATCCCATGGTGGAAGCTCCAATACAAACCATCAATCCAAACCTTCTCCCTAAAGATGTATTATCATTTAACCACCTCATATTAGCTCAATCCTAGAGTAAAATGGACTGGTTTGGTGCTTAAAATTTTTGATATTGGGAACTCCATCACTACAATAAAAGTGGTTATGGATACCTTCTGTGATGATCTTATTACTAACTCCAAACATTGTAAAAATCATATTTCTAACCTTGCTATCATCTTTGATCATCTCATTAAATATAAATTTAGACTTAATCCTTATAAACATGTCTTTGGAGTCACATATATAAAATTATTAAGATTCTTAGTCTCTCTTCATAGTTTTGATGTTAATCCTACCAAAATTAGTGCCATCATCAACATGCCTATTCCTCATTTTATTCCTAACATTTGTACTTATTTAGGAAAGCTTGGGGTAATTAGATGATTCATCCTCAAAATTTCATTTTGAATTCACTCCATCAATTCCCATCTCAATAAAAATACTACTTTATAATAGATGGATCAATGTTAAAAAGCTTTTGATAAAAAGAAAGAGTCATTGCTTTACTCACCTATACTTCATCCTACTTACAATGATAAACCTTTGATTCTATATACTTCTTCCACACCTATTTCATTTGGGGAAATGTTTTCCCAATAATATGATAGGGAAGAGAGTATGCTATATACTACATTAGCCGAGGTCTCATCGACTATGAAACACGTTATACCAAGATTGAGTGTGATTGCCTTGTTATCTATTTTGTAGCTAAAAAGCTTTGTCACTATATACTTTACCAAAAAAATTATGTCATTATTCATTCTAATCATGTTCATCATTTCTTCTCCAAAGCCTTTATTCCTAGAGATAAAATTGGCAAATGGATGGTCCTCCTTATGTAATTCTATCTTTGCATTATCACTCAAAACGTTATTAAAGGGAAAGTCATAGTTGACCAACTTGTTGTCAATCCCATTCCAGCCACTTCTTCCCTTCAAGATGACCTTCTAGATGAAAATATCCTTTACATTGAAGGTCTTAATCAAGTTATCTCTCTTAAATATTACTTTCATAGCTTTATCGTTGATCTTGATGCCAATAATCTTAAAGAATATTCCACTCCCTCTAGTACTAATAAACTAAAGGTCATTATCAAAGAGCTCCCTGAAATCAATGTTGACTTGCATGAGGATACTTGTACCCTTCACTTTCATGGTGCTAATTGCCTTTAAGGAGCTGGGGAAGGTTGCATTCTCACTAGTCCTCTTAGTAAGATCATTCCTTTAGATTTTTATTTCACCTTTGATGTCACTAATAATATGGCCAAGTACGAAGTTCTTATCTTAAGCATGTGAGATACTCTTGATTTAGACATTAAATACCTTCATGATTTAGGTGATTCTCAACTTATTTACCATCAAGTTAATGGTGACTATCAATGTAAAAGTGAGAACCTTATTACCTATCATCAAATTGAAACCACTCTTGCTAAGAATTTTATCTCTTTCACTATTGGGCATATTCCTAGAGATCACAATTACATTTTTGACTCTCTTTCCTCTTCAAATTCTCTATTTCATCCACATTAACTTCTCTCTAATCCTTATTTTCTTATACAAATAAGAAAATATCCATCTTCAACTAAACCATCAGATTCACTTATCTATCATATTGAAGTTATTACCATTATATAAAGCCCTTGGTATAAAGACATCATTCAATTTTTAGAACACCAAACTTATCCTCCTAATTTATATTCTCATGAAAAGACATGCATTTGTAACAAGCTTTCAAGTATGTATTTTGACACAACATCCTTTACTATCATAACATTAAAGGTACCTTGATCTGTTGTGTTATGCATGATGAGGTCCCTCCTCTTCTTGAACATGCACATGGGGGTATTTGTGGTGGCCACTATAGCATACATGATATAGTATTAAAATACCTATGTATGGGTTATCTTTGGCCTACTCTTGAAAAAAATGCAATTGAATATGCCAAAAAATGCACTTCTTATCAACTTCACGATGATCCATTCACCTCGTACTAAACTTTAAAATATCGAATCTCCATGGCCATTCTCCACGTGGGGATTTGATCTCATTGGTAAACTTTATCACTCCTAAGATGGGCATGTCTTTATCATCACTGCTACTGAATATTTTACCAAAAGGATAGAATCCATACCCCTAATTAACATCATTGGTCCTACCATTTCTAATTTTATTCTTAACCAAATTATTTACCTCTTTAGCATTCCCCATACCATCAATTCTAACAATGGTGGTAACTTCAAAAATAAACATGTTAAACAACTTTGTAACAAATTTAAGATTAATCACAAGTTTTCCATGCCTTATCATTCACAAATCAATTGTTAAGCTAAGGCCACCAATAAAATTCTCAACAAAATTCTTCAAAAGATAATCCTTGAAACCTGCATAGATTGGCATATTCATCTTTACCTTGTACTTTGGGCTTATCATACTAGAATATGACTACCACTAGGGCAACTCCATTATTACTAGTCTATGGTTCTGATTCAGTTCTACCTTTAGAAGTTGAGCTTCCCTCTCTTCATATATATCTTCATGGCATTATTCCTGATGAAGAGATATGTGAATCTCACCTTCATTCCCTTGATCTTCTTGATGAAAATAATCTTTCTACCTTACAACATAACTTCCAATATAATTATACAAGGCTTGAATCACTTGAAAACATAACAAATGTGTTAAATTGTATACTTTTAATGTTGGTGATCTTGTCCTTAAATTGTATTACACCCATGATAAAGAAGGTAAATATTCCCAAAAATGGTGGGCCCATACTTAGTTAAAAATAATGTCTGAGCACTTATTGTCTTCAAACCAATGAAGGGCATGTTTTAAAAGAGCTCATCAATGCTCAATTCCTTAAAAATTACTTTGCATAAACATTTCCTTCTTGTCATATTTTCTATCTATAGCTATCTAACAATTTTCATAGGTTACTTAGCACGGGTCTCTCCCTCTGTAGTAATTTCCTTCTTTTCACAAACCTTTAGTCATCCCTTTTGGTCTTTTGGTTTCTTGATGTACCATAGTCTTCTTTATCTTCTTTCATTTTATCTTATTTTTTGCACCCCTTAGGTTGTTCTTTTGTGAGTTGATTTATAAGACCATAGATAGGACCTAACATCCCTCATAAAACCACCATCTTTAATTTATCTTTATCTTTTCTTGCTACTACTTGCCAATGTTATTTTGGCATCCTTTGGGTTTTTTCTTTCATGAGTTGCTTTACAAGAAGGATCCCTCACCTTGCTTTTTCTCTTGATTATCAGCACCTCATGGGTCTGTCTTTATGAGTTATTTTGTAAGACCATGGATAAGACCCGACCATCCTTATAAAATTACCATTCTTTTCATGTTCTATTCTCAAACTTTAGCTTTTACTTTTTTCACTAGATAAAATATGCACAACAATATATGTTATCATGTTTTCCTCCATTTCCCTCTTTCTTATGATAAGGAGCCACTCTTTTCTATCATTGAATCCTTATTTTTTCCCTTTGTCACATTTTTTGTGATTTGAAGTAATTCAAATTGTTCCATGTGTCATTCCTCTTGATTTCCCCTTCCTTTCATCTCTTCATTAGATAAAACAAGGTCAAATTCAAGATAGCACTTTTATTTCATCTATATTTATGAGACTCTTAGATCCCATGCTCTTTTAAGTTTTTCTCTCTTAGCAACTTTGTCCCAAATTTTCAAATGAAATTTATCTATATCACCCATGTTTGGTTTTACAAATCTATATAGAGGAGGAATCTATAAAAAACCATCACGAAAGTTAAAAGCTAAATCATTTGAATCAAAAGGCAATGATATCTAAAAGGCATATAAATCTCAAAAGTCAAATTCAAACCAAAAGATGTGATTTCAAGCACATATCCTATCTCCAATCAAATCTCAAATTCCACAGTCGGCTTCACATAGATCCAAAATCCTTTGGGGTGTGGTAGGCCACTAGATTGGAATAGGGGATATCAAAAAACTCTATGGTGATGCCTACTTTCTCACACAAGTACCCAATATTTATAGTAGGTCAATGGATCTGTAAGGGGCCCTAAAGAATGGGGAACATGTCATGGGGAGGTAGGTTCATTTTAATTTTCATGCATATAGCCTTCATGGGATGATTTATATACTCCATTTGTTGACCTAAGACTTGTGTAGCTGAGAGAAGTTCTTCAAAGTCCTTAAGGTCAATAGTCCTCTTATTTTGATAAACCTAATTTGAGTGTCTTGACTTCGATAAAGACTTCCTCTACCTTAGTTTCTCCTTCATTCTCCACTCCACCCATTTCATTCCCCCCTTGATAGAGAAATTGTGATTCCAAATCTATTTTCCCTTCTTCTTTAATTCCTTCTTCTTCACCTCTTAAAAACATGCTAGTACTACTTTATTTTAGTTTTATCTATCCTTAGAGTACAATAATATGTTTGAGAAACTATGGATTCTTCTTTTTTTACACCATGATTTTAATTTACTAGACTTACTTTACTTTCCTTTTACCATTTATCATGATTTTTTTATCTTGTTGTTATGGACACCTAAGTTCATACCCTTTTTCCATTGTTGAGTGTGGTTGTCTTGTTACTTCTCACTTAACATTGTTGTTTTCCCTTTTTTATGCATCCTTTTTCCATTGATGATTGAGATGTGGATTGTTACTACTCACTCATCAATGTTATTTTACCATTTTGTTTAGTCTTTTACCCATTTTATTTTGTTTGTGTTTTACCATCTTGTTTGACATGTATCCTTGATTTGATTTGGTGAGTTTGCCTTTCTTACTTAAAGATAGCTTGTTTGAGTATTTTGATCTTTAGTAGCCTTGGATTTTCAGTTACCTGATTTACTCTTATTTTTTACTTGGTCATTTGGTATAACATAACACCTATCACCTCAGCATGCCAAATTTTCCAACTACATCCCATACTCATAGCACTAGCTATCTTGGCTTTTCTTATGTTTTTTTTATTTTTTCCTCTTTAGTTTTGTATTCTTAGGTTTGTTGAAAGTAGTGTTTGTTCCCTAAACAACCAAAATTAATAACACAACAAACAACCATCCCACAATAAAGGTAAGTTAAAGTACGCATTGCATTTAATTTTTAGTTATTTCCTTTCTATATTAGTTTCCATTTTAGTCATTTAATTTTAGTTATTTTATGCTTTTAAAATACTTCAACTTTTTTTAACATCAGTGTTAAGTGTGTCCTTATGCTCTTTCTCAAAGCACCATCCCCTATTACACCTTAGTGACACATTATGAGATTTTATTGGGGCATATATATACACATAATATTTTTAACTTTTATCAATTATTGATACTTTACATCTTATAGGAACCTATTGAGACTCAATCTCTCTAAGTGCATGCCTTAAGGGGTGTATCGGGAAATGGGTGGGTAGACCTTTGGTGTTTCACAAGATTGTTGTCCCTTATTGCCACATTATTACCAATCTAAATAGATCCCAAAACCATTCCCTAAGCTACTTCTTCTCCCTTGATTATTCCTCTAGTCTAATCCTTTTTCATTCCTCCTTTTCTTACCTTAAAACCCTTTTGGACTATCAATTGTACTAGGTTGAATAGGTCAACCCAGTATAGTTTAAGGGTATGCTTTACTTTCTTATCTTGTTAGCTCTTCAACTGACCCAACTTAGACTTGGTAAATTATCCCTAAAACCATATTGGGTTGATTGGGTCAAATCTATACAGTCAACATTTTGTAAAGGATTTATGGTAAGATCATCTTATATGTACAAGATCATTTCGATCATTATTGATATGTGCAATCAAGATTTATTATTCACTTGTGCTTCTTCACAATTTACGCTTCCACCATTCTACTTGAGGAGACTTAGTTTAGGTTTCTTATTTGGAGAAGCTAGTCTTTTGGATAGGTCTTGGATGCTTTGGCCTTAGAAATTTATCCTTATGAACCACAATAACCTCTTATAAAGACCCTTTGGCCAAGGGAGAGATTTATTCTTAATTGGTTCACATTCAGGTAAGCATATTCTAACTTTATTCTACTCTCTTTTAGTAAATAGAAGTAGCATAAGTGTTGGCTCAAATAATACTATTTTTCATATTTTATGTATTAGGGTGTTACTCATACTTACTTTAATTTAAGTTCCTTGTACATATTTTTTTTATTGCTTCTAATCCCCACTTTGTGCCACAAGATTTGGTGTGCACTAGATTAGATTTTAATTTCTTATTTATTAGTATAGAGTGAACTTTTTAAACTTTAGGACTATATTAGGGTATTTTTGTGATTGTGTTAGACTGTAGGCTTTAGAACCCTTCCTAGCATGATATGTTGTGACAAGTGATACAAGTGATCCCCTAATTGGGTCTAATGGATCCCCATATTGGTCATGCTCTCACTTAACAAGTGTATCCCAATCGGAAGTGTAGGTATGATCTATCTTATCTGATCTAGGATTAATTCATAGACATGATACATTTCCAATTACATATAGTATGTGCCCCTATTGCATAATTTTATTAGGGATATAAACCCTATGATAAAAAAAAAAATTGGTTCACTCCTTGAGTCAAGTAAGTTGGTCATTGATTTCTAGGTGGTTGATGAACATTTCTTAGAATCTATCTCTATGAGCTATAAGTATACTACTAGTTTTGAGGAATCTGTTATCAATTTACCAAAGGATGTGATGTTTGTGAAAATTTGGTTAAAGTGTTTTACACAATACCTCCAATATGTGTTACATTTTTTATTCCTTAGTTCTATGAAGGGACAAGAGCCCCTTGGTGATTTAATAATGTTTGATTCATATCTGAAGAAACATTTTTCAAAGCATATCTAGGAAAATTATGTTCAAAAGCAATCTCAGGGTCTATTGTAGATGTAGTCTCAACTAGGGTATGTTGTGTTTTATCTATCACATTATTATTCTTTAGAAACATTATTATTGATTTAATTTACCACCAAAGAGTCTGTTAGGTCTATGATAAGCTATTTTATGTATTTTTGACTAATTTTCTTGATCTTGGTAGCAAGATCCTGATCATTGGGAGTATAATCTATAAGTGTTTATTTTCCCTAGCTAGAAGAAGAAACATTGTATTTTTCGATACGAGTGATAAATTTATCTTAATGTTACTATTCTAACCTAAAAAGTGTGTGTAATTAATCTATGGGGAAATTTGGTGACAACCTAGCACCTAATTCTATCAATTATAGAAAGGATTCATCTTTATTTTATAAGGATTAATGGTCATAATAATCTTCTCTAGACCCTAAAATTATGGGGATATCTTCAAACATAATGGATTTCTCCTATCTATCAGAATAATGATCTTCCTTGTAACTAAGTACATAAGATACCCCACTAAGAGTATACCTTTGTGTCATATTTGAAGATGATTTTTTCTATGTTTACTAAGATGTAAAATGTGTTTTAAAAATGTTAAAAGATGTGTTTGGATTCCTTAAAACAAAAGACAAGGTAAGATGAGACTATAATAAAAGGAAGTGGAATAGTACCACACAATTAGAAAAAAGTGGTTACAAATTTACTCAACCTTGGTGGGTTAAAATCATCAAATTAAAAGAAGGTAAGATAATTTTAAAACCTAAAGTGTAGGATATCATAATAAACTTAGGTCAAATCTACATCAAAACTATAAAAAAAATAGATAAAACTATAGGGAGTTGTGACTAGATAATCTAAAAGAGGGTCTTTCTTATTAAGAAGATAAAAATGTAAACAAAAAATTACAAAACATGAATTAACACAAGAACTCTTAAGTATAAAGCCAAAACTAAACGGGCAGTACAATGGTGCCACATGGCAATAAGATGCGGAATGATCTAAGAACATAGAGCATGAGTGAATGCAAGATAATCTAAGTCCATAATGAGGATAAAATTATGATGATCCTAAGTAATGGCCTTTAATCCAAATGGTAAATCAAACCCAAGTTACTCAAACCAAAGTGCAAAAGGTAAACTAATAGTACCTTAGATCAGAACATAGAAAGACAAGATTTTTAATTTAGACAAAATTGAAGGACTTTGATATTTTTTCAAAGTGGACAAGTGGTCTAAACCTAAACATAAAACATAACAGCATTATTTATAAAATACAAACACAATGTTTTGAATGCAATTTTGAACAAGGCAAGAAGTGTTTTTAATTTAGTCAATGTAACACCTCTTTGTTCAAACAGAATGGTGTATAATAGTGTTTGTTTTTTGATGTGTTTTGTATTTTATACAAATAGTTCCAAACTAAAAAAAACCAAGCAAGTAAAGGATAAAATGACAAACACACCTAAGTGTAATGTCCTAAATCCTAAAAATTATAAGGTTGCATAGTATTGTCAAATTTCATCTATATACATGGTTTTGAGAGGATTTTAATTGATAATCCAAAAAGTAAAAGTGCATGAGAAATAGGGGTTATAGGCCACTTCTTCTCTCAATAGTTTTACTGTAACATGGATCTTTGGGATACTTGCCTTGCATCAATCATATGTCCATGGCAAGTGGGGTTTATTTAAAACTAAATTTTTGCACATCTAGATGGTCCCAAGTGTGGCTAAAACTTGAGATGCTCAAATAAATGAGATCTACATCAACCATCTTATTATGAAAAGGTCTTGTCCTTTCCAAAACCACTAAATCCATTAATTTCTTAGTATAGTGTGATGTCTAAGTTGCCCCTATAGTCTAAGGTCGAGTACCACTAATGAAGCTTGTTTTAATATCTCAAAACAAGCATACTAGTAAGTCACCCTCAATTTATATACCCCATCATGGAATGGAGTTGAAACAATGCTTGAAGATGACTTCCTAGGTCAATACTTCCATAGAGAACCCATGAGGAGGTGATGAACTCCCGCTCACAAGCCAAAGTGCATAAAATAAATACAAGTGAAAAGACTTTGTGGTCATTTTGGGATCACCCAAACCATATGGATTTAGGGAGAGTCTTTGAAACTTTCTTTTCACACCTTTGGAAAAGGAACAAAATGCAAAGAATGAGCATTTTTGGTCACCCAAGTTCTCTAAAGGGGACAAGGGGAGAACATACACATAACACTCATTTTGATAAAAATAAATGCTTCAATAAATAAGCATAAAAATGGAACTCTTAGGAGTATTTAACTAATGTGAGAGTTCATTTTATGACACCAAATCAAAGTATGTAATGAAGTTTACCTTTGATTTATTTTGAAATGGAGACTAAGTGGCTTAAATCTTCTAGACAAGGTGTTAGAAGTCTAAAACTGAGGTATGAAATTATTAGAAAAATTTGCAGCTTGTTGTCTTAAGTCCCTATTTTTTTTACAGTTCGATCTCATTATTACACTAAGCAATATTGTCATTCCACAGTGCACTCCTACCATTCTTCAAATCGATATCATTGAAAGATAGAAGTAGATAAGATACTAGTTCATGATCTCACTGATTGATAGGGCAATATCACTGATTAGTAGGGTTCTCATCGAAGTACAAGGTATTTCTACCATTTTAAACATAGATCCCACCATTTTTCTTAAAATGCCATAGAAATGTAAAATGCAATAAAAAGAAGTGCAAAACAGCATCCAAAGAGGGTCTGAATGCAAAATTAGATGATATAAACACTTGTGTGAGGTGCAAGTCACAATGTGTATGCCAAAGTGTAGAGCAATATTATGAGATGTGTTCATCCATGTGTTAGTCAAGAAAACATCTATAAATAAGCATATAGACACTAAAACATCAATCTTACTCCTTCATGGGGTGCTGCTAGTGAATTCTAAGAGCTATTTATGAAAGGAATACATCAAACCTTCCAAATATTGTCCCTCCTTCCAAGAGTAGACAAAATTTTTGTTTTTCCATGGATTTAGTACTCCAAGTTTGCATCAATGAAGAGTAGCATGCTCCTCCATCATTTCCTAGTGCACCAATGGCTTAGGCTCACAAGATTATTCAATTTTGTGCAAATATGTGAAGTTTTGTGAAGATAATTTTGCATAAAAACATTACACAATTCAAGCTTTAAAATGGTGGTCTTGGCTCACTTATTTATATATTTTCAAGATTATTCATAATCAACCATGATCATCCATCTTGAGACCAAGATGTGTGGCCATGGATTAATTCAATTTTGGAGGGACAATCCATAAATATGCCCATTAATATTTGGAATAATGGAGCATCAATGAGGCATGGGAGGACTTGATTCTGATATTTATGCCATTAATGGTCTATGGATGCCACCCCATTGATCATGTCATGGGATGATGCATATTTGAGGAATGAATTTTCAATAAATAGATATTCAACAACTTTCAAGGAATTTTCACTTAGGCTCTTGATTTGGTTTAACTCGCCTAAGTGGCTTTGATTAATTTTTTTCAATTCTTTGAAAATCTATTGCATGCTTAATCAATCTGGTCAGAAATGTTTTTTTTACTAAGTTGTAATTCAACTAGAGTATAATCAGAAGGTGTCAGTTGCATACAAAATAATTACATAATTAGGGTATCATGGACATGAAATAACACGTGCACATGATGTGTGCTATCGAATTAAAAAAAATTAATGGTCTAAGGTGTCATTTTGTGTGGTCGCTATTTGACTCAAGGTGATAAGAAAAGATAATAATCACATAAAATGTATTTTCCTATTTAAGAATACATTATCCTAAATCACCATATGTATGTAACAAAGTCAAATATTTTAATGCATTTTAATGATTTTGACCCATATTATGCATTGTCGCAGGATATTACTTAGATTGATAATTGCAACTCAATAATAATAAGAATTGGATGTCTAAAAAAAAACCAAAACAAAAAAAAGGAAGAAAACATCAAGAAATGTCAATATTATGTAATTACTTGCAATCTCCATGAAATCTTCCACCACATCTTTGAGAACAGTGATTGTAAACTCATGTAAAATTAGAGAACAATAACAAAAAATTATTTGAAATACATGATAAAATTGATAGAATGTAAATAATTTAACATCCTTTCCAACTTATCATTAGCTATTAAAAATATAAATTCATTCGAAAGGTTTGGATTTGAACTTTAGAGGATGTTTCTATTTTGAAAGTCAATTTCCTTTTTTAGTTAGCAATTTGAGTAGTTCATTTATTTCCATAAAATAGTGTTTAAAGAAAAAAGAAGGGGATTCAGTTGAGAGCTTGAAATTTTTCTAAATAAAATTATGCAATCTCCAGTTTAATGTCCTTTTTTATTGACTACATTTATTATAGTTTAAAAAATTATAATTTCAAGTCATTGAATTCCACATTCCAAAGTTAATTTAAAATACTTGAATAAAGCTTCACCTTTAACCAAATTATCATTTTGTTCACCTTTATCCAAACTATTAGTTGCAATAAGAATGTTAACTCAAAAGAGTTTAATTGTATTCTCAAAAGAATTTTTAAAAATGCCACCTACTATTAAGATATATGGGTTTCTTTTAAAAGCTCCATCAAAATTGATTTTGAAATTTTTGATTGAAGAAAATATTCATTTTGATTTCTTTGCCATCATTACCAACGTTAAAAATAATTTATAAAAAATTTAAAAATATAATTAAAATTTTAAATAATTTTTTATTTTTCAATTTAAATTTTATATTATTTTTTATTTTTTATTGTTTTAAATTAAAAAGTACGGTAAAATAAAAAATATATTTTTCATTACAAATAATTTTAATAAATAGATTATATATATTCATTTTTTAAAAAAATAAAATATATTATGAAATAATAATAATAATAATAATAATAATAATAATAAATATATTAAAAAATAATTTTTATTTCTAAATTTTTTTTATTGATATCTTTCCAAAAAAATATAAAATAAAAATTTCACTAAAACCAAAAGTTAAGAGATAGAATTGAAATTGTAAATAGTTTGTTGTTGTTGTTGTTGTTGTTGTTGTTGTTGTTGTTGTTGTTGTTGTTGTTATTATTATTATTATTATTATTATTATGGAGTATGATATTTGATGATAACATGACAAATTTTACTATATTTTAGACTAAATTAATCTATAAAACTTGTAAAATATATCAAAATGACATATTTTAAAAATAAAAATATAGTATTAAAATTAAAAACATTTATAACTAAAATTATTATTAAAATTAAACATATTTTATCATAAAATAATTTTATATGTTAAAATCATTCATATTTTAAAATTAATAAATAATTTAAAATATTTAAGAGATGGTTACAAAATTAATAATAATTCTACAAAATTTTATTGAATTTTCTTGATTTAAAATACATACCATATTAGCTTACAAAATATGTTTCTTAATAAATAAAATAATTTTAATAGATTAAATAATTATTAGAAATCTAAAACTGAGGTATGAAATTATTAGAAAAAGTTTCAATTTGTTGTTTTAAGTCCCTATTTTTTTTGCAGTTTGATCTCATTGTTACACTAAGCAATATTGTCATTCCACAGTGCACTCCTACCATTCTTCAAATCGATATCATTGAAAGATAGAAGTAGATAAGATACTAGTTCATGATCTCACTGATTGATAGGGCAATATCACTGATTAGCAGGGTTCTCATCGAAGTACAAGGTATTTCTACCATTTTAAACATAGATCCCACCATTTTTCTTCAAATGCCATAGAAATGTAAAATGCAATAAAAAGAAGTGTAAAACAGCCTCCAAAGAGGGTCTGAATGCAAAATTAGGTGATATAAATACTTGTGTGAGGTGCAAGTCACATTGTGTATGCCAAAGTGTAGAGTAAGATTATGAGATGTGTTCGTCCATGTGTTAGTTAAGAAAACATTTATAAATAAGCATATAAACACTAAAACATCAATCTTACTCCTTCATGGGGTGCTGCTAGTGAATTCTAAGAGCTATTTATGAAAGGAATACATCAAACCTTCCAAATAATGTCCCTCCTTCCAAGAGTAGCCAAAAAGTTTGTTTTTCCATGGATTTAGTAGTCCAAGTTTGCGTCAATGAAGAGTAGCATGCTCCTCCATCATTTCCTAGTGCACCAATGGCTTAGGCTCACAAGATTATTCAATTTTATGCAAATATGTGAAGCTTTGTGAAGATAATTCTGCATAAAAACATTACACAATTCAAGCTTTAAAATGGTGGTCTTGGCTCACTTATTTATATCTTTTCAAGATTATTCATAATCAACCATGATCATCCATCTTGAGACCAAGATGTGTGGCCATGGATTAATTCAATTTTGGAGGGACAATCCATAAATATGCCCATTAATATTGGAATAATGGAGCATTAATGAGGCATGGGAGGACTTAATTCTGATATTTATGCCATTAATGGTCTATGGATGCCACCCCATTGATCATGTCATGGGATGATGTATATTTGAGGAATGAATTTTCAATAAATAGATATTTAACAACTTTCAAGGAATTTTCACTTAGGCTCTTGATTTGGTTTAACTCGCCTAAGTGGCTTTGATTAATTTTTTGCAATTCTTTGAAAATCTATTGCATGCTTAATCAATCTGGTCAGAAATGTTTTTTTACTGAGTTGTAATTCAACTAGAGTATAATCAAAAGAAGGTGTCAGTTGCATACAGAATAATTACATAATTAGGGTATCATGGACATGAAATAACACATGCACGTGATGTGTCCTATTGAATTAAAAAAAGTTAATGGTCTAAGGTGTCATTTTGTGTGGTTGATATTTGACTCAAGGTGATAATAAAATATAATAATCACATAAAATGTATTTTCTTATTTAGGAATACATTATCCTAAATCACCATATGTATGTAACAAAGTCAAATATTTTAATGCATTTTAATGATTTTGACCCAGATTATGCATTGTCGCAGGATATTACTTCGATTGATAATTGCAACTCAATAGTAATAAGAATTGGATGTCTAAAAAAAAATCAAAACAAAAAAAAGGAAGAAAACATCAAGAAATGTCAATATTATGTAATTACTTGCAATCTCCATGAAATCTTCCGCCAGATCTATGAGAACAGTGATTGTAAACTCTTGTAAAATTAGAGAACAATAACAAAAAAATTATTTGAAATACATGATAAAATTGATAGAATTCAAATAATTTAACATCCTTTCCAACTTATCATTATTTATTAAAAATAAATTCATTCTAAAGGTTTCGATTTGAACTCTTAGAGGATGTTTTTATTTTGAAAGTCAATTTCCTTTTTTAGTTAGCAATTTGAGTAGTTCATTTATTTCCATAAAATAGTGTTTAAAGAAAAAAGAAGGGGATTCAGTTGAGAGCTTGAAATTTTTCTAAATAAAATTATGCAATCTCCAGTTTAATGTCCTTTTTTATTGACTACATTTATCATAGTTTTAAAAATTATAATTTCAAGTCATTGAATTCCACATTCCAAAGTTAATTTAAAATACTTGAATAAAGCTTCACCTTTAACCAAATTATCATTTTGTTCACCTTTATCCAAACTATTAGTTGCAATAAGAATGTTAACTCAAAAGAGTTTAATTGTATTCTCAAAAGAATTTTTAAAAATGCCACCTACTATTAAGATATATGGGTTTCTTTTAAAAGCTCCATCAAAATTGATCTTGAAATTTTTGATTGATGAAAATATTCATTTTGATTTCTTTGCCATCATTACCAATGTTAAAAATAGTTTATAAAAAAAAATTAAAAAATATAATTCAAATTTTAAATAATTTTTTATTTTTATTGTTTTAAATTAAAAAGTACGATAAAATAAAAAAATATATTTTTCACTACAAATAATTTTAATAAATAGATTATATATATATATATATATATATATATATATATATATATATATATAAATAATGAAATAATAATAAAAATAAATATATTAAAAAATAATTTTTATTTCTAACTTTTTTTTGTTGATATCTTTCCAAAAAAATATAAAATAAAAATATCACTAAAACTAAAAGTTAAGAGATAGAATTAAAATTGTAAATAGTTTTTTTAAGTTATTATTATTATTATTATTATTATTATTATTATTATTATTATTATTATTATTATTATTATTATTATTATTATTATTATATTTGATGATAACATGACAAATTTTACTATATTTTAGACTAAATTAATCTATAAAACTTGTAAAATATATCAAAATGACATATTTTATAAATAAAAATATGGTATTAAAATCAAAAACATTTATAACTAAAATTATTATTAAAATTAAATATATTTTACCATAAAATAATTTTATATGTTAAAATCATTCATATTTTAAAATTAATAAATAATTTAAAATATTTAAGAGATGGTATCAAAATTAATAATAATTTTACAAAATTTTATTGAATTTTCTTGATTTAAAATACATACCATATTAGCTTACAAAATATGTTTCTTAATAAATCAAATAATTTTAATAGATTAAATAATTATTAAAATTAAAAAATAAAAATAAATAAATAAATAATATATATTAAAATTAAAATATGTTTTTAAATAATGTTATGAAACAAAATTATTTATTAATGTTAAAATATATTATTAATAATTAAAAGTAGAATCATTACAAAATTAACTAGAATATCATTTTTTAAAAATTATATTTTTTTATGATTTTCACATATATATAAGAATTTTAAGAGGTAGAATAATCTTAACAAAAAAAATATATATTTAATAATTAAAAGATTAAATATAGTTAAAAGAGTGTTTCAATAGTCATCCTTCTTTAACCCCTCACAAAACTTTTAAATGAAAGATACATCTAAATTCACCTACCATATCTCTTATTCCAATTTTAGTTTACTCATAAAGATATATTTAATAATTAAATAATTAAATATTATTAAAAGAGGGATTTTGTAGTCTTCCTTCTTTAACCCCTTACATGTCCTTTAAATGAAAGACACATCTAGATCCACTTACCCTATATCTTATTCCAATTTTGGTTTGATACTAGTTTCAAAGCTATAGACAAATCTTTAGGCAAGTTACTGCAAACACACCTAGATATTGACTATTTTTCTCATACTACATTTGTCAAAATATTGGTCAATGTTGATATCTCAAAAGATCTCCTTGAAAAAATCATTCTACAATTTGATGGCCATTCTTAGTTACAACCCCTCGATTACGAAGGTCCAATGTTTTTTTTCCGTAGTTTCTTCAATACATGTCATCTAACCAAAGACTACAGTAACCTTAAAAGAAAGACGGAAACCTCCTAATGGACAAACTTTAGCCTTGGTCACCTCACAGTGCATGCCCTCAAATCTCAAAATGAAGATTTTAAATCATCTTCAAATAAATCTGAGTCCTCTACTCAAAATGAGGACATGACAATCTCTCCCCTCATAAAGGGGGACCGTAAGGTTGATTCACTAACTCCTTTTGAGAGGAAGTTTGATTCGGCTTCAGAAACGCCTACTATCTCTAGGGAGGCTAGCCTGAAGCTAGATCCCAAGGGCAGAACAAATGATTGTGGCTTTAGTGGAAGATAAAACTCATCCCTTTAAATCAATCAAATTTTTTATACCACTTTAATCTGAAACTATGGAAGATATGGGTAGATGGACCAAAGTTTAGAAAAAGAAAAACAATAGAAGATTAGAGACCAATATGACCCTCCAGCTAGGGGGCCTAGGAAAGGTAAGAATCTAGTTTGACCTTCAACATAATTAGGCTTTGATTTACAGAAGACGTGCAAAAAATTAGTGTAAATTTGCAGAAGTGTCCCTAGGGGTAACAAGTTTGCTTGTTTTTTATTGTTTCTATTGTATGGATGTGTTTGGCTTCATTTTACTAGTTTGTTGTTTTCATTTTTGGTTGGCCTCCCTCAAAACTGCTAGAAGAAACGTTTTACTTGAGCTTGAATGTAATATCTTTCTCTCTTTTGTACAAGTTTTGGGATCTTCAAAACTTGTGATTTTCACCCTATCAAATAAAAATAATATAAAATAAATTTAAGAAATAAAATAAAAAGTATAAATATTTTAAAAAAAAAATAATTTAATTTTTAGTATTTAAGATGTATATATTATAAACTTTCTTTATTTCTAAAATATCTCATCTTTGTAGATATGTTTTGCTTGTGAATATTATGTCCAACATATGTTTTAGTCTAAAAATTATAACTTTTTTTAAATTATAGTATAATAAATTACACTATAAAAAATTAATTATCACAATACATACACAAATACAACAATCATGCCTCATAAATAATGCAAATGGTTTAGGAAAGTAAATATATATGGTTGAGGAAGAGTATATTGAATATATAATTGTTGAAGATTTATCATTTGAATCTAAACTTGTAAATGTGTTTTCAAATCTGTCAGATGCCTCACCTATAAATTTGGATCTTATACAACTTAATGATGGGACCATGCATGATGCCTCTGATATGTGTCATGGTTGCCCCTAAAACCCTTTAAATGATAGAAAGTTGAAGATTGATTTGATGATTGTGTTCATCTTATTTTATTCCTTTGTTTTCTTACTTTGATTTGCACATTGTCACATGCAATATTCAAAAAATAGATAAAAAAAGTATTATAGGCTTGCATTCGGGTTAATGACTAGTAAGAACTAATTAGTCATTTACTTGGCAAACCCCTCAATGATAACAAATATATTAAGAAATTAAAATTAAATTAAAAAAATGTATAAATATAAATTAAATTCAATAAGGATTCTAATAGTGCTCCAAAATTTACTAAAAATTATATAAATAGAAATTAATTTAATTAGAATTATAATAGTGCTCTACAATAAAATGATAGTTAGAAACAATCTTAAATGTTCTATTATTAATCACTCTTGTCTATTTATGATATTTTTATATAATTTTTTTTGTTAAATAAACCTAATCACTTATGTATTTATAGACAACTAAATTCAAATTATAACTTTATTAACACATAAATAAACCTTTAATAACTAAAAACGTAAAAGATGGAGAAAAAAAAAACATATACATTTAATGTAAAGAAGATCATAAAAAAAAATTAAATGTTAAAGAAACTTCTTGATAAAATCAGAGATGTTAAAACACTATGAATATATAAAATAAGAATTACAAATGAAAAAGTTAATATTAAAAAATTTAAAATTTAAAAACACACTTAAAAAAATTTAAATTAACAATTGACAAATAAACAAATATATATTAAAATTATATTAAACAAATATCTACACAAACATAGTTAAATATGTTACCCATTAAAATGAAACCTTTTTCTAAACACAAGTAGTCTAAACAAGATACCTAATCCTTATAATTTAAAATTCTTGCAATAGCTTATAGATTAACATCATCACAATGGAGATACCCCCTAGTGTCGTTACTTTTGTAAAATTCTATGTTAAACTGAAGTATGGATTTCATTGGACCTTAGGATTCTTGATATTGTATACATGTATTTGTTTTATTATTGTTTTTGTAGGGTTTAACAAGTATAAATGTTGGCCACATGTGCCTAAAATTATAAAAGAAGTTTATAAAAAATAAAATAAATTTAAAAGATGGAATTAAAATTGTAATAAAACATATTTTTCATTATAATGAATTTTAACAATTAGAATTTTTATTGAAAAACTTGTTTTTAATATTTTAAAAATAATATTATTTTTTTTTAATTTTTTTTTTTTTAATGAGATAATAATAAAAAGTATTAATAAAAAAAAATTTAAAAGTTGGTATAAATAATTTCTTCCTATTATTTTTTAAATTTAAAATATATCTATCTTTCAAAAAATCAATATTAAATAATAAAAATATCACTGAATTAAAATTTAAAAGATCAAATTAAAATTATAAATAGTTTCTTAAAATTATATTTTTATTTTTAAAAATAATGATATTTAATGATGATATGATAATGTTTACTATTTTTTTAGATTAAATTTAATCTATAATTTTTTTAAATATATTAAAATAATATATACTTTACAAATAAAATATAATTTACAAATTTTTTTTTAAAAAAAAACATAATTAAAATATTTAAATTGAGGTTAAATATTTTTATAATAAAATAATTTTACCTCATAAAATCATTTATATTATTTTAAAAAATTAATAAATAAAATAAATTGTTCAAGAGATAAAATCAAAATTATAAACAACTCTTTAAAATTTTAGTAATTTTTTTAATTTAAAATACATACCTTGTTAATTGACCAAAAAAAGTTTTTAATAAAAAAAATAGTTTCATAAAATCATTATTAAAATAAAATATATATAATAAATAAATAAAAAATTATTATTAAAAATAAAATATATTTTTCAATAGCTAATGAGATGTAGTAGGGTTGATTAAGTAGGTTGTTTGTGTCCAATCCCACCTAAATTTGAATCTCACATGACATTTAACCATTTAAATTGACTTAATAGTTTTAGTATGTGTGTATATATATAACAATATTATGGAACAAATTTATTATTAAATTTAAATTATATTTTTTAATAAATAAAAATAAAATCATCATAAAATTAGTCAAAATATCATTAAAATATCTAATTTTATTTTTTTCTTAAATTTATATACATATATATAAATAATTAGATTTTAAAAAAATAATAACTATAATTAAAAAAAAAAGTTAGTAATTAAAATAAATTTAAAAATCAAAATATAAATTTTATATATTTTTTTAAATTAATTTAATTATTATTTAATATAAATTCCTTATTTTCGAAATATTTTATTATTTAATTCTAATGATTTGTTTTTTAATTTTAGTAAGAAATTATTATCTATTTGAATTTATTCCTTGTTTTATATTATTGTAATAATTTATTAAATTATTAATAAAAACTTAATATCACAACTCCTTACATATGAAAACACATGAAATTATTTTTATACGAGAATTTATTTATTTAGTACGTCAATGGAACACTATATAAACTAAAAAACCTTACGAGTCAAGAATTATGTCTTAACATTAACATTAACATCAATTACATGTATTTATGTGCTTTGTAGATATGTTTTATTTTGGAATATTATGTCAATTGTAAGTTTTAATTTAAAAATTATAATTTTTTCCAAATTCCAAATTACACAACATAAAATTAAGTATCATAATGTATATAAAATTATCATAATAATGTTTCATAAATTATTTAAATGGATTAGGAAGGTAAATATATAGAGTTGAGGAGGCACATCTTCATAATGTTTTGATTGTATTATTGTCGAATATTTATCATTTGAATTTAAATTTGGAAATATATTGTCAAACTTATTGATCATTTCACTTATAAATTTGGATTTTATTTAAATTGATGTTAGGACCTCATATTATAGACACCTAAAATTGGCCACCAATGGCTTCATACCAAATTTTAGACCGATTTTTACCAACCTCTACAAATCAAGCCTAAGAATCACTAAACGTCTCAAATTTGGCTTCATAACATACAATTTAGCCTATAAACATATTAAATGGGACAAATGCACACATACAATTAATTTAAAATCTTGCAAAATACTAAAACCTAAACAAAATTAATTAAAATGCTAAACCTAATCAAATACCTAAATTGAATTATCCATGAGCAATTAATGAATTATAAAAAAGGAAATTCAAAAATCAAAGAATATCCTAAGAATTCATTGTTACCTTTTTGTGAGTTGTCAAATATCCTAAAATATCTCAACATACTTATTCATTGTTAATCATGACCATTTGACACCTTTTAACTCTACTGGAGTTAATTAACTCACTTAGGTTAGGTTTGAACCCATTCCAAGCTCTAGCTACACTTTAACTCACCTTGAGTTGGGATTAGTTGCTAAACCTATAAATACAAGCTATTGCCTATGGAATTTATGAGAGCTTGAACATAGTAAAATTATAATGTTGGTTTTATGATAAAATTAGAAATAATAGTGTTATAATACCAAAATCACAAGCCAAGCCATCAAACTACATTAAGCAAGCATGAGCCAAACAATGGTGTCAAGGAGAGAAGGAACTACACGACTCTATTTTCCAAAGACTTCTTGAGCACAAGTCAAGCAAGTCAAACGAACACATCATATGAAGCATTCAAGGAAGGTAAGGAATTTTATAAGGTCTTTGCATTTTAGTTGAGCTTTTTCATTTCTTGTTTGTTCACTAAGCTCCTCCCTATGATCTAGACAAGTGTTATGCATATTAGTGTGTTTTTATTCAAGTTTTCTTACTTGTTTTAACACATGATCTAAGCACCCTTCTTGGATTCCTTGATCATAAATGGCATGCCTGGTGGGACATTGAGCACCCCATGTAGCAAGGAGACCAAGATGCAACTCATAATTGTCAAAAGAATGCTTGAATATCATTAAAATTATAGTTTTTTTACCATATTTTTAATTGTTGAATTAATTCAAATCCACACAAAGACTGACATTAGTCAAGCATAACCGACATCAATTTTGCCTAACTGAGCTCAATTCTATGTAACCATTATCGTTTGATATGTAGGGTTAAACATAATTTATAAAGCTTTGATACTTGTACGTTGTTGAGTATACATCATTTGGTTTTGTATTGGCATGTTAGTCTACAACTGAAGAGGTATGTTCACTTTTGAATCTTTTTAGCATTCCTTATCATTCTTTTTTGGTTTCTTTGATCTTTATACTCTCTATTTAATCCCTATGTTGCAAGTTTCAAGAAGTTTTTATCATATTTTGGACTAACCTAAAGTTCTTACTTCGCTTTGGTTTTGCCTTCAGGTTCACAAGTGACTGAAATTGGTCTTAGTCAATCGGTATCAGTTCTTTACTACCATCATTGGTTCTCTTTGAGATCGACTAGCATCAATTGCCTTAAAACTAGCATCGGCCAATTCTTACTGATGATGGTCATTTTGTTTTTAAAATAAAAACCCAAGAGCTAATTTTTGAAAGTTTATTTACTCATCATTGAAAGAGCTTCTAAGTAGAAAGAGACTATCTAACCATTGTATCTCTAAGGCATGATTGGAACATAAAATTGCAAGTTTAGACTAATGCATATTTCATTTAAGGTACCTAAAAAGAATTAGCTAAGTCATTCACACTTCATTTTGATGCTAAAACGAACTTGTTAAATCTTGAACATTTGATCTTTGGTGATTAAAAGGAATTAGAATTGATAATGTTTTTAAACACTTCAATTTTGATGCTTGAAATGAATTCTTAAATCTTGAACACTTTATTTTGGTGTTTAAAAACAAATTAGGCTAAAACTTGAACATTTGGGTTTTGGGCTTGAAATGAACATAGATGGTTTTATGTAGGTGTGTTATGAAATTTATTTCAAGTTTTTGCATTTAAACCAAGGGGCCAAGTGAAGAACATTGTCACACATTTCAAATTTGGTGCCTAAAATCAACACTTACTTCAATCATAATTTCTTGAAAATATTTGTTTGAACTTGTTTGTTTATTTTTTCAAAACAAATAGTGCATGTATGTTTCCCCCCATCCCCTATAGGGAACTTGGGTGACTAAAAGTGTCTTTTCATTACATTTGTGCCTAGTCTAAGGCATGGAAAGAAAGTTATCTGGGCTCTCCCCAAAACCCACATGGCTTTGGTGATTTAAAAGCAACCCTACAATCTTTCCACTTAGTCATTTATTTTCATGTAATTTGGCTAATGGAGGGGAGGTCATTGCCTCTTCGTAAGTTCTTTAGGAAAGCATTGACTTGGGGCTTCATCTCCTAGCAGTGTTTCAACCTCGCTCCATGATGGGGTATATAAATTAGGGTATGCATGTTGTGAGAGCCAGGGGGTTGAGTGGCTAACCTCTCCTTTCGTAACAAAGGCCTGAGTCAAGTTTGGTCAACTAGGGGATTTCACTAAGTAGTCCATAGATAGAATCACTATGCAAAGGAATAGACCTTTGCATAGTAAGTTGATTGGTATGAACTAAATTGATGTGATGTTTCTCTTATGTTAGCCACACTTAAGATCAATCTAAACAATTCTAACTTGTAATTTTTAATTAACCCTATTGCCATCCCTTGTTATGATTTATGATGATATACTTAGTTGTATTTTTGTCATTTATTCCTTTATTACTTTGTGTTTTGTGTTTCAAACTTTGTTTGTTATACCACATCATAAACGATTTTGTTTATCTACACTACTCCATTGTTTGAGGAGGTGTAATGCCATTGGTTTGACACCATATTTTTGAGTTAAAACTTTGTGTTAAAAATGTCTTGTGTGTCACTTGATTGAAATGTGTAAGTTACACTGCCCAAATCAATTCAAGTTTTGAGCCTTAGAAGTCTTTGAAATAAAATATTGTTTATACCTTTTGAGAGTGTTAATGTCATTACACTACTCAAATTGTTTCATAGACTTATCTTGTTTTGTGTCCAAATTAACATTATTTAAACCAATCACATGTGTCTTGTGGAATCTTTGTTTTAGAGTCATTACGCCATCCAAATTTACCTAGCTTAGTGGTCAATAAAGCCTAAGTTTTCTTAAGTTGAGTTTTTAATTAACTTTTATAAGTTTGGATCCAAACATTGATTGATTTACGTTTAGGCCTTGTCTCGTAGGGGATGATACACATATATTTCTCTTTTGAGTTGCATAACTTAGGTTGATTTTTTACCCAAATTTTGAAAACTATATTGTTTGTGCCTTTATTTTTTGAGAATCAGTCTATCTCCAAATGCCTTTTGTTTAGTTTCATATACCAATTGGATCACGTTTATGTCTAGAATCAAATGCCTAGTTTATGCCAAAGCATTCCAAGTTTATTAGATTAAAATCATCCTTTTATTAAGTCTATATTTTTACGTTGTGTTTGGCCAAGAGTCATATCACATGCCTTGATCCTAGCTTTTGACGTTGCATTTGGCCAAAATACCTAGCAACTTTTACCTTGCTTAGTTTTGACCTATTTGGAACATCTTTGGACCTAGAGTTTGGCATCTTATTTTTAGTCCATTTTACTTAACTATATTTGTGTGAGAAATTTAATGTTATACTATTTTTACCAAGTCTTTGCATAAACCCTTTTGGAAATACAACTCTGTTTCTTCAACCAAGTTAGACCTAGTTTGAAATTTTTATAATTTCAAACATAGCTTTTCAGAGTTTTTAGAACTCTAATCTATTTGTTGTGAAGAATTTACCATATATTTAACCATGTCTCACTATACACATAGTGGAGTTATGTATAATATAGGATACGGAAATGTTGTCACACAAGAGAACTTTGTTCAATACCCTTATGAAGATGATGTTATTTGGGAGACAGATTCTTATCCACCTTATAACACTCAATCAGGGGAACATGTTCAAGGTCCTTTGGTTAATTATTTGGTTAGCATACCTTCATACATGGAGCAAGACCAAGAACAGATGATCAAATATTTAGTTAATGTACCTAAGATTATAGAACAATTAAAATAACAACCATATTATATTAAAACTCCATTGACCTATGATAATAGAGATGCATAGGTAAGGTATAAGTTTCCAAAAAACTTTCCCCATGAAAACTTGCCTAGTCTAGTTAGAGGGCCATACAACATGTCTTACAATCAAAACACTGAACAAGCCTCTTTGAGCAACCCTAATGCCATTGTGTTGATGCCATATCAAGATTATCATATGATTGTCATAGAAAGGGGCCTCATAGAGGACCACTTCATTCAAATCTAGACAACATACCAGACATATAAAAACCAAGCACGGAAATTTAATAATATGAACATGTCAAAGGCTCCTCTTATTAAGTTGATTCTTTCAACAAACTTCTTACTTGAGTTGACAGGCCAAGAAAATCAAGGTTTAAACCTCGTTAAGAAAAGCACCTTAGTATAAAACATGTTCAATACCCTAACTATTGAGGAAGTGTCTTCTAATTTTATGTATAATAGTGAACCAAACATAGTGGATAATACACAAGTAATGTCTAATTTAAACCAAAGTGGTGTTAGCGTACAAACAAATAGTCAACAACAAAATGTGATTTTAAATAACACTTTGAGTGGTTCACAAACTTAGGGAGTAGGAGTTTATACTTCTCAACCTCATCCAACTACCTCTAATCCATAACTAGCTACTTCTTCAATCACACAACATCAAGGAATAAGTAGTCAACCAATGACCAGTGCCATACCACAATAAAATGTTTTAAATCTTACTAAACCCCAAAAAGTGATGAGTAATATTCCATAATAATAGGTATAGTCCAATGTACCCATGCAATAGAGGTAAAATATATGTCCACTTTAATAGGGGGAACCAATGTTCTACCTCGCTAGGTAGCAATGACCATACCTCTTCAGTCACATACTAACATGCTGATCCAAAAATAAATGATGTCTAACCAATAATATACTAATATTGGTCAATGAAAAATTTGATATATCAAAAATGCATCTACTTCCCAATAGGGATTCATGTAACCAAGAGGTTTAATATTCTTCAAGTACCTATTAGGCAAAAATTTCCTTTCATGCAAAATATGCCACAAGTTCAAAGATAGGGTCTTGTGTCACAAGTTCCACTCAATTAACAAGGTATGGCTAGTCAACAACATGTCCCTATTCAATCTCAACAGGAAAAATACAACCATATACCTCCATCCCAATCATATTATTCCCAAAATTAGGCCTATATACCCAATCCCAACTAGAATATCACATCATAGTATGTACAATTTTAATAATTGCACCCTAATCTGTGCATGCATATTCTTGGTCTTTTCCCTAGCCAATCCAACATTACCCAATAAATTCCTCCACTATACCATGGTCAAAGTAATCCACTTATGACCGCATGACCTCCACCTTAGGCCAGTCATCCCACTAGTTCCCTCACACAGGAACTACAACAAATGAAAGATGCAATTGCCCTCATCCAAGAAAGAAAATAGATTAATAAATTCAAGTTGGATGACATGTGTTATTACCCTTTCAACATGGATTAAGTTTAGATACCATTTCCTCCATGGTATGAACCACCAAAGTTCAAAAAATATAAGGGGAAATGTGATCCCAAGGCCCACTTGATAGAATTCTTTTGTTGCATGCAAACCAGTGGCATATAATGACATATACCTATTGTCGTTGTTTCCATGGAGTCTAGTAGGGTTAGCATTGGAATGCTTCCTAAAATTTCCCAAGAATTTAGTATCTAATTTTGATGTTCTTTCAAACAAGTTTTTACAACATTTTTATTATAATTTTAAGCATGATATTTCATTGGTAGATTTAACACAGGCCAAATATAAATTTGGTGAAAGCTTCACATGTTATCTATAATGATGTAGATCCCTTGTAAGCTGATTTACTCACAGTCTACCAAATAAGCAACTAGCTAACTTGTTTACCAAAAATCTACATAGCAAGATATTTTACAATCTAGAGTTGCATTGTGCACATAATTTTAAAGAGATCATTGACAAATGTTTATTGATTGAAAGAGCCATTATTAACAAAAGGATCATTAAACTTACCTCATCAAATCTGACCCTGAATCAAATCTAGAAAATTTTCCAAAATCAAAACCAAGTTCAGGTGCAAGCATCGCAACCAACCCAAGCCAATAATTATGACAAACCCAAGCAGTTCAATCACAACAAGAATGTTGTATGGAATGGAGTAACAATTTAATTGCAACAAGAATGTTGTATGGAAATGAGTAATAAAATTGTGACATGTCCAAATAGTGTAAACACCTTCTACATAGCCTATGCTAGATATGCACATAACTCCTAACCATCAACCTCTTCAGTAAATGCAACAAATGTAGACAGCATAGAAAATTGGACCAGTGAAATAAATATAGCACCCTATGCCTTTATAAACCCTCCTCTAATGAGAAATGTGCCTACTAGTCATGTCTTTAGTAACCTTAGAGAACCCCTTGAATCTATGTTTCACAAGCTCATCGTAGATAATTTGATTAAATGGCCTATTTTGAAGGGCCTTCCTGAGGGTGCTAACTATCCATACTGGTAAACGCCAAATGAATTTTGTGAGTATCATTAGGTCAATGGCCATAATTTTCATCATTTTGTGCAAATTAAAAATGTTATTGAGAATGTGTTAGATAACAGAGATATCACATTGGATCATGGAGCTTCCACATCCAATTAGAACCTTAGCATTGATCAAAATCCATTTCCTCAACATAACAACCAACAACAACAACAACAATGGCTAGTGCAATAACAATAATAGTATCAACAACCAAGGCAAAACCAATAGAACCAAAAAAATCAATAGTAGAACCAACAATGTCAACAAAATGGACAAAACCAAGGCTAGAATGATGCCAACAACCAACAGACCTACCATGTAGTTACACATGACTATAACACAATTGTAGGCCATATTATAGGAGGTCATGTTAACACCATTTCCATTAGTCTAAGACCAATTACCAATCAGACAAGACCATTGCTAATATTCCCAATCAACCAAACTATGTTGATAATCCTTCCTTGACCTACGACCACATATAGGTAAACCAATAAGTAGGTATTCCCACTTCTAGACCTTATACTAATAACTTATCGTTAGCTCATGATGATGCACAAGTGCACCAATAACTGATACTTATCCTATCTAGTCCCCCTCCACCATCATTTGTTAGCAACAATGGCCCTGTATCTAATCTCGATTGTGCAGTCATAACTTGGCAGTCAAATATTACCATACTAGGCCCACAACCATCTGCCAATACACCCATATAAACACTCATACTGGTTAGGAATAAGCTATTTACCATTGTGTAATAAAATATGTTTGACATTATGGGATAATTACAAAAGATGCCTACACAAATTTGCATTTTAGATTTGTTACGTACATCTACTATCCACAAAAACATCTTGATAGAGTTCCTTGGCCAATCCAAAGTTCCTAAAGACATATCTCCAAACAAATTTCAAGCTTTGGTTGGTCACCCACCTCTAGGCCAATAATTAACCTTCAATCAAAGTGATATGTCATCCCTCTGCCCACTTCATAACAATCCACTTTACATCAAAGTTTACATAACATGGCACAAAGTGAAGTGTCTCCTCATAGATGATGGATCAAGCTTGAATATTGTGTCTCTAAAGCTCATCAATCTTCTTGGGTACATGATAGTATATATCCAAGTAGAAACAATCACCATCAAGGCCTATGATAATGAAGAGAGATAATCATAAGGCACTATCAGCTTGTCAGTTATTATTGGGCCTTTGACCCATAATAGACTATGTCATGTGTTAGACCTCGATTTGTCATATAATATGATTTTGGGTAGACCTTGGATACAAAATATTCATGTAATCCCATCAACATTGCACCAGTGTATCAAGTTTTCCCATTTAGGAATGGAGGTTAATATTTCAAGAGATTTGCATCCATATGAGCATTGTAAGCATTTAGAGGCCAAATTCAAAAGCTATAACTACCATTTTGGCATGAATCTAGTTTCCAAGAAGGACAAGGGTAAATCAATACTTGTTAATTCACTAGAGGCCAACTGCATTGACCCTAATACCCTTGATTCACTTTCCCACATGTCACCTCTTAAAATATCTAATCATTACACCATCTTAAAAAATGGCCTAGGAGAATATTTGACCCACGATGCTTTTCATATTACAAAGCTTCCACAAAACCCAAAGTCCTTTGGAAGATCAAAAGCTAAGCCACTCATGTGATGGCAATGAAAGGGCAAAGGTCAAATGCATAGTCTAGCATCTGTCACTTTCATACTAGCCTCTGGCCAAGAAAAGGACCCACTTGAAGGTGATTAATCATGGATCTATAATAAAAAATTGGATGATTGCTATAAACATTCCAAATACCCCATTCTTAATTGGATCATGGAGAACCAAGCCTATGAAGGAGGAGGTCTTGGGCCAAATCAATAGGGAACACTTGATCTAATTTCTATGACTCAGTATAAAGGAACCTATCGACTTGGATTTAAACTGCCTGGGGGTGATCCCACGTATCTTATTTGAGTTCTAATGCCAATAACTAGCAATAATGATGCTGACAGTGAAGTAGAGTCTGATCATAGCCCTTTTGATGACCTATCCCATACCAATTTGTTTGAAAATAATTCCATTTGTACCCTTTGACTAGTTATTCACCATAACCCACTTCCATTATATTATCTCCAATTGATAGATTGGGGCCAACAAGAATCAAATGTGCCAGTTGATGAGTTTTAGAATGATGAGGCCTTCTAGGATTTTTTAATCTTTAGGGACAATGTTCTATTAGGAGACCACAAAAAATGGTTCTCAATCAAGTTAGATCCGAAAGCCTATTTTGGAGAATAGGTGAACACCTTTACAAAAAAACAACTAAGCATTGAGGTCCCAAAGTGAAAACTTTTTTGAGGCACTTTTGGACTAGGGAAATAATAAAGATAAAGGCTAGTCTAGTGGTGAAAACCTGTTTCAGGCACCATTAGATGGGGGTGTTCAACCTTTTTTAAACATAGACCAAGAGACCACCAATGGCAAACTTATATATGGGTCCAAGTTTAGTCTTGAAGAACAACAAGATTTTAATCAAATCATCTAGGAGACCACCTTCAATGAAATCAACTATGGGTCTACCTTCAGTTTTGAAGAACAACAAGCTTTTGATTGAATTATCCAAGAGTTCCAATTATTTTTATCACATGACCATCCTTACCATTGGGTCACTCTAATTATTCATGCCTAGGAGAACTTGAGGAACCAGTCCTAACAGATGACACTACTATTTCAGACCAATTCAAATCTTTGGCCACTATTCTTGAAGATGGTTCAACCCTTCTAGTGGAGGATACTACAGAGGTAAACATCGAGACTCCAAATGACCCAAAATGGATCAAATTAGGTTCATCCCTCACTAAGAAGGTATGTGAAGTCCTTATAAACCTATTGAGGGAATTCATTGATATATTTACTTATGCATACTCTGACATGTCTGGTTTAGACCCTGCCTTGGTTGTTCACCAGCTTGTGGTACATCTTGATCCCAAGCTTGTGAAATAAAAATTGTGAAAAATGCATCCTCACATTTTTGTATTAGTAAATAAATAGTTGGAAAAATTCTTGGAAGTGAGATGTATTAAACCAATCAATTATTCTGAATGGATCTCTAATGTAGTACCAATTAGCAAAAAACTAGAAGGAATCAAAATTTACACTGATTTTAGGGACATAAACAAAGTTTTCCCAAGGATGACTTTTATATGACAAACATTGACATTATTATCAACTCCATAGTAGGTTATGAAATGTTTTCACTAATGGCTGGATTCTTAAGCCGTAATCAGATCCGAATCACACCAGAAGAGCAACATAAAACAACATTCACCACTTAGTAGGGAACATTTTATTATCAAGTTATGCCATTTGGTCTCAAAAATGTAGGGGCCACCTATAAAAGTTCCATGGTTGTCATATTTCATGATATTATGTGTGACATTGTTGAAGACTACGTCGATGACATACTAGGTAAATCAAAGAACAGGGCCAATCATCTAGAAACACTAAGAAGGATATTTGAGCGATTACATGAATACAAAGTTAGGATTACCCTAATAAGTGTGTATTTAAAATTATGTCAGGGAAATTTATTGGCTTCATTATATCTTGTAGGGGCATTGAAATTGATCTAGCCAAAGTATGTACCATAACAAACATGCCACCATCAACCAATTTGAAACAGCTCCATAGTTTGTATCATAAGATCTAGTATATTAGATGCTTCATATCTCAGTTGGCCAATAAATTTCACCCATTCACACATTTTTTGAAAAAGGGTGTCACATTTATTTGGGATGATGATTTTTAGAAAGTTTTTCAACAACTAAAGGATAGCAAATCTACCAGTTTTATTGCCTCTAATTCTAGGAAAACCATTCCTTCTATACCTATCAGCGACAAACAAAGATGTTGGGGCACTTTTAGCTCAACATGATAATAATAGAAAAGAACATGTTGTGTACTATCTAAGCCATACATCGATCATGTATGAGAATAATTATATGCCTATTGAGAAAGCATGCTTAACTATGGTCTTTGCAACTCAAAAATTGTGCCATTACATGTTAAATAATAAGACCATGGTTATTTTGAAAGTAGATCCACTCAAGTATCTACTATCTAAAATAACTTTATAATGCCACATGGCCAAATGGATCATGCTTCTCAGTGAGTTTTAAATAGAGTATGTTAACCAAAAATCCATTAAAGGGCAAGTTCCTATAGATTAGCTTGTTGAAGCACCCCTTGTAGACACATAACCATTAACGTTTCAATTTCTTAATGAATCCATTATAACCATCATGGAACCACCTCTTGAATATCAGCACTAGAAGCTATATTTTGATGGATCGTTCATAACACATGGATCAGGGGTAGGCCTTTTGTTCTTTACTCCACAGGGGGATTTAATCCCTAAATCATTCAGAATCAACTTTCCTTGTATAAAAAACATGGTTAAATATGAAGCACTAATTACAGGGATTTGATAGGAAATATAATAGAACATAACACATCTAAAGGTTTATGATGATTCTCAATTAACCATCAATCGGGTTATAGACCATTTTTAGATCAAGGATGACAAGATGGTTCCATATAAGGTCATGGTTGACACTCTTAAATAGTAGATTGCCAATGTCCAATTTGAACATATACCAAGGGATAATAAAAAAACAATAGATGCCATGGATACTATTGGATATTTGATTTGACATATAGATATGGCCAAAGAATACCAATTTTTTGTTGAAAATCTATTAGTTCCAACTCATGAACCATCAACTATCTCAATGATCTGTGATATTATTGGTCCTAGCTCTACTTGGTATTCAGAATTATATGCCTATCTTCATGACCAAATAATGCTACCAAACTTATCCTACAAACAATCCAAAGCCTTTTTTACACCATGCTACATGTTATACCTTACTTGCACCCACCATATACCATCACAATTTTGATGGAACTCTACTTCGTTATTTAACTCCAGTAGAATCTACATTAGCATTATGGGAAGTTCATGAAGGAGTATATAGAGCCCACACTAGTGGGGCCATCCTATTCAAAAAGCTCTTATGAATTGGGTACTATTGGCCAATGATGGATGCATATATAGCTGCATATGTGAAAAGATGTGATAAATGTCAATGGCATGCTAATTTGACTCATGCCCCAACCAAGACTTTGGAACCAATGTCGACACCATGGTTATTTTCTACACGGGGCCTCGATATCATTGGGAAGATAATCCTCATTTCATCTGATAGCCATAAACATATCCTTATCTTTATATAATATTTAACTAAGTGGATTGAAGCTATACCCCTTACTTACGTTATTGGAAATCAAATTTCCAAATTCATGTTTAGCCATCTCATTTGACATTATGGTATCCCTTCCCAAATTATATCCAATAATGCTAGATCATTCAAGAACAAGGATGTGAAATCACTATGTGCTGAGTATAAGATTAAGCAACATTTTTTCATGGCTTATTAACCTCAAGGTAATGGCTAAGTTGAAGCATCTAATAAATCCATTGTAAACACATTTTAAAATATTATCAATGATGTCGATCACGATTGGTAGCTTAAAATATTTTGTGCACTCTAGGCATACCATACTAATCACCACACTCTAATGGGTGCCACTCCATACTCATTTATTTATGGTACTGAGGCCATTCTTCCCATTGAGGTTGAGTTACCTTCATTACACATCTCTTTGAATCATGTCTTAGATGATGAGGACTATTGAGTAGCTCATCTTTAAGAGATAGAGTTACTTGATAAGAAGTGCATGGATGCAATAAATAACCTTCAAGCATACCAGAATCAACTTCATGGCCACTACAATTGATGTGTGAAACATTGAGAATTTGATCTTGGTGATCATGTCCTTAAAAAAAACCAAAAGAATACCATGGCCAAGAGGAAGCATAAAGACAAGTTCAAGCCCAACTGGGTAGGTCCTTTCATCATTATTGTAGACTATGATGCTGGAGCATATAGGTTCGACACATTAGATGGGGATGAAATTGATGAGCTGATAAACATTATGCACCTCAAGCGTTACTTTGCTTGAGTGCCTGATGTATTATCTATGAGGATTGTTTCAAGTTTTACCATATTATCAACATTCTTCTTTATACTATACCATTCTACCATTATATCACTTTACCATTCCACCATTCCATACTACCATACCTTTCCTATCAACCAAGTTATCTTGACCCTCCCTACCTAGATCATTTGATCTTGGTTCCATTCTATTGGTTCCATTTTTATCATGAAGATTCAGGTTAGTTTCAACAGTTGTTTCAAGTATTCTAGATAGAGTCCATATTTTGGAGTAGTAAAATAGGAGTTTAGCAGTTAAAGCCTTCATTTATTGTTCTATTCTCTATACCCTATGTGCCTAATTATAACTACCTATAGGAAAATCAATGTCTCACTATCTTACTACTAATTATAACCACCTACAGGCAATTATTATCATTAACTTAGTCATTGTTTCCTAGTTATAACTACCTATGGGCAAACTAGCAGCAACACTTATTTATAGTACCTTGGCATACCACCTTGTCATGCCTATGTTATACTATGCCATTATGCCAACTTTATTTGTTTTGTTTGAATTGGCTTTTACACTAGTTAGATTCCTCTGTTGTAAGGTAGAACTATAGTGACTTGAGGTCCCATCCTAGGACTATGTAGGCAACACTCGATACTTTTTGAGGTCAGCTCAGTTACCCCTTCACCACACTCACAATTTTGTGAGCATTTATAGGTTTAAACACTCTCGTCATTTTATGAGCTTGGACTATTTAGTATGGCATCATTCTTGATTGAGTTGAGATGCTCCAAAATTCAAAAAAAATTGTAAAATTGATTTAGAAAAATGAAAAACATTAACCATTTCTTTATCGTTAGGATTCTGGGAACCCTCACTAAGTCACAAGAAACCACTTGTTATTTAGTTTTCCCATCCTTATTGGCCATTTATCCCATGCTCTTGCTATTTTTAAAGACTATTACCATATTCTTCTATTACATTCATCATGTTTTCTTTCGTATCATTTTTTTCTATCCCATTTCTTAAGAAAACTACATTTGGTCTAAATTTTTTTATAGATATAACATCTATAGAACTATGTAGGTAGCATCCACTTGCCTAGTGTATCTGAAGATAGCTTGACCACCCCCTTCCTTTTCTTCTATTCTGCCATCTTGTTTTTTTGTTAAGTTGTCTCTTATTTTTTAGGGGCAATGTTCGTCATTGTTTATGTTGTGTTGTTTGTCCTAACATTGTAATTAACCAGTGATTTATTTGTTTTTTTTTCTTTTCTTGTTATTTATTTGTTTGTTTATTTATTTATCTATTTGTTTGATTTCCTATTGTGCCTTGATTTAATCTATGTGCATTCATTGGGTGATTACTTGCACATTATTCTTGAATCTATCCATATTCATGTGTCAACATTGTCATCATAGTTTTTATCATTGGTGCATTGTTTTCAATTGATTATTGGATTGGAAGTCAATCTTTATGCATATTTTAGCCAAGTCTTCATGGTGTTCTATCATGATGCCTACCATCATGTGCTATAGCAAAAATCAGCTTCGAGGAGTCTACATGACAATGTAGCAATGATATATCTCATTAGCACCAATACCAACAATAGTCCCAATCTAATCCAAATCATATCCTAAATAGAGTAATTAAACAATGAAATAATTTTTCTCCTTGTCAGTTTAGACAAACATCTCCCTACTAGCAAGTTGCTTAATTCATCTTTATCCTCTGTATCATCTTTGCCATCATGTTTGCCACTATCAGGGTTCAATGATTATAATTGTTTTTGGGTAAATCATTCTATATCATCCCACTTTGTTATAATTAGGATATTAATGATTATAACCACTTTTGGACAAATCATTGTCTACCATCCCACTTGCATTTTTAATGATTATAACTTCTTTTGAACAAATCGTTGTGTTTCCATCAATTTGAGAGTTAATGATTATAACCACCTTTAGGCAAATCATTCACTTTTTTTATGCTCAACTGGGGCATGTTTTTATCCTACCCATGATTATAACCACCTTTGGACAAATCAGTCGCTTGTTACCCTAAGCCTTTTTTGATGATTATAACCACCTTTGGGTAAATCATCACCTTTTTATCCCACCTATGTTAATGATTCTAACTACCTTTGGGCAACTCATTTTAATTCTCTGACCTAACTGAGGTAGCTCTATATGCCACTAATTATAACTATCTATAGGAAATCAGTGCTTTTTCACCCCATCATTTTCATTTGTTTGGTCCACTCATTTCCTTTTTTCGAGGGGTCGTTTGCCGACCCCTTTGTCAACTTCTCCCTCAATGGGGCACCTTACACTTCATCCATTGTCGTTAAAGTCATAAGCATACATGAACTTTTCAATCTTTTAAAATATGTTACTATACTTCCAATGCCTTCCCAAATAGGGGTAAACTATAGACACCTAAAATTGGTTTTCAATGGCTTCATACCAGATTTTAGATTGATTCTTACCAACTTTTATAAATCAAGCTTAAGAATCATTAAACATCTCAAATTTGACTTTATAACATACAATTTGGCCTATAAACATATTAAATGGGGAAAATACACACATACTATTAATTCAAAATCTTGCAAAATATTAAAAACCCTAAACAAAATTAATTAAAATGCTAGACCTAATCAAATACCCAAATTGAATTATCCATGATTAATTAATAAATTATCAAAAAAGAAATTCAAAAATTAAAGAATATCTTAAAAATTCACAATTACTTTTTTATGAGTTGTCAAATATCCTAAAATATCTCAACATGTTTATTCATTATTAATCATGACCATTTGTTACCTTTTAACTCTATTGAAGTTAATTAACTCACTAAAGTTAAATTTGAACTCATTACAAGTTCTAACTACACTCTAACTCACCTCGGATTGGGGTAAAAATGCTTGCAAATATGAAGACATGAGAGCAAACCCAACTCCCTACCACTATGACCATCCATAAAAGAAAGACGATGTGTTGCCGGATGCCGATTTGTTTTGTTCCGTGTTTTTTAGTGGAGGAATCAAGCATGCAATCCAACCCTCCCTCCGACAACAAAGGTGAGTGGAGGGGATTATATTAATTAGATTAATACGCCTCCTCAAAATAAAATATTTGAGTTAACAATGGAGATACTCCCAAGTGTCGTTATGTGCTTTTAAATTCTAAGTTAAAGTCAACGATGAACCACATGTGCGTTGTTATGTGCTTTTAGATTCTTGATGTTGTATTTGTTTGTTTTATTGTTGATTTTTGAGAATATAATTTTTGGCCACATGTGCCTAACTATGCCTTAGCCACATGGGCCTAATTGTTGGTTGCGTAATACTCTTTTGAGGGATTAAAGAAGTTTTTTAATATATAAAGGTATTTTAAATTATGGTATTCAGATTATTAAATTTGAAAATTAAAAAAATAAAATAAAAATTGGTATATCTCTAATTACTTAATTTTCTTTTTTTTTTTGAATATTGATTCACACAGATAGTAATAAAATTAATTAAAAAATAAAATAAAAAATAAATTAAAAAAATAATTAATAATATAAATTCAATTAATAAATTTATATTATTTAATATAATTTTATATGTGAACTTAATAATTATATATTAGTGGTATAGGTTATAAGTTATATATATTGGGGTTAAAAATTGAAAATATTTTTGAGTATAGTTATGAATTATAAAGAATAAATTTGTATAGAGGTTGGAACTAACAATATAATAAGGAGCCTAGTTCTTAGAAAAAAAATATCATTATAAAATTCCACTCAAAAGTAAAAGACAGCATAAGAATATACAAGGATATCTAAAAAGAAAATAATTTGATAAAATAATGTTTAAGAAAAAAGGCAACAACAAAGTTGCCAACGAATAACAAAGACTAAGCAAAAATATAACAATTCAGGGATAACACTCCATGGATAAAACAAAGACAAAAACATCCAATACCAACAAGAGATCTCCAATAAAAAAAAAAGAGGAGTCATCTGTAGGAAATAATTGACCTCCTCTTCGAAAAAAAATCTCCATTATCCTTTGAGACCCATCCCTAATCACAACTTTTTCTCCCTCTCCTTAGACATCATATTAAAAAACCATTCATATAATAATTTGGTCACTCTCTAAATTAAGATTATAAGAAACCTATAATAAACAATTAAATTGGAACACAACAATGTGGAATAAATCATTCCTAATTTTAATATATTCATATTTTCTTGTCAAAACAAACTATGTATAGTTTGGAAAACAACTTATTCTGATAACACAAACAATTTCTTCTTATCTTGAAATTATATAAGTATTGCATAGTCTTAATTGAATTATTTTTATAGTTAAAAACATATATTTTCTTAAAAATAAATTCATTAATATAATTTTTTTCATAAAATTGGGAGAGGCCATTCACTAAATTAAAATTTTAAAAAGTAAAATTAAAATTAAAATTAATTTTAAAAATATTTATTTATACATTTCACATAAAACAATATTATAAATATAATCATGATTAAAGTTAAAATAAATTATTTAATAAATAAAATAATTAAAATATATAATTAAATTTTTAAATACTATTTTATTTTTTATTTTTTATTAAATAGTAATTTAAAATAAAAGAGTATCTTTAATTAAAAAATTAATAAATAAAATTTTTAATTTTTAATTTTAATTTTTTTTTCAATCAATAAATACAATTTATTGAGTTTAAAGGACATTAAAGCCATTATATTTATTAATTTTAAAGGACATTAAAAGTTATTGTAAAATAACAATAAATAAATAGGTTTGTAATATATAATTTAAAAAAAATAAAATATATATATATATATATATATATATATATATATATATATATATATATATATATATATAATTTTTTAACTTAAAAAACATAATTAAAATTAAAAATAATTTGTGGTTTTTAAGTAATTTAAAATAAACATCGTATCAATTTTTTTTAATTAATTTAAAATAAATATTATATTAATAAAAAAAGATTCTTTCACTAAAATTAAAAAATATTTTTCAATAAATAAACTCTGTAAATAAAATCATTTACTAATGTTTAAAGATACTTTTCAATAAAAAAAAAAAAATCTTATGAAACAAAATCATCTGTTATTATTAAAAATATTTTTTAATAAATAAAATAATTTTATAAAATAAAATCTTTAATTTAAGATAAAAATATATTAAAAAAATCATAAATTCACTAAAGTCTTAATTTCTTTTTACTTTTCTTAGTTTTAGACGAAGGGTTTTTTAATAAATAAAAGAATCTTAAAGAGATTCCAAAAATTAAAATATATTTTTAAATTAAATAATATTGTGAAATAAAATCATCACTAGATTCAAATGAAGGTTTTTCCAACCCATAGTGCTTTCGTATAAATCAAAAGAGATTAAATTTAAAAAGTTGAGGCAAACTCAACATCGTTAAAAATCTAAGAAAATGAATGGCTTGTTTTCAATTTAATATTGAATTTTTCAATTAACTTCTAAAATATAAAGATGAATGAGTGTCATTTAAAAATGAGAATTTCCTTATTAAGTATGTCACTAGTGGTACTATATGAATTAAAATATTTTTCAATCTATATTTATATTTTAGGTGAATTTTTTTCGAGTGATATTAATATTGATTAGAGGCATTTCAATATTTTTTGTATTTAGTATTTCTTTATTTATATTATGTCGAATGTAGGGGAGTGAAGAGAGGATATGAATCCAAAAATTTAGATTCAAATAAACAATTATTTGATAAAATGAATGTGAAAAATTAGAATTCGGATAATCAATTTGTAATGATGAATAATGAATAAGGAAAGTGGCAAGACGTAAAAAATAAAAAATATAAAAAGGGAAAGACAGTTGATTTCTTAGATTAATTCTCGAATAACTCAAGACATTATTTCTACTATCAATTTTTGAGTGATAGATGAAGATGTTATTTAATTTACTTATCGCCTTGTGGTCATTTGTTGTAATTGGTTCTTCTTGGGCCATGGCAAGTTTGCTTGGCTTGTTTGTGTATTCTCTTTTATTAATATAGGATATGGATCCCACCAAAACCAATAATTATTAAAAATAAATAAAAAAATATTAAATATTATATAAACATGAACTCACTATTTTACCCTAATTTGGATTAATGAGTTAGATCAATCTAATTAAGATAAAATTTTAAAATAGAATTTAGATCAATAAATATGACATTTGAGTGTACATCTAAATGTAAATGATTGAAAATTTATTCTTCTAATTTAACACCCTAACATTTACTAAATATGAAAAGTACTAAAGAGATCATGATACTTATATTTTTTTTGTTGGATATATGCATGTGATTGTGTTTCGGAAGTGGAAATTAAGGATAAGCATGTCTCTAGTTAACTGAGTTCAAGAATTGATCTGTTACATGTGTTGGGTAATTCTATAGGATTGAGTCAGTAGCATCTGTCAATACTAACTTGCTATATAATATTGGCCTATATGAAAGTGTGACACAATGACTATGTATAGTCACCTATGACTCTTTGTTTTCTATATATTTGTAATTTGATGATGTGTGTAAATCTATAATCAATATTTTTTGCCTTACAAACCTATATGTACTTATGAGGTCTATAAACTTATAAAAATAGGAGAAGTATAATAAGTTGAGCTGACCACAATCACCCCATCTGATGATTGGTTGCTACCTACATATCTAATACTCCAAGGAGAAAAATCAAGCCACACATAGTTCTTCCACCTAGTGTGATTGTGCAATTATTTTCATTTTCTATATGTATGTAATTAATGATTGGATTTAGTACTTAAAAATACTTTCTTTGACTTGGATTTTGAGTGCTTTAGACTTCTCTTATGATTTATTTGAGTGATAAGTATACGAATTGGGAAGAACATGGTAGATTTGCTCAGTGTGTAATAGTGTATAGATGTATAATGTATAAGTATTAGGTCCTTTTGAATGAAGTCTTGATTTATTTATATATGGTTACATTTGAATGATTATTCACACCACCTACATGCTAGGATAAATGGCTGACCATAAGGTTGAGTTTGATTTTAGAAAATAGTCATTGTTGGAAGTGGGTTGGTTTTGACCCGTATGGTTCATTATCGACTAGCGATAACAATCGTAAATAGAGGAACTAACCCATATATAAGTGGAATGATATAAGAGTCTATACATGTTTGTGAAAGACATTTAATAAGGTTTAAATAAAAAATAAGGTTTATGTAGGTGTATAACAACATAACATAAATGTTGACTCATAAGATAACATGCAAGTGAGTGAGAATGAAAAATTAGGACTTTTTAAATGCTCACGTTATGTGTGGTAAACGTGTGTCAAACTTATTATTTTCAAGTACTAAAGAGAACATTTTATTATCTACAAATACCCCCTTTTATTCTAGTAATGGAATTGCTAAAGTAAAAGGATAAAATTTACGTGTGTAAAACACACATTACATTTGGGGAGATGGATCAAAATGTATAACTTTTATCCATAAAAACCTATAATGAGAATGAAGTATTCAATGTCCATATGTGAAATCTAAAAAATAAATTTAAAATTTAAAGATCGAGGGTTAGAGAACATGTGTATATTGGTGTAAACTATGTTGACTTCATAGTTTTTTGGAGATGATGTTTCATCATTAAAGCATTGGAGAGTTAGGGTGATCATGACCCAAACTTATGTAAATATATGTAATTAATACAATTGAATATGTATAGTATCTCAGTATTGTATACGTGACAAATATCAATCAGGGCTCTACCCTTCGGTTCTAGACCTCCTTGCTACTAAAAAAGCTTGCATTCACCATCTCACTATTCTTAAATGCTTATATCTTAGTCTGATTTATATCATTTTGATGAATCAAAACTTCTCCATTTCACAAAAAGATTAAAACATGATAAAAATCCTTCATCATTAGTTTTAAATCTATACCTATTTTCTATCCCTTTGGACACTACCGTCTATAGAAGGACACTACCACCAATGGTAGTGTCTAGATCCTTATCTAGTGTCCAGTTGCCAAAATTCATACAAATTTCAAATGTTTCTAAAACTATGGGTCGACCTATTTGTATTAATTAACCCTACCATGATATATTTTCAAAAGGTGTGGTATAAATATAAGTTTTAGCTTTCTCATTCCTCATCTATCAAATACCAAATAAGCATCTGTTAATACTCATTCAATCAATTGCACATTTGAGTTATATTGCCTTATTAAATTTTATTTATTTATCGAGAATAGGATCAATCATATAAAAATTCTAAATCATGCAGATATCATCCCATTAGCGGTATTTGTCAAGTTATAAGTTATATAATAACATGCATATTCATATAGTATATTGTACCCTTGTGTGCACAAACTCCCACACATAGGGGATGACTACATAAGTCTAAAATCCTCTTTTGAGTATTATCTATGTATGAAGTTCTTAATGGAATAGATTCATTGAGGTCAGCTTGACATCGTGAGCCCACTAACCTATTTTTTAAAAAACTCATTTTAATGGTGAAGAGTTAGGGTTTGATCAATTAGCAAATAGCAAAAATATGTATCCCAAATCTAAATATATTAGCATAAAAGTGATATAACATCTAAAATATTGAAGGTACTTTCATAAAGATCCAATCATTATTTTATATTAGACACATGTGTCATAGTCAGACACTAGTGTCGATGGCAGTGTCTAGATTTGATGGTAGTGTCTGTGGGTATATAAGTAACATTTCCAGAATCTGATGACTAGTCTAGAATAATGATCCTGCTTAATTTATACATGTTTATAGTCCATATATTCTTGTGCATATTAAACCCATATAAGTATGATTTCTCTTTTGTATTATAATCAATTTAACATATTTAAGTTTTGTTACTTTATATATTTAAAATATCTCAGTATTATAATTTAGAATATTTATTTATCTAATTTTTTAATTGATTGGCCTACTAGAGATTAATTTATCACCCTTTTACTAGATTTTTTTCTATATTCTTAACCATAATCCACTATATCTTAATTTAGGGTTAAAAATTTAATGAACCCAACCTTTGTGTCTCTTTATGAAATTCCTAGCTTGCCCTAGGGTATTCAACCTCTTAAGGTTTTTTTTTTTCTATTTTTTAGATTTATTATGTTATTTTTATGTAACCTAGGTGTAACCTTATATTAAGTGGTGTTTCTATTGAACACTTAAAACTTCCTCTTTTAAAACCTAAGATGGTTCAAACTAATGAAGTATCAAATCCTATGCTTAATAAAAGAGTCAATAATGAAAATAAACAAAATATTTAAGATGTTATGATAGAATATGATTTTCATTATGAAAATAATGAATCTAATGGAAATAATGAACATGAAAAAATAGATCAAGAAAAATTGAAAGCTATTGCTTTGTTTCAAGATTGTATTCATCAAAATCTTGAGGATCTTGATGAGATCCTCAAAACCATCTTGGAAACTAAAAAATTTAAAGGAACAAATGACTTATCACTCCCCTTGAGATTATCATCAATTCTTACATCCAGTGGGGGCATAGATTATATTTTAAAACCATTATTACGGAGGACCAAAATCCTATTGCTACACCACCATGGGGATAATGAATACTTTAACTCAAATACTAGTTTCAATGGATATATAAACTCAAACCATTTTTACATCCCCTTTGATGGCCACTCAACTATCTTCTCTTAATCCCAATGGGTCTTCAATGAAATATCTTCTCAAAGTTATAATTTTTTTGGAAGACAAGGTTACCAATATTGAATAAAATGATTTAAAGTCTTCTAATGTTATTCATTTATAATATGTAACAAAATAATCCTATTTCACCTAAAATATCTTTACAACCTTTCCCAACTAGTTTTTTTGCACCCAATTTGACATTTTATGATGGTAAGGGTGATCTTAAACAATGTCTTTGATCTTTCTATGTGGCATGCCTTGATTATGCCTCCAATGATAAAATTTTGACCAAATTATTCCAAAGGAGACTAAAGGACTATGATTTACAATGGTTCTCTGATTTACCAATCTAATTAGTGAGAGAGTTCAAACCTCCAATGGATCAATTTATAGCTCATTTCTCTATCAACATCAAAAAAATGTTTCATATTCTCAAATTTTAAAAATAAAAAAAGGAACCAATGAACCTATCAATGAATATGTTTTGAGATATAAAACAATGTTGGTCAAAATGAAAAATTCAATTACAGATAAAGAACTTTAAGACATCTTCAAACAAATTTTGGTTGCCCCATTACATCATTCCATTGTTTTCAAGAAGTTCAAATATTTTGATGACTTGTGCCATATTGTTTGATATCATGAATTGAAGGTTATTTCCTTTAACAAGATTAAGTATGTAGAAAATAATCCAACTACTTTTAATACCAATTTTCATATATCAAACTGAGATGCAAGGTAAAACCTATAGAACCTAAAAAATAAATAACCAAAACTATTAACGTAGTGTCACAACAACCTAATCAACTCATTTTATCTAATGAACCTAAGAGACAATTTACATGATTACCTAAGTCTCCCACTTCTATACTTAAAAATATTATGGAGTGTCATCTCATATCTCTCTCTCCTCCCATAAAGGTTGATTGATTTAACCTCTACCCAAAGGATATGATTTTAATGCATATTTTGACTATCACTAATTCCATGAGAATTTTACAAACATATGTTATACATTGAATCATAAGATCCAAGACCTTATTAATGACAAAATATTACCTTTGATTATCCTACAAAGGATTCAGGTTCAAAACTTGGTGATCACTAGAATCAGAAGATATTTAACAATCCTTTGCAATATCATTCTAAACAAGACCCAAAATTCTAAATGGCATAAAATACACACCATCCTATACTAAATTATGGGCACTTATTATATGGTACTATTAGAACTTATACATGTACAATATCTCCTATGGTTTAGAAATATCTGATTGCATTTGATGATAGTGAAATAGTGGATGATGACTCATATATTAATTCATTATTTATTTGAGTATGTGTTGACCATCAACCTATACATAGTGTTATGATCGATAATGGTGTTATTGAGAATGTATATACCATAATATTACTTAACCATTTTGGATATACACATTATTAATTATACCCTTTGACCAAAATGGTTATAGAATTCAATGAGACCTCATGGCATGCTATCGGTAAGGCTGATCTACCTTTATAGGTTGGTCCAACACATGTGGTTATCACCCTTTTAGTTATTACATATAAAAAAGTCTTGATATATTATTGGGATGACCTTGGATACATAAGCTCCACACAGTACCTTCCATAGTACATGGGTGTATTAAATATTCATACCAATAGGTTAATCATAGTTTCCATAATTCTATATGAACATCCATTTGAACAAAAGAAGTCTATTACAAGAAAACTAATTATCAAACCTACTAAGGTTAATCTTACATAAAAAGGTAAGCAATAGGAAATCCCCTTTCTTTGGTATCTCATACTTGATAGGCATTTTCACCAAAGATATATAGTGGATTCCACATAGTCCTCATCTACTCATACTCAATACATTTAGTTACATATAACAATTACACATGTTCCAATTACTACTACTCTAAAAAAACCACATAAAACTAAATGATGGGTTCCATGAACCTCTAATCCTATTATTTTCTCATGACCATAGAGTTTTATTATACATACACATAGTACCATAAATCCTACATATATAGATAGGACACTTATGCATGCTCTTTGGAAATACCATAATTTTGATGTAACATATTATGAGTTTGGAGCTACCTATGATCATCCCTTTGTTGGAAAGTTGTCAATGATGTCTCCAAGGTGAATAAGAGTGTTTATGAGGTGTTATGAGTGATTAGAGTGATTTTATAAGTGAAATGAATTCATCAGAGTAATCATATGAATGTCTAGGTTTTATTAGTCATCTTGGCAAATTAGGCTAAGTGAGTATATTGATGATGTCAAAATTCACATGTATAGCAGTGTCATAAAGAGTTGATCACATGGGTCTGATAAATTTTATACCAAGATCTTATGGTCCAAGTTTCAAGTCATGAGGTATTGTATAGCAAAATATATCAGGGTAAAAAGTTAGCCTTCCAAGCATATTGCAATGTTTTTCATACTTAACCAAATTTGCAATATCGAGTGACCTTTATACAAGGTTGCCAAATGTCATAACCTAGCTCGATTGGATCAATCATTTAGATCAAGGATCAACAACATATGGGTGATCGCTTAGATAGAGATATAATGGAAATTACAAGTTGAATAAGTCAAAGGATTGATAGAATGCATGTAAGATTGCTAAGTGGCATAAGCACATTTTAAGACTGATAATAGGGTCCATAGAAGGCACATAGGACTACCAAGTGTCAAAATATTAGAAGCATAGATCAAAGATCAATGACCAAAAATTGAAGGTAAAGACTAGGAAACTATCTAGGAGATCAATAGAGTGTATTTAATCAAGCTACCAAGGGGTATGAGATGAAAACACATTTCTGATGCTTTTGCATTACATACTGATAGTTGGAATTTAAATTAACAAAGAAAAACCATTCTATATTATTTTTGCTTATATCTTGGGCATATGGACAAATTTATTGGAGTAAAAAAGAAATTGTAAAGGACTCCAAGGTGCATCCAAAAAAATTACTTAGAAGATTTGACTATGTATACAATTATAGTTATTGATATCTAAATTTGTTTATGGGTTTGACCATCATTTGCAAGATCTGAGAAGGATGTTTGAGTTTGTATTAATGAGTTTTGGATAATTCATGATAATTTATATATTTGAGAGTATTTTAGACTTTATGAGGACCATATTTGTGAATTTTAGAGGCTTGACCAATCCATATTTAGTATGAACAAATGCTTAGAAGTTGACTATTTATTCGTTTATGGTATTCATGTGTTCAAGACTAATGTTTGAGCAGATTATGCATATACAAAGGAATGTAGTGATAGATGTAACTACTTGAAGGTGTCTTAGGAATAATATAGAGTAAACCTATGCATTTTGAAGTGGTCTTGTGTTTCTAATTTTCTTAATGAATTACTAAAGGAGTGACTAGGTGCCCATGAGACCTATAAGGGCTACTAAGGCCTAACTAAAATGTGTAGCTGCTTAAAAGTGACCCATGGATGCTATAAATGACCTATGAGGGTGGTATTGAACTATGCATTAATGTGATATAAGACTTAAGGGTTAAGTCAAGTCTAATGGCTGACCAAGAAGATGATATTCATGAAGGATCTATAAAGAGTGAAATCAAAGGTGATGGTTTCTAGTGTTAAAAAAAGTGGAATAGAGAGTTGTGAAGTAAGGGAAGAAAAGAACAAGTGTGCTGAATGTATGGATTGAATAATAGAGTAGGTTTAGGATTATGTGTATGACATCTAGGTCATAATTCTGATGTCATAAGAGTGTACTTGCATAATTTAAGATTGAGGATGAGTGAAGAGGTTTAGAGTGATCCAAAAGGGTGTGTTGGATATATTGCTTGTGTATGCAAGTTTGAGAGAGTGTGAAGGGTTAAAACATAGGTGTCAATTTTTTTTTCTCCATTAGATTTAAAGGTAATTAGATTTATTGAGCTATTGATTTCATAGGTGTTGTATGGGTGTTCAATATCTAGAACAAGTAGGCACTTGTTCATGCTTAGGGGTGGGTGATCCTTGTGAAGTGGGTGCTTTACTAAAAGGTCTCATGTTTATGATCATATTATTGGACAAGTAGTCCATGTGTTTTCAAGATTGAGAGTGGGTTTTATTCTATATGAGGGTTTCCCACATAATTCATGTGTTGTGTGCTTGATCTTGAATCATCTTTCTTGTTCATTACTATGAATGACTTGTATGCTTTATGAATGCTTGCAATGATTGATTAAGGGTTTGAAAGAATTGGAATTTAAGTTTGGATTATCTTGCATCAATGATTCACCCCCTCTCTCAATGATTATACCTCTAAAAATTGGTATAAGACCCAGACCTTCATTACAAATTTAACCTCTTGAAGGTGATCAAAGGTACAATGGATGACAAAGAGGCTGAAACATTTCTTCAAGGTGAAATAGTATGTGCCTTATCAGAGATCAATTGTCTAAATAAAGTGAATGAATATCTAGAGGAAGAGATTGAAATATTAAAGAACAAGAAAGGGAGTAAGAATTTAGATCCAACTTCCTCAATGTATCATGACATTATTAAAAACATTAATGATGTGAAGACACAAATAGATAAATTAACATAAAAAGTCAATAATTTTTAGGACATGATGAATAAAGGCATGAATCAAAGGATGGATAAAGCTATGACATATATAGATGTGATTTTATCTAAAGATAACCATAATTATAGGTCTACCAAAGAATTCAAGGATGATAAGTATTGGGAAAATTATGGTCAATCTAAAGGAATGACTGACATGAACAACTATAGTTATGTCTTTGATGAATATTATTATACTTGTAATGAATACAGTCACAGTTATAGGGATTGTACTTACTCTTCAAAGAGAAAAAATGAGGTTCTATGCTATATATATAATCAACAAGGACACATAGCAAAGTACTGCAAGAGATACTTTTGGAAAAAAGGACATTTAAGTCATAGACACCATCAAATGGTTCAAGAAAGACAAATCCAAGATTGAATAAAAGAAGAAACATGATTTAGATAGTTCACCAAAGAAATAATCAATGTTTGTTCAAACTACCTTTCATACTCAAGAGGATGAAAATAAGAAATGGTACATATATAGTGGATGCTCAAGTCATATGACATGAGACAAGAGCAAGTTTATTTCTCTCAAGAAGCATAATTCAAGCTCAGTAAGATTTGGTGACAACAATTCTACTAACATAGTTGGGAAAGGTTCTGTAAGCTTGGATAATGGTCACACTAGAACTGAAAATGTTTTATATGTAGATGGCTTGAAACATAATATTCTAAGTGTTATCCAAATGTGTAAAGAAGGAAATACTCTAACTTTTCATGACAAAGGGTGTGAATTGAGAAGAGGAAAGTCTGGTAAATTTGTTCCAAACATTTAGAAGGTAGATAATAACTTGTATGTATTCCATGAATCCAATAGAGAGGATTGCTTTATAAATAAATTAGAGGAAAGATGGATTTGCCATAAAATACTTAGACATCGAATCTTTGATAATTTAATAAGGACCAGTTCAAAAGGGCTAGTAGGCATATACCTAAAATCACTAAGATTACTCATAATTTTTGCAAGGCATGCCTTCATGGGAAGCAAACCAAAATAAGCTACAAACCTAAGGATAATTTCACCATAGTTCCATTAGAATTAATCCACACTGACCTATGTGGACCTACAAGAACTCAAGGCATTCAAGGTAATAATTACTTCATGATATTAACTGATAACTTCACTAGGATGAATTGGATATATTTCCTTAAAGAAAAATCAAAAGATTTTGTAAAATTTAAGGTATTAAAATCTCTTGTTAAAAATGAAAAAGGATTTGTTGATGTCAACATACCCCCATTCCTAAAAAAAAGGGACCCTTGTGTTAAATTGTGCAAATTTTATACCTTAAAATTATAAATTCACTTAATTAGTAGAGTGTTATTAGTAAGTTTTCACATCATATTTATTTAAAGATCATCCACACTATGGTCTAGTTGACTTATTTGTTCATGGCTCTAGTTTTATCTCATCTAAAATTGCTAACATTGAATATCTATGTTTCAGGTTATAGGTTTAATGGAGTTCATTTGAAATGGGAAATACTTAGGCTTCTATGTTAAATGTTAAATCACCCATTTTAATAGCCTTTGGTTTGTAATTGATTAATTTAATTAATATTTGAACTGATAAAACCCTTAGTCTAAATTTAGTCTAATTACTCCTTTTGAATTCAAATTTGGTAGGAGCTTTTATTTAAATTCTCATGGAAACACTTTAATTTGAATTAGTTTATATTTTATTATAAGGTCTTAGTCATGTTTATTAACATGACTGAGACCTTAGTCTAAAATATTTATCCTAAGTTATTCACATCTCAATCCCCCTTTGTTCCCTTTTATCTTAGCATGGTATAACTAAATACAGGGTCCCTTTTATTATGTTTCTAACTTAGCTTAAGACTTTAGCCTATAAATTTATTCATATTTTATTAATATGAATAAAACCATTAGTCTAAGACTTTAACTTAATTTTTATGTTCCTCAAACTCTAACTTAATTATTTTCATTATTCATAGGCACCAATCTCGTTTGATCACTTGGATCACAATCCAACGAAGCACGTTGATCCCCATAAAGAAAATCTAACAGTGTGAATAAAAGTTTGAAAAGTTAAGGACCTTATGGAAAAATGCAGATATGATAAGTGGAAAAACTACATACCACAAATTAAATCTTGGGAATCTTTCAAAGATCAATGATATGCATTCATGCGTATACATTTGATCAATGGTCCATAGAGAAAGGACACATTCTAGTGATCAGGATCAATGGTGCACATTCATTTAGAGGAAATTGATCTGACGGTATGAGATTGATGTGGACTTTTTAACAAATTTAGGATGAGCACAGTGGTGACAAGTGTCATAACCATATGAAATATTACAAGATAACCAATGGCATTCAATCCTTTGGATCTAGATCAATGGTCTATTGTGATCCATGTAGGGATAATCAGATGGCATGAAATGAAAGAAGGATTTTCAAAAGGAAACATTCAATTTTTAAATATTAATGAGAAAATTACCATGAAAATGCCATAGAGACACCACAACAATGCCATATAGGTAGAAAATGACAAATTTAAAGATCTTGTGGTTAAAAAAAGCAAAGGTATAAATACAAAGACCCAAAGTTTAAATAAACTTGACAATATGGTGCCATTAAATCTCTATTATAACCTTCAAAAAACCCCAAGCATGTACATAATCCATAGTTCAACCCTGTACTCACTATAATCAAGTTTGAGAGATTTGAATTATCACCTGTGCTAGGAAAATTCAATCAAATGCTGAAGTGCAAACCACTAGTGAGCAATTTGAACAAATTAATAGCTATGGTATCTTGTAAAGGTATTCCTAGGAGAAATGTGGAGCTTTACCCAAAAGGATATGATAACAAATAGCTTAGTCACCTAAGGCAAGATTCAAGGGATAAAATGAAAGAGTTGACCAACATCTTGATGGAAGATCAAATTCTTAGATTTAAAACCATTAGCCTAACTCATCTGAGACATAGTCATATTACTACTTGTAGACAATATCAAAAGATTGAACACATGGTCTAAGAACTTGAAAAGTCTCCTTGAGGATGATAAGTAGCTACAAAAAAAGATGGAACACTTGCTTAGGACCATAATCACCAAGCCATCTACACTTAGCTCCATAAGCCTAATCACTGATGAAGAGTTTAAGCATAGAGCTACCCTAGTCATGCAGGAAGTGAGGACCAAGAACCAAGGGAAATATAGGATGGACAATATTAGGGTCATGGACATGATCCTAACAACAAAATAAAATATTACTGAAGCTAGGAGCATCAAAGAGGCTTTAGGAAGAAATGAGATAGATCTTAGAAGCCTGATAGACTAAAAATATGAACTCTTCATGGAAGCTATTATTAATTTAAAGCTAATTGATGACCAACATCAAAGAGAAATGAAGATATTATAGTAGCAATAGGGGACTTTATCAGTACAAGGGGCCTCAAGATTAGTTGGATAAAATATATTCTTTTTGTAACTAAGCATTACAATATTTTGAGAAGAAATATTCTTTTGTAAAGGCATATACAACATATAAAACACATTGTTTATAAGTCAGTTCATTAGGAAGAGTCTAGTGTATTATAGAACCTTTATAGAAGGAATAACTATCCTAACACTTGTACTTTTGTAATTGGATATGACTGATTGACATACTTACATTTTATAAAAAGAGTATTGTTAATTGTAAAAAAATGGGAGTTTTTTGAGCCAAAATAAATTGTAACTTTGATCAATTAATATAAGCAAGGAATTCAACAAAGTTTGTCCAAATTTGCTTACATATTTTGTTATCTTAGCTTCTCTCTCACTTATTTTTTCTAACTTCTATATTTGAATGGTTCTTATGAATTCTTGGTGCATACATTTGAATGCAGAGCTGTTAACTTGTGACAATGCTAGGATAATTAAAAGTTGTTAGGTTCATTTTTTTTCTTACTCTTCTTGCATTTTGGTTAATGTTGTTTCATTATAGGGGTCAATATTTAAAGTGATTCATTATTTCCCACATTCCTTAGATGTTTTCTTAATTTGCAATAGGATTTGAGCTCACACTATTCCATGTCATACATTAGTTAAGTGCATGCCTAGATGATATTTAAACTTTATCATGATGTTTGGAATGAAGATCAACATCTCTTCTCTGTCTTACCTTTCTTTTTATTCAATTTCTAACTAGATCACTCGAGATTAATTTTCATTGTAAATATCTATCTTAGATTAGTTATTGATCATAATTCACCTTTATTAGCATAACATACTTCATATTTTACATAGATGAACTATTTGGCCACAGTGGCTCCCAATCACCAAACATTATAAATATTGTGAGACAATCCACTTACTTTGCCTCTATTCCATCAACATATAACATGATTATCACAACCTACAAATCATGTGTTGAATTCTTATAATTCTACAATGAGAAGTGTTCTTGAACACTTTTGGCACCTGTGATACATATTCAGGCATCAATAGGAGGGGCTTCACTAGTGCTATAAGGATGACCTAGTTATATCTTTGTAGATTTGAAGTATTTTTGATCATTATTGTGATTTTTGTTCAAATATTGATGTAATATTTGCACAATTTTTTAATTCTTTGCTCAATTATGTAAAGATAATTGATCTTTATGGTCTTAGACCAATATTTGTGCTTCTTTTAGACAAAGATAGATTTTATTTGAAGGTATACGCTTAATTATGGTAAATATGGCTTAAGCTTTTTCAATTCAACAGATTTGAGGTTATTAATAGTTGTTTTGATCAAAGATTGATAGATCCTTTGCAAATTTGAGCTTATTTGAGATTAAATGTGTAAATATCAATCATACTTACATGTTTGGATACATATTTGAGTTAACTTAGTTAAATATTTTTGTCCTTTTTTGTCTTTTATATAAATATTTGTAAAATTTTCTTAATTTGCAAGTTTGATCATTATTACCTGCAAAGATAAGATTGGCACATCATATTTCAAACATGATTCAAATCCCATAATCTAGAATTACCAAGAATCAAGATAAGGTTATGTTCAAAGACTAAAGAGATTTTTCTTTCATTAGAAGTTCATAGGAGAGCTAGGTGAGACAAAGGTAAGTACACAATTTAAAATTCTTTGCCAACTTCACCAATTCAGGGTGCTCTTTTGTTTGATCCCTATCAAGGTATGTCTTGGCTAGGTGGTTATTCAATCAATGTGTTAGGTGTGGTACATGACCTTCCTTGTAATCCTAAAAATTATTTTCCAACATTTAGTCTTAGTGGCATTATAGCCACTAAAGAACACATTATGAGTTTCAAAGATGTTTTAAGATTGTTGAATGTGACTCATGAAGATGTAGCTTGTAGAATATTCACTTTTACTTTCAAATATGTTACATATGAATGGTTTCTCAACCTTCCTGAAAACTACATTACCAATTGGGTTGATTTTAACAATGTTTTCATTGATCAATTTGGTAAAATAACTAGTCCTTGTGTCCAGTACCAATAATTCACCATAGTGAAAAGAGATGCAAATACGCCCATAAGAGCCTTAAATTATATATTCAAAAATATTTTTATTAGAACCATAGTTATTTATAGGCCTGATGATGATTTAGCTTTAGAAATCTATAAGTATGCCTTGGATCCCATGACTTTTGTGTCTATAAAGAGAGTTATTGGGCCCATGAATACATTAGCTTTAGCTTATGCCAAGGTTATGATCATTAATGACTAGATGTAACCCCAAGGACATTTGGATTACTCCATTCCTAATGTCAATTGATAATTAATTATTCTGAATGTCATTTCCAATGCCAACCAAAATGTGCCTACCCTGAACCAACTTCTAGTTTTAAACCAACTACCTTTGAGTCATGCATATCATACTCAAAACTTGGTATTCTGAAACAATGTTGCCAATGGATTTCATCCATAAGATCATAACGATATAATTAATATAAATAATGATAATAATCAAGTTCATAATTTTGAGGCACCAAAAAATGAGAGTGACTCTATTCTCAAAATGGTTCAAAATCTTAACACTAACTTCCTTCAGTTTCAAAAGAAAGTAGGCAATACTAGAGAGAGCTATGGCAATAATTTCTAATTCCAAAGATTCAATAGGCCCAATAATATATTTTAGAATGATAGTTACCATAATAACAAGAATAATGAGCCATCTACTAGCAATAATGATCTTGATATAAATCTTGTTGATGTTGCTTTACCTGACTATTGTAGAGTTCATTACACTTCTAAGCATGGATAAATAAACTGTGTTGAATTTTTTAATGCTTTTGAAGCCTTTCAAGAAGAGTTAGATAGTTTTGAAGTTATCCCTAATAAGGACTGTGATATATGTACATCTAGTTCTTCAAGGTCATATATATCTTCTGATTCAAATCTCATGGTGTAAAAATTTGAGTTCCCTTTCCAAGAGGACAATGAGCTTGAGGATATTCCTGAAGAGATTCATGAGTTTTATAAATTTATAAATAAGACGTACCCTCTAAGAAATAGGGAGAAGAATCAACCATTGACCACTTCAACTCCTCCAAATAACTTTGACACTCCTCCTGATACTACCTTAGACAACAATCTAGAGCCTCCTTAGGGAATTAATTCTAAGAATAATACTGATACATATAATTCTTCCAATAGGACTACATATAATATTATATAGGACATGAAAAATATTAAGGCTAACATCACATTTCATGAATTGACATAGATTATTGAACAGAGGGATTTTTTCTTAGAGTCCTTGAGTAAAAAACCTACTAAACTAGAAAATATTGCACATGCTAATGTTGCAATACACAAGAACAGAGAAGATGTCCCAGCTTTCTTGTTAACAGTCAAATTCTTTGGTAAGAACTTTCATAATTATTTTTTAGATATAGGTACACCTACAAACATCATGCTTGAAAATATTTATGAGCAAATTGGTTTGACTCCAATTAAATTTGATAGAGTTGTAACTTAGTTAGATAAGTCAAGAGTCAAAATAATTGGTGAGTTTTTAAATGTTTGCATGTAGATTGCCTCAGATCTAAGGATCCAATAGTTCATTGATATCCAAGTGGTGGACATCCCTAATACTTATGGGATGCTATTGAGTAGAGACTAGACTAGGAGCTTGAACGATTATATGTAAACAAATTATACATATATATGGTTACCTTGGAAGGGAGTCCCTAACCAAATCATGATAGAAAGATAGTCTATAATAAAGTACATGATCATCATGTATAATTATATCAATGAAAGGGTTAGGAGTGTACACTCTTAAAACTTCTAAGCTATGTGACTTTAATTTAGGAGTGTACACTCTTAAAACTTCTAAGGTATGTGACTCTAACATTTTTCATATTGTGCATAGACTGTGGAAACTACATTTTAATGGTTCTAGGTGTAAGTCTTAAACTAGATTAGGAATTTTTCTAACTAACCCTGTTAGTAAAGAATATCATGCTTCTTATAGAATTCAGTTTCCTTGCACTAACAATATTACAAAATATGAAGCTTTAATATTAAGATTGTAGCTTGCCATTAAGTATAAAGTCAAGGAAATTCTAGTATATGGTGACTAAGAGCTAGTGGTTAATCAAGTAAGAAGTAAGTACTAATGCAAGTTATCATATATTAAAAGATACAAGTTTAGAGTCTGGGATTTGATTGAATATTTTGATGCTTTTAACATTGTTTCCATCCCTAAGAAAGAGAATAAGGATGCTGATGATCTTGCCTTAGTAGCTACTAATCTTATGCCAGGCCAAGACTTCCAAAACCTTAGTATTAATTTGGTTCCATGCCCTTTAATCCCTAATAATGTAAACCATTTGTAGGTATTTAGTGATGACCAATAGATCCTAGGCTTCATGACTAGCTCAGGAGCATTTGAAGCTCATTTCATAGATGAAGTCAATGAAAATAATCTTGAAAAGGTTAGAAAACTCAATGACAAGGTATTTAGTTAAATGAAAATAATATCCCCAAAGGCATGATTGCCTTAGAGAGACTATTTGACATAGATAGATTAGCTGAGACTGTCAAGATTCCCAAAGTAAGTGGAAAAGACTATAATGTAATTGATCTTGGACTTTAAGGTCAACCTCATCTAGTTAATATTGGTAAAACCTATACAAGAATTAAGTCCAAAAGAACCAAAGAATTTTTGACCAAATATAAAGATGTCATAGCATGGTCTTATGATGACCTAAATATCTTTGATCCAAAGGTCATAATACATACCATACCTTTAAAGGAAAACTACAAACATTTTAGACAAAAGCAAAGGCCTATCAACCTAGTCTTAGAACCATTGATATACAAAGAGGTCCATAAGATCTTAGATGCCAATATTGTGTTTCCTATTAGGCACTCTAATTAGGTAGCTAACTTAGTACCAGTCAAGAAGAAAAATGGTGAAATTAGACTGTGCATTGACTTCAAGAATTTTAATAGATCATTTGAAAAGGATAACTATCTTTTGCATTCTCTTGACCAAGTGATACAAATTGTATCTGGTTCTGCTATGATGTATTTTTCAAGATATAGCCAAGTGATGTTGAACCAAGAAACCAAGATGAAAATTGCATTTACTACTAAGTGGGGCACCTTTGCCTACAAAAGAATGCCATTAAGAGTTATCAATACAGGAGCCAATTTTCAAAGGGATATGGATCATGCTTTCCAAGGTCTTATAGGTAAGTGCATTATCATATACATAGATGATCTGACTATCTTTTCTAAAAATAGGGAGGATCATATTATGCATGTACAATAGGTATTTTAAATGATGCAAAAGGTATGAGATTTATCTCAACCCAAAGAAAAGTATTTTCTATGTTATTGAGGGAAGCCTATTAGGACATCTTATCACTAAAGGAATATTTCATATAATTTGTACTTATCAACAATCTAAAGTTTCAAAAACTATCACAAATAAATTAGTTTGTATCTAGATTAAATTGGACTGTATCAAGATTAAGTTGGACTTATTAAAAATAACTCATATCTATCTAATGTATTTGTGATAAGTCCAAATTATTTAAAATGATCATAAATAATTTATTTATTAGTAGTTGAAAACTATCATAAATAAATTGGAATTCATCAAGAATTACTTGGACTTATAACACATAAATCACATCTATATTATATATTTATAATAAGTCCAAACTATGCGACCAATCAAACTAGTTCATAGACCATGCATTTACAAACATTATAATATTTTGAGGTATATTTATTAAGAAAAAATAATTCATACATCAATTATGTGCTTGATTGATATGTGATTTATAACACCTAGGATGATTGGGATGCCACATGTCATTAGTTGATTGGATCATGAGCTATCTGTTTAATTTAATTTGAGTGACATCCTTGTGACCATCAAATTTTATCTTTTATTTGTGCCAAATTCCCAAGATTATGATGCATATTGAAATCTCAGGTGCTCACATTATTTTGTAATTTTGTTTAGATTGGTCATCCTTCCACACAATCGAATTATCAAGATTTTGCCATGTGGCACAATCTTGAGTGCCACATAAAAAGCCAAATAACATTTATCAATATGAGAAAGCTAAAGAAAAGATATTGATGTGCAAGTGGGACATTCTGATGCTTAAACCTTGAAGACCTTTTCACATTCATAAGAATGCTGAATTGTATTTTTAAAAACATAAAATCTGCAGTGCACTAAATTCTTAGATGTGTAAATTACAAAGACCTTTTGTTGAAGACAATTTTGAAGGATGAAAAAATGTGAAGTGGATGTTCTAACAGTCAAATGATATTAAATATATGTATAGTTACAAAAATACTAAATTATCATAGTAGAAAATATAAAACTCAAATGTCGAGGTGTATTTTCTAAGACCCAAAATATGAAGTGCCATTAGAAATAAATATAAATAAATAAAATAATAAAACATTATACATTCTTAAAAAATGGAATAACTTTTGAAAAAAAAATAGTCATATTTCTCATTCCAAAATTAAATAAACACCATTTCAAATTTCCCAATCCTTTTATCACTATTTTTGTTAGTGCCTATAACGAGATGCATTCAAATAGTCTGTTATAATGCTTTTTAAAAAATTAGTGAGAACAAGTGTATGATCTCTCCAATTTTTATTTGGTTTCCATGTGTAGATGATACTATCTATGAGTATGGATGGTAAAGATTTTTCAATTGGTTTTGGCTTCCATTTCTTGTCCAAGCAGCCTAAATAAATTTCTACTTCTTTTACATCTTTTTTCCCTATATAAACTAGGTGTAACCAAGCTACATTGACCCTTTGTTCTATATCCCCATTTGTTTGTAGTATCTAAATATTGATTTTAGATTTAGTAACCCATACTATGTACTCCAATCCTATATAATCCTTAGGTTTGACAAATAACATATCTCTGATTTGCACATCTTGAGCTAGATCAAATTGTGATTCTTGTTCTTTTGCTTCTTAGACCAATATATATATATCTGTAGATGCCACTCCAAAATCAAGGGTTCTATCATGAACCATTTTGTGTAGATATCTATGTAGGGGTATGTTGTGATGATTTCTAGGCCAAAACTCTCCTATGCACTCAACTTCAGAAGGGAACATGTCTTCTTTCATTATGTTATGGATATTTTAGAAGTAATATGCTAGATCCTTCCACTTACTATTTCCAGTCAAACCAAATTCATTAAATTGTTGTACATACTTATTCAAGTTATATTTAATTTCTTTTTCACTCTTTTTTCTACTTCTATCTGAGTATTTAGAAACAATGGAATCTTAAGACATTTCTCTATTTTTCAAGTCTTTGAAATATATTTTTGTCAAATTACCTTGTGGAACATTTGACTCACCATTTTATTTTTTTCCCCATAATGTAATCGAGGGTGACCAATTTATATCTCTTATAGAGTTTTTGCAATGCATAATGGGCTAACCTTGCTCCATGTGTAGAAGAAATTATTGACCTTTTGTCAAGCCTACTATTTCATTTCTTCCCTTCAACTGGTAACTATTAACATACTCTTCGAAATACGCTACCTCTTCAATCAAATATGGTGTGAAGTTTATTGTATTTTCACATGTCCTATAAGTTTCCATCATATCTGCCACACTCATACATATTTCCTCTTTATACATTTAGATAGGTTTTCAAATGTGCCATTGATGTCCTCATGGGTATGTCTTATAGGTAAAAATATGACCTCGACATCGAGGAAAACACCTTTGTAGACAATGAGAGATAAATATTGTAATACATACCTATACAAAAAGACATGATTTTGTGAATTTATAAATGGAACATTAGTTACATATAAGGTTTGACATTTTAAAAATATAATTATGGATGGAAGTACCTATTCCTATTATCCCCACAACAGTTGTCTAGTTGAAGGTATAAACTAGAAGGAAGTTTGTTAAAGGCACCAATTGATTATGCTTCTTCTCTATATTTATTGAATTCAAGGTAGCAGTTATTAGAAAAAAGTGCATAATACAATGGATATTTTGAAGATCTAGGTTTATATAGTAATGATCCATAAGTATCTAGCACTATTGTTTCCATATATCTAAATCACTTTTTCAATGAGGTGATAGTAAAGTTAAACCCTTGAAGAACGTATGGTAAAAAAAATGCCCATATCCACCTGCACCATGACCATGTGTTATAATCCCTTCTATTGACAACTCTAATATTCTATTAGTAACTACTTTGATTTTTTGTCACTATCCTTAGCACAAATTTTTTTTGACATTCTACCTTGTCATGAATGACATTGAGGCATTATTCAGGGTATGGCTCTGAAATTAATTTATGTGTGTAATACATTTGTCTTGCAGAAAGTATTTGATTTGAGTGCATAAAAAATTCTTGATCGATACGCTCTTTTTGATCTCTAGAGAGGAACCCAAAGTGTTTCTATTGAGTCAACAAGATGCATGTTTTACACCTATAAAAATCATCAAACATGGCAATGGTCACATAATGAAAATTAGTTCTCCACATGTTATTGAATTTTGGTTGAGATATTGGCTCATATTCCATATATTCTAGTTGTGCATTAATGTGGCACCTCATAAATTATTGAGTGAAAGATGATGGAAGATGTCAAATATTTTATCATGAGCCGTCTATATCTACCTGGCATGTTAGTCATGGAGAAACATCTACAAAATCATCCACTAATTGGTCCAATAAATCTTTATCTACCATTGTCTTCTTTTCTGGCTTTTGTCATAATCTCTCTGCATGAAATGTATTTCATTTCCCATTTTTGTGACAATTTTAAATGTCAAAAAGTTAATTCTCTTCAATCCATATATTTTAATCCAAGCTTCCAAATAAATATTTTTAACCTAAAAATCAATGCTAGTTTTGTTTTTATTTATCTTAAACAAATTGACAGAAATGGCATCCAAGACATGTTACCTCCTATCTGTTGTGGTGGAATCAAGAAAATTCATCCTTGTATACTTTATAATCTCAAATGACAATCTTGACTGAAAACATTTTTAGTGCGACATTTATCCACATACATTGTTGTAATCTCACTATCTATGCTTTCATCAAACTCAACTTGGCTGAGTGAATTATTTCGCTAACTTCTTTTTAAGCTCAATTATTTATAGGAATGGGATAATTTTTTTGGATGCCTTTATGATAAGAATGTTAGGTAAGGATTTACTTAATTAACCACTACATCCTAAACATTTCTAATTTCTTTCTCCTTTGGTGTCATGTATGGTAAATTTATTGTTCTAGAAGTTTCAGTGTTCACTATTTTGTTAAAAGGCCATCTAACAATAGATGTTTCAATTGCCTATATACTGTAAGTCTCATAATGTTGTATAACATGCCTTATGTAATTTACCAATTCATTTTCTAACATTGGGATAGGAATACAACCAAAAATCTCTCCTGGTTGTGCAAATTCAACATAACCAAAAGCATTTTTTTCATCATTTTCAAGAGCTATACATTTGTGCAATAAATGTACCCTTTTTCTAATAAAAGTTTTTATTAGGCTTTAAAATGTGGTAGGATCATCTATATATCAAAAAAATGAATCTTAGAAAGGGTTTTCTATTTGAAATGGCTGTATATGCAGAACTGGATACAAATTATTTTGACTTTATTCCATATCATTGTCTATAGAAAACTTGTCTGTGGCATGTTGCATCATTATTATACTCCATATAGTAAAAATATCAACCACATCCCCTAAATTATCCACAAAATATACAATAAATGGAAGCGGTAGAGTTGGATCAAAATCTTTAGTCAGATTAACACTTACACATCCAATAGGTATTTCTTCATTATGGCATGTGGAAGTGAGATTTATGGGTTCTAGAGATTCGGCATCTGGACCTGTCACTTTGTGTATTCTTCTTTCACCAATGAACTTACCATTATTTATGAGATAAATATAGTCTCCACATTGGAAGGCCATTGATGTATGCCTTTTTAGCTGGACATTTGCAAAAGACATGAGAAGAGTTGTTTGTTAGGTTATTTATAAAATCAATCCAATTTATACCTGTATGTAGGAGATAAAGCTATATTTATAATAGAACATAATCATGGAGATATGTTAAAACCTAAAAATGTTAAAAAGGTAATGTATATATATATATATATATATATATATATATATATATATATATTTAATGACATGATTTATGTCAATCCAATAAAATAATAGCTTTTAATATCATATATTACATTCTTTAATTCTTTCTTTATCCTACTTTGAAGGTATCTCCTAAGAGATACATTTCAAACATGCATCAGAGTGGAATAACCATGTAGATACAAATAGATAATTAAGTCAATATTCAGCCATGTATTTTATTAAAATACAAAATGATAATGAGCAATGGGAGTTTTGAGTGAAATTATAGAACATGATTAGCTTTTTATATTTTGGAATCTTGTATTTGATTTTAACATCTGTTGTGGACCTAGAAGTTTCAAAGTATCTCTTATGTGATACCATTAATACATGTGTATGATAAACCTTTAAGTTTTGAAGGAATTAATGGGTAATACCTTCAAAGGTACCCATGACTTTAAGCTTAAGTGTATATGGCATGCACCCATGAACCCATGACATTTCAATGCTAAAAAATTATTTCAAGTTCGCTAGGTGAGTGACTCTCCATGATTGTGCCAAGTGTCTCCATCCCATTTACTCAAATAATGACAGATGGAAATTCATGAATGAAATCTTAGGGATATGTAAGAAGTGATATGGTGACATGTTTCTTCCTCTAAACTGCCTCTAAAATTCTTGTTAAAAATGGGGCCCACTTCCATGGGCCAATGGGATGCCTTTTCTTTAAATAATAAATCCCTTCTTTCCTAAAGAGCACCATGATGACATGTGTCATCATTGTAAGGGATTGAGAATTAAATTTTTTTCCCATGCTCACCTGTGTGCTCAGTCATTGTCAGTCCATGATGAACCCAAGTGCTAGCTTCAAGTTTACAGTCATGTTCTTTATTCTTTCCCAAATAGGATACCTACAGTCTAGGAGTGGGTAGTGAGGTCATTCTTCAATTATTATATTTATGGTCCTTCACTGAGGAATCATATTCCATCTATGGATACATCTATTGCTGTGCACTTATAGAGTCCAAGAGGATCTTATGGGTATGAATAATACAACTTATTGAATGCATATAATAAGTTAGTCCAAAATGTAAAATAGCATTTTTGTACTTTGCTAAATAAAGGGGATCAAGGAGTAATTTGATAAAAAAAGTACATTGGTCTTGAATTTAGTCTGAGAAAGTGGTGATGATAAGACATGCATGGCAGATGGACTACTAACGATTGTGTAAGACCTTTAATGGCATGGCATTTGGAAATATTGCATCTTGTTTGAGGCATATCAAGTTGGGATGTGATAGGTTATGGGGTAATTTCAAGATTTGTAAGACATAAAAGGTCACCATCAAAGACAAAATATTAAAGATGAGGAAGAGTACTCATGTGCAGGTAGTCAATGCATTTAAAGAGGTTGGAAAAAGCAAATTAGATGCTAAAATCCATAAAATAAGGTGGAAGAATAATGTAAAAACATTACAGACTTTGGTGAAGAAGAATATTTTACTATTTTCTCTTGATATAATCTTGTATAGAAAAATTGATACCCACATTTTGGTAGAACAAAGTAATCAAACAATGTAGATTATAGGTTTAGTCATGGATAGGAGCAAGTTGTTGATGCTACTCATAGATATAGAGAAGGCAGAAATGGGGATTGGGCTAGGTCTTCAACAAACCAAATTTAATGACTTGGATCCCTTTGAATTTTTGTAAATGACCAAAATTACTCTCTTCACCCTATCAACATAACCAGGTGCACAAGTAGGAGATCTTGCACTTCAACATCCACTTCAAGGTTTCGATGTAGAGATGTTAATCAAGTTAATTGCATTCAAGCAACTAGATGAGGTCATGCATACCTTATTAAGTAGATACAACCAAGGGTATTTTTATTTGTCTAGAGATATCACCATTTAGATCAATGCATAAACCATGACGAGAGCCATAGGCCTCTTTAATCATAGAAAATTGTTATTATGATATAAGTCCACCATACCACCAATTCATCCATATATTCAAGATAAGTTTCCCACTATGGTAGGTAGAGGAACCCCAATTGACTCCATTGAGGATGTTGCAAAGCACATTTGGGTAGAATGTATTACAAAGAGGTTTTGGTAGACAATGAAGTAGGTCAAGTAGGTAATAAAGGAGTAATTGACATTATGTATCACATGATACAAAAAAATGATAAATTTAATTGGCCTAAGTTTCTTGCATCTGAGCTCACCACTAATATCAAGAAGGTATTTCTAGGTAGATCATAAAATTTTTAGTATTAGTCTCTTGTTTTGTTGTTATGCTTCACCTAATGGAAGTCCCCACTAGGCCAAGTTAATGTTACTACAAAATTTTAGCCTGCTATTACCTTTATAGTCATCACTTAGAATAAGATAGGGTAATATTATAAGAAACTAGGGTAGTTTAACACATAGTGGCTTGAGGCTCTAGCTTTGATCAGGTCACACCCTCAAATTCCATAGGATGTCATGTAATATTTGGGGTAGCATGAATTGATAACCAAGTTATAAAATGGTATTCAAATCAAGGTGAATGAGTTGGTTATGCCAATTGTGACTTCAATGCCCTTTTTCATCACAATGGTTGAATCACAAGCCAAAGTATGGAGGTAGAGAGCCCTAGTCACATAATATGGCTGGTAAGAAAAAGAACAACTAAAACCAATTGTGCAACCATAGGCCTCACCCTAGTAGTCCATAGCTCCTTGGAGATCAAGGAAAATCAAGTCTTGGTTGGACAACCCACATGTGCCAAGGATAGCTTGAGAGTATGAATTTGTGGATTTTTTTTGAAAAAGATCTAGAATATGGTTCATTATCTATGTAGTTTATAGATCTACCAGAGGAAGGGAGATTGATACGACCACTGATGCATAAAAAATGTAGTCTTCATTGGGTGAGTTCTTTAACCACCATACTCAAATGTTTGGTATATTTCAAAGAGACAACCATTAAAAGTATTGCCCATCAAGTGAAGTCTAGGGGCATGATGAGACACAAGGATACACTTGTCCCTCTGATCAAGTTGATAAAGTTTTTTATGCACAGAGGTGTCACAATTATCAAATCTAAATATTTGGATCACTCATAATCTAATATGGAAATAAATGATGTATATGTAATGGAGACATCCCCAGATACCATTGTTTGAATGAGATCCACCATGTTTGATTCCACTTCCTTGGAGATGTCTTTAGATATTTCATAGATACCATTGTCTAAGGAAATTGAAGGAGTAGATGCATTCCAAAAATCCATTAAACTAAAGGCTTCAAACTTGGAACAAATGGTTTTTTAGTTGCACAAGGAGAAAGCAAAAGCACAAAATCAAATTGTTGAGGCTAGGCAGCTCATCAATACATTTTGTCTTATTCTAGTTTCTCTAGTCCTTGGTGATCAAATAATGTTTGAGGATAAATAACTCACTACATTTTTGACTTAGCTAACAAAGGATTAGGTGAGTGCACATAAATTGTGCACCTAAGGATAGACTATCTGTATTGAGATGGAAGGCATTTGTGAACTTTTAGAGGAATATGTGCAAGTCCTGGATACAATAACACATTAGGCTAAGTATATTATGCAATGAATGCTTGATTGGAGGTAGCATCTTGACAAATCCATAGATTTTGATAAACCAGAGTTCACAATGGTGGATAAATCTAAAGTTGTAGTGAATGATTGAATGGCTACTAGGGAAATACTAAATGGTGCATTTTAATAGTTTTTAAAATCTAGGGATATCATGATGAAGAAGCTTTAAGTTTGGTAGAATGAGATAATGTGCAACACATTTGTGGAAATTCAAGCCCATAAGACTCTAGATAGGTGGGATGATATTATGTTAGATATCTAGCTTAAGTTGTCAAATGTTAGAGACTTATCATCATAGAAGAAGTAGATGTGCATAATTTGATGGTCATTTAGATTCCACTATACATTTTACTTACCATGGTATAGGAATTTCTTAATAATTAGAAATCACTCAAGCATGAAATCTCATAGGTTGAACCAAGTATAGCACATATCATAGATGAACCTAAGTTCATTCCACCGTGGGATCTCCAAGTAATTTTGCAAAAGAGAAAGATGCATATAAAGGTACAGTCTGGGTAGCCATAACCTACATAGTAGGTTAATGTGTAGTTCAAGTTTTATAGTTTAAGAACTAAAAAGGGTGGTAGGCTAGTATGGAAAACCAAAAAACCTAGAATAATTAATGCCACTTTTGTGAAAGGCTAATATTTTCTAGCTTTAGCCTAGATCAAAGTTCAAATTTTATCTCAGGATGAAACAATAGTTTAAGTTCATAAAAGTGTTAGACGTGTAGTAGGGAAATGTGTGTAGGGTATATTTTGGATGTCTTCGGCCTTTTTAGGAAAGTGATATATATAAGAATGTTATGTCTCTTTTCTTTTTGTATGTTGAAAAGATGCAATGTGAAGAGACAAAGCCATGTAAAAAGCTATATATTGTTTTGATGTTATATTTTTCATGGTACATAATGTTTACTCTATTTTATTCTAACTTGTTCGATCTTGTATTATGTTGTTTATGATCTAGAATTCTTAACGTCATGTTATTTTATCTTTATATTTGATACAGTGTATAAAATTAAAGAATGTGTAAATTCTCTCATGCTATTATGATTCTTTTCTACTCCCTACTGCAAAAGCTATACCTATAATTTCCATGATAATCTGCTAACATTCCTTCAACATACACATGATTAGAATTTTATTTCAAGGTATCTCCAAGGATATACCTTGAAGGGATTTTTAGTACCTTCGAGTGCACCATAATGCATGTTTGTAAGGTATTAGGTATCTCATAGGAGAGACTTTCAAACATGCATTTGTAGTACTTTCAATGGGTATCCTAGTAGATACCTTGAAAATGCACATGATTGGAATTATTTCAAGATAATAGGGCCTTATAATACCTTCAATTATTCCTTTATGTATAGAGTTATCTCTTAGGAGTTAACTTCAAGGTATCCATGAAGGTATTACAATGCCCTTCAATATATATTATGTTATTTTTTGTTTATTATTTTTTATTCGATTGGTTAAAAGTCAGGTTGAAGGGGCTCGTTTCCTTTATAGAAAAAATGTAGAAGATAGATAGGATAAAACCAAAGGACAAAAAAGGAGAAATAGATGAACCTAAAAGCTAAATCCCCATATTGCCAAACTTAAATAAATTATCAGCAAAAAAAACCTAAGACCAAATAAAAAAAGACAAAACAAGCCCAACTATTTTAAATCAGAATAAAAGACCAAATTTTGTGTTACAGTGCTATCACCTTTGTTGTTCCTTCCTCTGGTATGAATTACCATGAACTAATCCTTATCTTATTGCTATCTTTTGCATTTGAGGCTGGTAGATTAGATCTTCACTTTTTCTTCCTCAAGATCTCTATTTACATCCTCCTTTTCACTACTCTAAGTTGATTTGTTGACTTGGGGAGTGCATTCTAGATGATCCTTGCCCAATTTAGGGGCTACTAACACATTACCCAGTAGCCCTTATAACTTTTCAAACTTGTCCATGATTTTTTTGCATCAATTTTTTTGGATGGAAATATTCATGTGCAACTTTTGAAGGGAATTCATGATATCTACCTTGGCATGGGAATTGAGAACCACTCTATCTCTAATAGATAATAGAGGGATGTAGGTAGGACTCCCCATGTCTGGTTTGGGATCCTCTTACATCAATTTGATAGAATCCCTGACATTTTTTTCCTCTAGTTCATGATCAAAAGCTGACTCTATGGAAAATTCCTCCCCCCTTTAGTTTCTTCCTTCTCACTAGGGATATCAATCACCTCAGTGATGATTTTGGACCACTGCGGTTCCCCTCTCTTAATCAATAGCAACATTAGAAATTGGTGAATTAAGTCTATTAAAGGGTTCTTATTGAAGATAAGTACCAAAGCTTTTAAGAATTGTAGAAGAGAAAATGAAATTCTAATGGTGTGGCCTTTGAAATGATTGAGTAATAAGAAGTGATGGGAAAAATCATAATATGTTTTCCTTCTAAGGTAATAAACCTCATTATCTGGAGGCAAACTTTAGGCCATTTCCTCAGTAATTCTAACCTCAAGAAACCTTTATGGGATGAAATATTGGGTTTTTTCTTTTCCTTCATGAAGAAAATGTTGAGAAGATTCTCCTTTCTCTTCTTGTCCTTGAGTGCTTTGATGCTAGAAAAATTAATTTTGGTAGTTTCTCCAATGAACTCCTTAGTGATCAATATTCTCAGGCCATGCATATAGACTTCATGATATTTAAAACCATAAGTGATGTCCATATAAAGCCTTATGTCATGCCTAATGAGCCATTCCATGAAGGGAGCCAAACCACCTCTAACACTATTGTTCTAAATGTATTCATTTTCCTTAACATTTAAACATGAAATTAGTTTGAATCGATCTCAGTCCACACCCATATTGTGAATTTTCATACTTCTTATATAAGCTTCTCTATTTAATTTTTTAAAAATGGAAATGGATAGGTTATGGGATTAAGATCCAAATAAAATAATGTGATACGAGCCTGTAGAGCCCCAAACATGTAAGGCATTAAGAATAATTACCTTACATGTGTTAATATCTAAGCTCTTGATCCAAATTTGTGCCATCATTAAAAAAAACCATCATGACAATGTGAGGTGTATCTCTTTTTTGAAAGAATAATTGGGATGACATCATCAAAAAAATACTTCTCGTACCAACTAATAAACTTGCTTCTTGGGATTAAGATAGTTAAATTCAAGTGGATTCATATTTATAGATGTGTACTAATGCTTTCATTGTTGTAGTTTTCTATGTATGAGAAATAGCTACCTTAGATAATTCACAAGCCCGATCTAGGTTTTCAAAATTATTATTCATGACTTTAGGTCTTTGAACTTTTTTTTTGGAGTTCTTGCATCAGATATTTTATACAAACAAATGTTTTGAATGACTTGTGTGAACAACAATGGATTTCCCCTTCAAGGTAGCTCCTAGGAGATACATTTAATATTTGAGAACTAAATCTCTATGTTTAAATCCTACATTTGATGACTTCCTATTGTACCATCACTTATCTATTTATTATTAGATAAGCTTTGAATTGCTTTCCTATTCCCTTGCCTCCTGAAGTTTGAGCAATTTTCAAACAAGGTTAATAGTGTATTTCTCCAAGTGAAAAGGCACTAATGGGTTATATTTTTAAGCCCCTTATAATAAATTCAAGGTATATCCTAGGAGATACCTCTCAAACATGCATAAGAGTGGATTTCCCTTTTCAAGGTATCTCCTAGGAAATACCTTTCAAATAGGTACAAGAGTGGATTTCTCTTTCAAGGAACAAGTGGAATTTTCCTTTACACAGAAGGATTACTGGGTGATATTTTTAAGGCCTTTATAATACCTTCAAGGTATCTATTATGAGATACATTGGAAACATATACAAGAGTGGATTTACCCTTCAAGGTATCCATCTCCTAGGAGATACATTTCAAATGGGGATAAGAGTCGATTTCTTCTTCACAGAAGGAGTACAATTTTCCTTTCCATAAAAGGCACTACTGGATGCCTTGGATGAAGTAGTCTAGGATATGAAGATTCACTATGAGAAAACAATATATCTAGGTCTCCTTGCATACATTGATTTGATGCCTTATACTCGAAGAAGAAATGTTCGTGGGCCCTAGGTGAAATTTCTGTGTTACACCTTTAATGTGTTTTAGTGACTGAGGTTAGGAATTACCTGATGAGCCAAATGAAAGACACGTGGTTATTTTAGGGGACTCCTAAGACTATTTTTTGGGATCAAAAGAATCTTTCACCCTTCCTCATATCAAGAAGGATGGTATAAAAGTGGAACGTTGGCTGAGAGTCTGAGCTAGCATCTAAGTTGGACATGTGGTGGGTCCTCAGGGTTTTATTAGTTCTATGCCCTTTTTGGAGATTGCCCCACTTATCTTTTGGTTGGAAAGGTGAAAAGAGTAATTGATGGCCTAAACACCCAAATTTAAAATGATAAGTGATTACATGTGGTAAATCCTTGGGGATTTTCAAACTCTAGGCCCTTTTTTAAAATTAACTCACTTACCTTTCAGTGGGCAAGGTGCAAAAGGTCCCCAAAATATTGAGAAGTGCTAGAATGAAATTTTTTCTTATATGAATATATGTGTTACAAGGAGGATTTCTTGGCATAAAAGAAACATTTGTACCTACTCTCTCCTTTGTTGAAAATAAGCTCAAATAACTTAAAGAGGGTAGTTGGTAATTATCCTTTAAGCTTCAAAGCATTAATGACAACCCTAATTTCAAAATACAAAGGATTATAACTAAGGAAATTGCCTTCATTCACATTTACCTTTTGCATTCAGAGCTTCTACTTGCATATTTGAGATATTTATATCCCTAGCTATGTGCATCATGAAAGAGTGGTTATGACAAATTCTTCAAAGGTCTTCAATTTCAATTATGTGCAACCCTTTAGATTATTAGTAAGTTCTTTTCTAGCTCCTTGTATTATGTTATTTAAGGAGGTTTGAAGGTGTTTCAAGGGTGATCATAGTGAGGAATTCATTTGAGTTCAAGGTATTTCACTAAAAGAGCTAGGGAACAATGGTGGCTACTTCAACATCTATCAAGAACAACATTATTTCTATTCTAGATGAAATCAAAGATACATATGTTTAGGGGTTAGACTTTGCAACCCTATTGAATGTCTTGTAATAACCAAACCCTCTCCTAGTAGTCTCCAACATTAGAATGAGTTATATGAACCCTATAACAACATTCCCCTTAGCTGACCCATACCCAGTGTTAGTGATTGAATGTGCCAAAGTATACCAACCAGACACCAAGACTATCATCGATGAAAACTAATCAGTTGTCTGCTCTTTCACTCCTTTGGCCCTCAACAAAATTCAAGGGATTCCTCCCCAACCTAAAAGTATCACACTCCTCTTTGGAGTAATTCTAAGATAATATAGACAAGAAAGACAAGACAATATGGGACATTGTCAACTCTTGTTGGCTAGTAAAAAAAAGACGAAAGGTCTCAAGAATGTGTAGGAGTCTAAAACTAGTGAAATTTAAAGAATTGCCCTAGTTTGAAATAGCCATTGTGTTAAGAGTTTATGGGATGCCCACAATAGATAAATTTGAACCTTGGATGTCCATAATCTTAATTTTTGTGTTAGAACAACATAAGAAGCTAGACTGGGCTACCATTCTAAGTGATAATCTACACAAGTAGATGATGAAACTCTAAGTTGCAATCCACTCAAATGAGGAATTTATAGGTATATTTTACATGTCCTCCTACTTGATATATAACTTTGTGCATAATAGGACATTCTAGGGGTTCACCATGAATCCTAGTGAGATAAGAATATATTAGGTTTATCCTGAAATAACTCTAGATGGCTTCAAGAAGAATTTTTGAAGAGTTTACAATTATTTATTTAATACTATGATGAGTGTCTTCTATCCTTTATGTGAGCTACAAATCATATGGACTAGATAGGAATGAAACCTAGGACCTTCCATTTACTGATGGAGTATTCTACCAATTGAGCTACTGGGCCCTCTATGGCCATCCCATTGTCGATATGGGTGTGGATTATTTCCAACACCCCCCTTAAGCTACATTGTTGGTGCTTTGGGCTCCTAGCCTGACTCTGATACCACATGTGAGATACATAAGAAGCCTAAATAGGATGTCCAAGGGGGAAAGATACACAATTGATAAATATGGAACCTTGTATATTAAATTCATATCATTTACTTATATCATGGTAAGTGGCTACTCGAGGTCTCCATATAAACTACTGAGATACCTGGATAATAGACTAGTAGTGATGGAGTTAAGTAGTTAGATGGCACCCTTGCATGAGATGATAGTGGTGAAGAAGGTAAATAACCCTTTCAAGTTTCTAGTTTAAATTATACATTATTCATGTCCTTTTGTTACCAAAGCTAAGGGACTAGAGCAGGAGATGGGCTAGTATGCGATTGACAAGATGCCACCTAGGACAAATTATGATATTAGATGGTGGGTGAACATATCGACTAATGTAGTTCTATATCAATCACATTTTGAATATGTTTGGTTCATTTGAATTACCAAGGAATATGTCATAAAGTTAGATTATATAAGACTAACAGTGCAAAAAGTTTTCACTTACAATATCACTCCCATCTCCAAGGACATGGAGGATGATAAGAGGACACTGTCTAGAGTATATAATCAGTCTGATATTGAATCCTTGGCCATGTCATAGGTGGAGTTCACTATTGAGGAAGATGATTTCATTCCATTGAAGGCCATCATAATCATGAGAATAACATTTAGGTGGTTGAAATAACATGGGGTTGATCTCAGTACTTATGAAACCCCTGCCCTTTAAAAAATTAGATAAGTGTAGGATTTAAAGGGTTTCCTCCTAGAATATAGTGGTACTCCCTTGGCTCCACCACCAATAGCAAAGGGAAAAAGGAAGAGAAAGTTTTGAGATGTTGACTTCACCAAGCTAATTAAATGTGGAATCCATAACCGCATCATAGTCCAAGTTGAGATTATCCTTCTCAAATTTAACAAATATAGCTGAAAATTGGGATAAAATTGCTACTAGGGAGGTTATAATGGCTAGTGCCACCCCAATATCCATCACATTAGAAGGAACCCAAAATATACCAACCATCCCAATAACCATCCTAGTGGTTAATCCAATTTATATCCCACCTACTCCTCTAGCACAAAAACCAGCCATTGTCCCTCCTCTAAAGAGTTATTTAAGGAAGAGAGGAGGTGAGGAAGAAGTAGAGTAACCCAAACAAAAAAGAGTCAAAAGGTATTGGTAGCCTCTAATTGGGATTCCTAAGAAGAGGAAGGAGGTTGTGTTCAAATCCCTACCTTCTAAGGAACTCCTCATGAAAAGGAAAGAAGATCAATCCTCATATGCTCACAGATTGAAAGATATGAGTGATGAAGAAGACTTAGATAAAGATAGGCTCATTACAGAGGTGATAAATAAGTAATGGATATTCACTCCTCCAAAAGTAAGAACTTGACAAATAACTCTGAGGGAAAGACCTTAGAACCCAATGAAGGTCCCAATGGTTGATTTATTTGTAGAAGAGGGTCCTTCAGGAGTAGAAAGTAAGGGTGATAAGGAGGAAGTTATGGCCCCAATTGATCCCATTTATTTTGAATATGTTGTGAAGGTTGGAGTTAAGGTATCCACTTAAGTTTAGGCCCCTCAAGAACAGGAAACAATCTCATTAGATACATTTTAGAAGAGGGTCCTTCAGGAGTAGAAAGTAAGGGTGATAAGGAGGAAGTTATGGCCTTGATTGATACCCTTTATTTTGAATATGTTGTGAAGGTTGGAGTTAAGGCAACCACTCAAGTTCATTCCCCTCAAGAAAAGGAAATTATCTCATCAGATACAAAGACATGTGATGATAATGTCATCACCCATCCACCAGGCCAAGATAATTAGGGTGAAGTTGAGGAAATGAATAAATTTGATGGGAAGGATAAGGTGGAACAAAAGTAAGATACTCAAGTCACCACTAATCCTAAATGGGTGGTTACATAAGAAGGAGTACATATAACTCTAGATGCATCATAAGTTATCCCTTCCCCTCTAAATGTGTCAAGTTCAACACTAGAGGAGAAGGAAAGTATAGAGGAAGGTGGGGGAGAAAACCAAAAAATGGGTACCCCCACCCATGCAAAAATAAATAAGGAATTAGACCAGTCTAGTAAAGGTTCTGATGAGAGTGCTTTAGGTAATGTTTCTTTAATTAAAGTACCTCAAGGTCTCCTTCCTTGCTTCAAGGTCTATGATCCAACCCATAATAAAGGTCCAAAGAACATGATTGGTGAAGATTTGTCTGAGGGTAACAAGGAGGTCACCATAGCCTCATCTATACTTGAGGCTTAGATAAATAAAGTAGGTGAGGTGAGTACAAAACCTTCTAGTCAGTCAATAGGATGAGGAAGCTCCATTGAAATCTTGATCAAAGATTCTCACCAATTTTGTCTATATTTAAAGTTTTGGAGCAGATAGAGCCAAACCTATAAGGGGAACCTAGAGAAAATAAGGGTGGTGAAGAGTTGGAAAGTGATGAAGAAATCAAATAGCTCATGTTAATTCCACAACACATTCCTATGGCATTTCCTACAAAAATTAATTTAATGACACCACCCTTTACTATCTCAAGGCCTTCTTCTATGACCAGTACATCAATGGGATTTCAAACCAGGCCCCTTATTTGGGTTGAGGAATAGGTCAAGTAGGACTTTATGATAAAAATTAGGGAGATAAACATAGTGAAGATCACTCGAGCATATAAATACAAACCCCCCAAGAAGGCCAAAACACATTCCAAGACCACATTCACTACCAAAGGAGAAAGGAATTTGGAGGTAGCCATTCCCCCACTAGATGCTTTGAAGAAAGATGCTCCCTTTGAGAGTTACACTATTTATAGCTACAGTTTGGGGGAGCCATCAATGAATGAGCTTAAGCATAGCTTACAAGTTCTAAAAAAAATGGTGGCTCATAATATGGATAAAGACAAAGCCACCATGGAAGAGTGGAAGGCATAGGATCAGGCTATGATCCAATACTTGTAAAAGATACTGAGTGAGCCTAAGGCAGTAACTCCAATTGATAGTATTACTCCATAGCATCCTCTCTTCTTAATAGAGTCATTTAATTTTGGCCAAATTTATGATTTTAAGTCTAGAGGAAGAGAAACAAAAAAATGGCAAGAAGATCTACACACCAGGGTAGAAGAAATAATCCACTTGGCATTGAAATGCTTGAATAACATAGTGGAAAATAAGATGGAGTATTATGTTTAAATGATTTTCTATGAGATGGATTTCAAGATGTGGGAGGAGGTCTAGTATAAAATTTATAAGGTCTACAAGATGGGCATAAATACTTTGATCATATAAAGGATCAATGCTCTAAATGCTCATAAAAAGCCTAAGGAGTGTCAACTGGAAATCAAGCATCATTTGATGATGCTCAAATATGGCATCTTCAATTTAAAAGGTGAAGAGTAGTCCCTCAAGACTGTATTGAAAAATATATATGTTGCATTAAGGAAGATGGTAAGGCTTCATGATGCAAGTGACTTGGAGGAAGAGATGATACACATCACTTTAAAAATCCTCATCAATGCACCATAAGAGTCTTTTGATGTTGATAAAATAAAATAGTTGGTGTCACTTGAGAAGTATTGTGACCATCTTAAAGAACTCATTAGATAAAAGTAGACCATGCTTTAGAATTAAACCACTTGGCTTAAAGAGTATAGAGTAAAATTCAAATACTAAGTGGTCCCAAACCAAGGGAATATTTCCCCTATGCTAAAAGGATATACCATGTATAAAAATAAGTTGGAAAAATATTCCAACATCTAGATTGATTCTAGAGCATAATTAGATATTTTGATTTTTTTGAGTTAGCACCACTTCTTTCCTCCCTTCCCTTCCTTCTTCTTTCTTCTCATTTACTACTAGGAAATTATTGTATTGGGCCCATTATTAGCATACCCCTTTCAATTAGTTTTTGTGTAATCATGAGGATACAAAAGGGATGTTTTTATCTATTGTGCAAGAGGAAAATGTTTTATTTTGTCCCTTGTGAGATATTCCTCCATGTAGATAACTGGAAAATATCCCACCGAGATGGAGGATCAATTTTTTCATCATCACATGATCATGAACATATCCATGCATGTTTTATTTATACATTGTTACAAACTCTCATTTTGATTAATAGACATGTTTTCAAATGATCAAGGTTTTACCTCTTCTAATGTTTCTATGAATTGTTGCTTGTGTTTTTTTAATAGGTTCAATGGACATGTTTAGGTTATTTCAAAGGTATATACTAAGAGATACCTCAAAGGTACTTGTAATACATTCCATGTTAATTGAAAAGGTCCTTGTAATGTATTTGATATAACCATGACACCTTTTTATTTAGCAAGAACCCTGATGCACACGATTGGAATTTTCATTTAAGGTATCTCTTCGGAGATGCCTTTGAACATGCACATAATTGAATTTTATTTCAAGGTATCTCTCATAGGAGATACCTCAAAGGGCTTGGAATAACTTCCATGTTTCTTGAAAAGGTATTTACAAAGGATTTGATATAACCATGACAAATTTTTATTTGGTAAGAACCCTGATGCACACTAGTGGAATTTTCTTTTGAGATATCTCTTAGGAGATACTTTGAACATGAACACAATTTGGAATATTATTTCAAGGTATATCCTAATAAATACCTCAAAGGGACTTGGAATACCTTATATGTTGATTTAAAATGTCCTTACAAAGGATTTGATATAATAGTGGCACTTTTTTATTTGGTAAGAATCATGATGCACACGAGGTATCTCCTAGGAGATACCTTGAACATGCACACGATTGGAATTTTCTAGGAGATACCTCAAATGGCCTTATAATACCTTCCATGTTGATTGCATAGGTCCTTTCAAAGGATTTTATATAACCATTACAACTTTTTATTTGGCAAGAACCTTGATGCACACTATTAGAATTTTATTTCTAGATATCTCTTAGGAAATACCTTATGCATGTACACATTTTGAATTTTATTTCAAGGTATCTCATAGGAGATACCTTGAAGGGCCTTAGAATAACTTCCATGTTGATTTAAAAATTCTTTAAAAGGGATTTAATATAACTATGACACCTTTTTATTTGACAAAAATTGTGATGCAAATGATTGGAATTTTCTTTGGAGGTATCTCCTAGGAGATACCTTGAACATGCACATGATTGGAATTTTATTTCAATGCATCTATCCTAGGAGATACCTCAAAGGTCCTTGGAATACCTTTCATGTTGATTACAAATTTCCTTGAAATGGATTTAACATAACCATGATAACGTTTTATTTGGAAAGAACCCTGATGTATACTATTGGAATTTTCTTTCAAGATATCTCTTAGGAGATACCTTGAACATGCACATGATTTGGAATTTTATTTCAAGGTATATATTAGGAGATACATTGAAGGATGAAAATAAAATGCATCTTGATGGATCCAATAGTTTATTCTTCATCACCAGAGGATGATCCAATGGCACAAAGGCCTCGATAAATCTACATCCTTAGCTTTTATCTAACAGTTCTCACTTCATCACAAAGACCTAATCAGAAGGAGTGAGGTATAGTTTAAAAATAAAAGAACTATGGAAGGCTCAAATAATCAACAAGTGACACCCTTGAATTTGAGTATTAAAAGCAAAGGGGCCCACTTGATAGAAATATCCTAGATCATGATCCTACAACCCTCACTTCATCACAGACTTTGATCCAATGGAGAGAATTAAGTCAAAGACCATAGAAAGCCTCATATAAGTTCTAAGAGGCACCCTTGCATTCAGTCATGAAGATTTAATGAGATTAAAATTAATGTTCACATGACCATTCGGTCATAAAGATACTAACTTAAAGTTAGGGTATCTCTATCGATCAATGGCACACACTTCATCACTGAAGGATGATCTAATGGTGTGAGGGCCCCAAAGAATTTTCAATGAAGCCCTAAGACCACATATGCTTGATGCATAGTGAAAGCCCATTTGAAGCAAAACTAATAAATGACCTGATGGTTAATGGTTTATCACAAAAGGATGATCCAATGATGTGAAGGCACCGATGGATTTTTAACAGATGACTGACACAAGATAAAAATCATGGCAAGACATGTAAAAATTATAAGTGTCAAAACCATAGGGATTGGAATAAAAAGAGCCAATCATAGGCAAATACCTAGATTATAATCAATGACTCACACAAATACAAGATTTTGATTTGATGGTGTGAAATAAAAGAAGGTATTTAAAATACTGACGACTAGTACTCAAAGGCATTTATGAAATATCCCAAAAAAGGTCTAGACCAATGCCACATAGGAACCACGTAAGTAAAATATGACAAAATACAAGATCTTATGGGATTTAAAACATAAAAGTATAAAGGCAAAGGTCCAAATAACATCCAAGGCATGTATAAGTTAGATATTGGATATATCCTACCATTAAAGATCTAAAACCCTAAAACCTACATAAAAGTGACCCAATTGAATTCATTTGGTCATAATTTGATCCAAAGAGAGCTTGATTATGTTTTTGAGTGAAAAAGAGCTTTTACAGAGACTAATTTACAAACTAGTATGAATAATTTATAAAAATAGAAACCATGGAAGCTCGTAAGCAATAACTAAAAGAGGAAACCAAAATCTACTTGTCAATAGATAATGAGGGATAAATATTCAAGGAAACCAAATTAGACATTATAGCCCTAAATTCCCCAAGCATAAGGAACTAGTCCAAAGTCTTCTTCATAGTGGAAGAGTCAAAGCTCATCACAAAAGAGGAGCAGAGAATTATCATAGTGACCTAGAGGCACTATGACCTGGTCACTATTGAGATGGTCAACCTCTATTACACTGATACAAAACTTAAGGTACTATATTGCATAGATATCCTTGCCCCTATCTTTGTTGACTATAGAATTGATAATGAATGGATCATATAGGAAGAGAATTCTAAGAAGGTATCATTTATTTCTCTAGTAACTTTTGAGAAATATTATAGGCTCCCAATTCCTTATGTAGATTTTCCAAAATCAAAGAGTAGACCTCCAAATGTGACCTAGACTCTATCCTTAGACCATGGCTACACCAAGGACCCTATATCTTCAGAGACTTTGAGGGAAAGATCCCAATAGTCTAATTCAAGGAGGGAATTAGGGTAATAATGAACCTATTGAACTAATCCTTTCAAAACCCTTCAACCACCTATGTGAATAAAATATGGTTTTCCTTTGTGAATTTCATGGTGGAAGAAAATACCACCCCTCTAATTGGAGATTTGATCAGTGTTTTCTTGACAAAATAGTTCACTACCATCAAAAGGAAGACATCTAAGCAATTTTATATGATGTAATACTTATTGGATTCCCTACTTACCTCTATCAACTTCCCAAAGATTAGGAATTAATCTCCTAATGGAAAAACTACCATCTCCCACCATTATTCCAAGTTGCATATCTTTAAATATAGGAACCATATGTAATTTATTTGTGATTGTGTTTACCTTGCCATAGTGGAAGAAATCATAGGTGTTCCCATGCCTAGGGTCCATCCACTAATCAATAAGTACATGGAAATGATAGGTGACATATGGTACTACCCTAATTTCATGGTCATCAAGATTGAGGGGATCATGTGTCAGCCTTATAGATTGCTAGTATATGTTCCTAAAAAGTTGACTAAGCAAGAAATTTCCTCCTAGCTCATCCATGGCATTGATGGAATTTGTAAACAAAAGGGAAAGGGTATTCTTTACCCCTTCCCTCTAATTATTGTAAGGAATACACTTCAAGATTGGAAATATGTTGATACCATGGCCAATCACATGGATTCGTTTGGGTTTTAGATTGATGAACTCAAGATATGTGATCCTAAGAACATAGTGACTAATCATTTAAAGGAGAAAAATCTCCCCACAATTGACTACATGCATCAAATTGGTGTCCATTATACCATTTACATTAAGGCCAAGAACTATGAGGAGGTGTTGGATATAATCAAAGGACACAACATCACGCTTGAGCATAGATTGACCAAAGATGACAAGACATCAAGAGAGGCATAGAAGATGCACCCTGTTTAATATCACTTGTTACCTAGAACATCTGGGATAAACCAAGAAGAGCCACAAGAAGAGAAGCCACAACCTTAGGAGTAGGTTGTGAAAGAATAAGGTGACCAAGGCCATGGTAAAGAGAAATTGGGAGAGAGGAAACTAGAGGAGAGGCATAAAGAGGGGCCCTCATCTTCAACAATATCCTAAAGGCCATTTCCCCAGTTGAGTACATAGATATAATTGCCTTAGAGATGGAAGAGACACTTGAGGGTGACCTCAAGGAAATTATAGAGGCATATAACACTAGTAGGGAAGAGGAATAGATTGAAGAGGCCCAAGTCTAAGAAGAGGAGTCTGAAGAAGATAAAATAAAAGAGATTTCTCTAGGTATGGTTCCTGTGGCATCCCAAGAGAAGAGGAAAGTAGAGCTAGCATTGGTTCCTTTTAGACTAAAGAAGAAACCAAGATTGACCATCTCTCACCCCACAAGTGAGATAAATTTGTTTATTGATGAATTCCCCATTCATGGGCTAGTAATTATTGACTATTTTATTTATGGGAAATTACAAAAGATTGCTTCTCTCTCCCACTCATGGGCCATGACAAGAGTTTCTAATATTGAAGTACATGATGACATCAAGCCATGAATTAGGGATATGGTAAAAAATGACAAGAAAGGAGGATTATGGTCACTTAAGGACCAAAAATAAAGAAGATGGATACTCCAAGAGTATCTAGGAAACAAAGGCATAGAGGTCCTAGAGCCTCTTAAATCCATAATATCATCAACCATCATGTAGTTTAATGTAGAGATAACTAGATTAGAGAAGGTCACCACCAAGATAGCTATGGTGGGAACTAGGGAATTCACCTTCTAAAAGGTGGATCCCTTTGTAGGATTAACCCTTGTGGGAGGACATCAGCTTGAAGAAGCTACCATACATGAGCAAGATGTTGAGAGCTTGATTGAGGCTCAATAAACTCAAGCAAAGGCTAGGGTCCAAGTCATGAAATGAAAAATTATAAACTTGAAAAGAGAAAATGAAAATCTAGAAACCCATGCCCTTTTATTAGTCCCTAAATCCATAATGGACATGTTTGAGGACTCAGTATTTGATATGTTCAATTATTTTAATTCAATAAAGCTAAGGTAGGATGTCCTAAGCTAGCAGGGTGAAGCAACCAAGGAATTAATAAATGAGTGCTAAAAGGTAGAGACCCAAGTTAGGGATCTCTAAGTTTAAAACTATCAGCCTAGTAAATTTTAATAGTATACTGGGAATAATAGTAAACAAGATCCAAGGTCTAGGTATTTGGACAAAGAATTTGAATAGGATTTTGGTGGATGATAAAGAATTGATCCTCAAAATTGATTATCTCTTAGGAACAACATTTTTAAATCCTACCAATACCACTAAAATTGGAATCATTGATGATGCTAAATTCAAGCATAGGGTCACTTTGGTCATGTAATTAGTTAGAAAAAAAATCTAGGGCCAGTGTGGAAGAGACAATAGAAGAATTTTAGACATGATTTTCATAGTAGAAGAGAAAATAGCACAAGCAAGGAGCATAAAAGAGGCCATGGCTAGAGATGACCAAGACATAGATGACTTGAAGGATTAGGAAGACATTTGCCTAATGAAGCTAGCTGTGAACATAGAGTTCATCAAGGACCATCACTGGAAGGTAATATAACTGTTGTAAAATCGAAAAAGGGATTATTTGGCAATGGGCCCACTTTGTGGCTAATATTCCTTTTTATAAAGAACATTGTAATATCTAGAAAATGAATATTATTTTATAGGGCATGTGCTTGTTTGTTAAAATATTGCCCGTAGGTTAGTCTAAATGTGAAGAACAAGTGTATTCTAGAATTTGTAAGGATAATTGTCCTCATCTTTTGTATACTTGTACATTGTAATTAACTTGTATACTACCTGACCTTTATATAAAGGCATGTATTACTATTTTTAAAAGAGAGATAATTTTGATAAAGTTTTATACACTTGAATAAATTAATATAATCAAGGAATTCTATGAATATTATCCACATTTGATATGTCAATTGCTAAATAGCTTTTCTCTCAATTGCTAGTTTTATGTCTTGAATTTGAATAGTTTCTTTGAATTCTGGGTTGCATGTATTGAAGGAAGGAAATTTGAACTACATGATTTATTGGATAAATATATGCAATTAATTCATTTTCACTAGATGATGAAGATGATAAAAAAGGTGCAAAGTAATTATTGTGCGACTATTTTCCATAGAATTTAAACCAAATAAGAAGTCTATCCATATTGAATTACAACTGGTGGAGTCTACCCATTTTTGTCTTATACACACACTTGAATCCTTTAACCTCTTTTCATTTTGAAATAGGCTTTACAATAGGGCTCAATGCTACCTAGGCTAACCCAGGGCCTCCCCGAGCTTGACACACACTCTTAAAAATTGTACTATTTTTATTAAAAATTGATTTAAGTATATACAGGTAGAGCATTTAGAATAATATTAATTATATTATTTTATAAATTTTTAGTGTTACAATTTGAAAACCATGTTTTCCCAAACAATAGACATGTGCACATTCCTTCAGTAGAAGGTTCATTGACATCATAACTAGGTACGCTCTAGTAGGGAAAAAAAATGCCACAATAATCCAAGTAGACTATATGAATCTTAGCGATTTTATAACATATTAAGGTGATAAAGAATGAATAAAAGGGCCAAGTAAATAGAAATAAATCACACATTTTAGATAGAGTAAAAGAATATATTGAACACTATTAAGATTAAATACCTAAAAATAAGGATTTCTACACATTTTAGATAAAGCAAAAAATATATATTGAACACTATTAAGATTAAATACCTAAAAATAAGGATATATAGAAATGATTTAAAAAAATATGGTCAACACTTTAAACACTCTACAACCTACTCTATTTCGATCTGTTAGCACTCTACAGTGTGTGTTAAAAAAAACTAAGAATATGTAAGAATGGGAATATATTTGGTCAGACATGTTCGACAATTTTTGTTCCTCTTAAACACGTGCAAAAATTATACAGACCCTATTTTGCAAAGTAAATTTGAATTTAAAATTCATTGGGGACTCTCGCTTATTTTTGAACAAAAATACACCTTGAGTAGTCAAGTCAAATTGAAGGCGGGTGATGTATTTAATATATTAAAATGATATATATATATATATATATTATTACTAAAATATATAATATTTATTTAAAATATTTAATAACAATATATATTATATAATGAAAAATAATATTACAATATTATATATTATATAATATATTTTATTATTATATATTATATAATATATTTTATTATTATATAATATATATATTAATATAGTTTATAAATCAAATTATAATTACATATTATATATTTGAGTATAGGAAAAAGGTCCTAGTAGCCATGCACCCTAACTTTGGACATCAAATTAAGTTGCCATAACATCACATTAGATTTTTAAAATTTTAATATGTCATCGTAACTACTTGTAACTAAGGTTTCAAGGTCTAACACATTATACATTTTATGATATAACCAATTTTATCATGAGAGGTCATAAAATGCATTTTTTAAACCTATGACCAAAACCTAACCTTTGGAGTACCAATCACTGTGCATAAGAGTATCAATACTTGAGTCTTACTTGTTAAGATGTGATTGGTTACTTTTAATTTTATAGAATAAATGTTGAACAAGTATTAGATACTACATGTTCAGCTTTTGGTGTACTTTAATATTTATACACACCAATATGATCGATCGATGGAGCACATGTTAACAAAATCCCTATTTGGTAATTAGAACATGCAAAAAAATTGGGACCTTTCTTCTGATATATTTGAAATAAAATATATAACTTACATATAGTATTACTTAGTTTAATATATACACACACACACATTCATACCCTATGCACATGCTATAAAAACCCTTCCTAGAGCACACTTGAGGGTGCCCTAGGCCTGACCATTCTTGGCATCCCAACAAGATTTACTGCTACCCAGGCCAACCATAAGCTTCCATCAGACCACAGAGATTTCAATAAAATAAAATCAATTTTTATGCTTTCAACTTAACCAAGAAATGTGTAAAGTTTTGCTTGGTTTATTTTTCTCATGTGCATATGAGGGGATAAAAAAGGTAGAGACATATATGGATTTACAAAATTTAATCTTGTTTCATTGTGCACTCATCCTTTTCAATGTGTACAACTCTTCACACATGCACACACACATATCATGACATATCATATATGTATATATGTATTGGTGAGAGGGGTAAAATTATAATTGATAGTTAAACCTAGTAATTCTAAACCCTTGATAATGTCAAAATATTAATAAAATTCATCTTTAAAGATAATTTTAGGCATAGACTAATCTAGATTTGAATCACTATGTAATGATTTAGTCTATGATGGCTTACATTCTACCTGTAAAGAGAGATAATCTTAGCATGTAATCTCTACGTCAAAATTGAAGTGGACATATATGTTTCAAAGACACCATATATTCTAATGCATTATTAGAGCATAGAGCACCATAATTGGTTTACATCAAATCTAATTAGAAACACCACTATAATTATATAACCCAACCTATCCTATCGAAATCTTTTTTATTTTTTAAATTAGATTTGATCTTGAAGTATAACAGACCAATAAGAAGCATAAAGCATGAACTAGTCTATTATGCGAGCAAAAGCCAAAACTATAAAAGCAAAATAAAAGAAAATTTAGTAGATAGAGATCATTTTCCATTCCAAATAACATATAAAATCACATCCTCATAGATAGATAACATAATATAGAATGCTGTAAGGGCACATACAAAGCTTCCAATCACATCCATGAGATTCACCTGCTAAGGTTGCAAAATGAAAAATGCTAATTGTCACTACTCCTAGTCTATGAAAATGGTTGGTTATCATTTGTTTGTATTCCTAATTTTGTAAATAGGTACATCAAATACATGAATCTTAGTAACTATGCATTACAAAAAAACCATGAACAAGGCCATGGTATACATGAGTCAAAAATTGCCAAACAGTGTTGTTTGTGGGAACTGATGAACACATCTCCATCTCACTTTGTGGCACCTGCAATAAAAAACACCAATAAACACATCTCATAGTTAGACATCAAAATTGAAGATAGTGAGCAAATTATCATTCTAGTCTTATAAACTTGAGAAATAAACCAAAGGATTGGAGTGGAGAAATAAACTCACCAAAATAGATATTCATTTGCACTTTATCTTAATTTGAATCTTTTGAACAAAAGAATTGCATATCACTAATGTAAATTAGAGGTCAAAAGACCTAATCATTAACTAAAATTTGACAATCATTTTGTATAAAATTAGAACAAACTTGATTCCTTTGAATAATTTATATGTAATCTAATAGTTCATAGACTTTTTATAACCAAGTTTGAAGGGCTACTAAAAATTAATAATTCACATGCTTTACTACCAACTATCTTGAATGCCAAGTGTCATCTACAACATCAAATTTAATGCTTGTGAAAACTTTAATGGTGATATGTGATTGAAAATTTTACTTTTTTTCCTCCCAAACATAATAATGTTTGATAGATTTATTCTTTGAAGTAATCTGCCTCATCTATTGCATACATGGCAAAGCACTGCAAAGTTTTAAATCCATAAATATGATCGCATTTACCCATTTTATAATGTTACGTGGCATTATACGGCATACAAATTCATTTAATTTTGGTAAAAATTTAATATTATTTTCATACCATTAACAATAATATATAGATATATTATAATTTCTATAATATTGATAAATGAAGTTTTTGTGATTCTTGATTTTACTACATTGATGTGATTTGGCCCTATAAATGATTATTTTCAAATCACTTCATTACATATCTAATTGATAATGATGCATGGATACGTGATTTAACCTTCACAGATATGTGATTATTTTAATTTAATGTCCATTGCTTATTAATGTTTGATAGATTTTCTCATCGATGAAATATACTATACACATGATTTTCATTAGATTTGTTGCACATATAATATTGATTTATAATATATATTAACATATATATTATATGATATAATAATATTGATTAATATTAAAATATATGAAGGGATTCAGATGGTAGATTAATATTAATGAAGTATGGAGGGTGTTATTGACTAGATTGATGGCATCTCATGGTATGAGGGATTCTAGAGGCTTCCCTCATGCCTCTTTAAGTTTACTTCCACCTTGGTATTTAAGTCCTATGCTTGCAAATTATCAATTGTAGTGTGTTATGTTGTGTTTAGCTAGGCACACCATGGAGAGTGTGAGCAAGATAGCATTTTCAACTGCATGTGTTTATGGAGTGAATGATGTTAGATAAATGGCATTTGATGGATAAATATCTCATGCTCACCTTAGGAATATCTTTTGGATTCCTACAGAAGAAATGCATGATATAGTTGTGGACATTTTGGGGCAAGATTTTTTGGTAATAGGGGTGAAAATTAGGGTAAATTTTGAATTGGTGATGGTTTTCACCTCAAATATAATGTTTTTGGTATTTGATGCTAAAGTTGTGGTGAAATTGGTGGTTTTCTATGTTCATTGAGATTTTCATGTTGGTCTAGTAAAGAAGATTCTTCTACATGATCTAACTCCCCTACCAAATCTATCATTCTCTAGGTGGGATGGCTTGGGATTTATTTTAGCTTCTACCTTTAAGGCTCTTGAGACAAGATTTATGATCCTCTTAGGTTTTGTGAAGGATTTGTAAAAGAGGTGATCCTACCAAATATGAAAATTGGGAAATTTGTTTCTTTTCTATTTATATAGAATTGGTATGGCTATGGGAGTACCAACATGAGTAGAGGTGAGTAGAAGCCATCCAAAAAAAATTAAGATCGGTACTTAGAGGCAAGGTGGTGGCATTGTTATGGTATAACACTATGTTGGTAGAGGAAATGGGCCTTGATGCATCGGAGGGCATCACTCACTCAGTGTCATCTTCATCTAGGGGAAAAGAGATGTTGGAACCTATATTTGAAGAATTTTATATTATAGAGGAGGGACCTATTAGTGAAGGTCAATAAATTTTGCTCCTGACTGATATGGATAATGAGGTCCTAGTGGGTGTTAATGTCTAAAGCTAGTAAATTTCATTTCTTGGTAATGTCTAGTTTTTTGGTTATTAGTTCCATTTTGTTTTCTATTTTTGGGGTCTTCTGTAGATTTCTTATGTTCATCTGAGGCTCTACGTTCATTTTTGTATTTGGTAGTGATTTGGATTTTTTTGGTCTTTTGGTTGGCATTATGCCATGCTTTATAAAACTCTTTCTTTGTGGGCTGAGGGCCCTATACAAAACCTATAATGATCTAAAAAAATATATAATAAATTAATTTAATATATAAAAATATTATGATATTATTATATTATAATATGTCAATTATAATTATTTAATAACTAATATATTTTTTTTGTGTGGGGGGTAAGAGGGGTTATGTGAAGCGAAAGATTGTAAATTGACAATTAAACATACTAGTTACTCCAAACCCTTGACATTGATGTCAAAATTAGTTCATCTTAAAAATAATTGTGTGTGCAAACTTATCAGGATCTAAATCACCATGCAATGCTTTAGTCTATGATGGCTTGCATTCTTCATGTAAAGAGATAGCCTCTTATCACAATCACTATGTCAAAATTCTAACTCCCTTAGTTTCAATCAGGTTTTGTCTTGGTGAATGCAATAGAGAAATTTATTTTGTTACAATGACACTAAAAAAATTAGAAGTGACTAAGAAGAATTATGGGTTTAAAAATATGATAAAAATTTAAAGTGGACATATATGTTCAAAAGGAACCATTTATTCCATGTGAATGCGTACTATTATACCACCACCACTTGTTTCTCCTAATAATTAATAATGTTACCTCTTCAAAAAAATGTGGATGAAACTCCACTTATTATGCATTCATAAGAGCCTAATAATTATTTCTAAATCATTACCATTAGTTCCATATTTCCATGATGATAATTTTACTTCTATTTCATATTGTAAATTCTAAAACTTTCATTGTACTATGGTCTTGTAGCAGATTATTGAACATTTTCTAATTCTGATGATCCCTTGGATGTGATCCAAAACCCATGGTAGTAGATACATAAAGTGTAATTTGTTGTGATGATTTTGTTGCTATTTTATTGGAATGAGATTCCCTAAATTATACAACTCTACATTTAGATATAATCTATAAATGGATTCAAAGTCTAAATATATATAAATACAATATATAGTAAGTGTTCTAAGGTATACTGCTTAATATTCCATCACATAACCATATTAATCTAGATAAGCACACAAAATTATTTTCCAAAAGGTCTTTTAGTTACTATTTATGATTTTGTGTCACTTATTTTAATTACCATTTTGGAGTTGAATTCATCTCCAAATATTAGTTTGTAAGTTCAATAAAGGTGACTCACCCTCATAGGTATTTGAATTGGTAAATTAAATTATTTCAAAGGTATAAATCCTATGGGGAGATAAAAATAAAGGAGTCAAATCCCTATTAGATAATTTATTTATGCTAATATCTTCAAAAAATGTGGATGAAACTCCACTAATTATGCAAGACTCTATTATTTATAAATCATTATCATAATCTCTATGTCAAAATTAGAACTCCCTTGGTTTCGATCAGGGGGCATCTATATTCACTTAGTAAGGAGCATAGTTATTGGTGATCAAGTTTTTTTTTATGAATGCAATGGAGAAATTTCTTTTGTTACAATGGCATTAAAATTTATAAGTGACTAAGAAGAATTTTGGGTTTATAAATATGATAAAAATTTGAAGTGGACATATATGTTCAGAAGACACCATATATTCTAATGTGTATCCCTACCATTACACCACCACCACTTGTTTATTCTAATAATTAATAATGTTACATCTTCAAAAAATATGGATGAAAATCCACTTATTATGAAAGAGCCTAATAATTATTTCTAAATCATTACCATTGTTTCCAAAGTTCCATGATGATAATTTTACTTCTATTTCCATATTTGAACTTATATAATTTTTATTTTACTATGGTCTTAAAATGGGATATTGAATATTTTATAATTTTGATGATCCCCTAGATGTGATCCAAAAACCCATGGTAGGAGACCCATCAAGTGTAATTTGTTGTGATGAGTTTGTTGCTATTTTATAATTAAATAGATAAGCACACAAAATCCTTTCCTAAGAGGTCTTTGATTTACTAGGTATGAATTTATGTCACTTATTTTAATTATCATTTTGGGGTTGTATTCATCTACAAATATTAGTTTTTAAGTTTAAGAAAGGTGACTCATCCTCACAAGTATTTGAATTGGTGAATTAAATTATCTCAAAGGTATAATTCTAGGGGGGGTAAATATTAAGGAGTCAAATCTTTAAATTTAAACAATTTGCTTATGTTACATCTTCAAATAATGTGGATGAAACTCCACTTATTATGAAAAAACCTATTTTTTATAAATCATTAGCACAATCTCTAGGTCAAAATTACAACTCCCTTGGTTTCGATCAGGGGGCATCTGTATTCACTAGATAAGTAGCATAGTTGTGGGTGATCAGGTTTTGTCTTGGTGAATGCAATAGAGAAATTAATTTTGTTATAATGATGTTAAGAAAATTAGAAGTTACCAAGAAGAATTTTGGGTTTAGAAATACGTTAAAAATTTGAAGTGGACATATATGTTTGAAAGACACCATCTATTTCAATGTCTATACCTACCATTATAACACCACCACTTGTTTCTCCTAATAATTAATAATGATAAATCTTTAAAAAATGTGGATGAAACTCCACTTATTATGCAAGAACCTAATAATTATTTCTAAATCATTACCATTGGTTCTAAATTTCTATGATGATAATTTTACTTCTATTCCCATATTTGAACTTCTATAATTTTCATTGTACTATGGTCTTGTATGTTGGGGGGGTGGAGGTAAATCCAAGAACAAACACACCTGTTCTAATTCCACTCGTTAGGATCTTGCTCCTCAGAAAGAGCACAGTATGATTACCAAATATAAGCAATTGAATATGCGGAAATAACCAGAAACACAAGTAACTAGAATTCACCAATAACACAGAATATGAGAGACAATACACTATCTTGTATTAACACTATACAGAAAAGAATACAATCAAAGAGCCGCCACACTCTTTCACCTTACAGAGATTCGCCACACCTCAAGTGTACAGTAATTCTTCTCACACACACTCTCCTACACAAAAAATGGTCCCAACAACCAACTCACACATAGAATTGGTGTTCACCTCACCAACCAGTCAGTAATAACCCTGCCGGTACACCAAGCACTCTATAGCACTTCAAGCTGATCTCTCATGAACCTGCAACCTGCAATTCAAAGACCAAACTTACATGTAGATCCCCAATGAGCTTGCAACAACCTGTAACTCACATATCTTACAACTAGAAGGAACTCTTCCTTTCTATCTCATGCCTTATACAATACATGCCAATGGGTCTATAAATAGATCCCTAACTCAAACAATAACTTAGACTCTTAATTTAGACAATTATCCTCGCAGCCCAAGACTCTAACTGGTCTCAACATGCAAACTCTTTGTTCACTTAACTAACTGTCTGTGAAACGAGTAGTTCTGGAACACACAGGAAACCGACGTCGGTCCTTGCTTGTCTGGTTCTGCTGACGTCGGCCGACTTCCTGCCATCGCCGGTGGCCTTCTGCACTAGTCTCTACCGACGTCGGTCCTGCTGCCAACACCGGTGATCCTGGATCTCAGCAACCATTGTTCCACAATTTGTAAAGGGTTGAAGCTTTTAGCTCCACAACCTAACAATCTCCCACTTGGAGATAAATAGCTGCAACCTGTACCTGTACCTATACACCGTCTAGTTTGTTCCCTTGGCTTTGTATCCCTCCTCAAGATCACTCTTGAAGACCAACCACCACAAAATCCGTGGTGCAAAAATTTGTCATCCAAATTACCTGCCACATCCACATCTACAACCATGTAGAAAAATAACTTGACCCTGCATAGCATGTGCACCTGCTACTGGTCCCACTGAACTGCCCTTCAGTATTACTCTCCCGGATTGACTCTAAACTTGTGATAACTCCCACTGCTTTGGAAAACTCAGGTTTAGTACATACCATGCACTCAACCTCATTATGTGAATCAAGACACCTGTTCTGTGAACTGTCTAACCATCGGTGTGCTAACCGGTTTCACACAATCATCCTGAAACAAAGTCAACAAGACCTCCATGTCTCTAGAACACACTCATGCCAAAGAATCTTGCTGCTCCCAGATTCTCCATGACAAACACCTGAACTAGCTTTACCTTTAGTTCAGTAATACCTGTATATGTAACCCTACAACAAGCACATCATACAGAAATAGGATAGTGTAGCTAATACTATCCAACCTGGTAAAGAGAAACACAATGATCAAACCTCCATTGCCCTGCAGCTAATACAAGATCATATACCCTGATCTTCCATCTCACATATCCATTTTCGCTCTTCTTCATCCTTAACATCCATTCGTCTCTCAGTGCTTACTTCCAGCTGGCCACTCTACCCAAAACACCTGTTTGGTTCTCCTCTAAGGAATCACATCCTCATCCATGCCTAGCTCCCACTGTTTCCTGGATCTACCTGTTCTGCTTCTTTAATAACTTCCTGGTTCTATACCATAAGTGAGCAACAAGTAGTGTAAAGAAGGGAAATGATGAATTTAGGAACTTACTTACACCTTCAGTCCTCCATATGGGCACTTGAGACTCCATGACAACTCGCTGTCCACCCAAAATTCATCTCAGTGACCGATGCCGGTCACATCTCAGTCTACAGCCAACCGATGTCAGTTCCCTGCGACTGCCTCCCTATCGACGTCGATTTCCCCTGGCCAACGCCGGTCTCTGTCTGCCCTGAGTCACCGACGTCAGGCTGCACATAGCCGACGTCAGTCCCTATCTGGACACCGACGCTGGTTTTCCTGCCGACGTCGATCTCTATGTTTTTCTTGTGAGACCTGACTTTTTCCCACGAGCTCCTTTTGGATCAAACCCTTGTCCAAATCACCCTTGCTCTGCTCAGAATTCCTCTACACCTTGTGCTAAACTCTGTCCGTCACTTTCTCCTTGAAAACCAAGGCTTTCATGTTCTTGTCACTAACATTGAATTCTTCAAGAAACCTCACCTTCTTCTTCTGCATACAGATACCACGATCCATGCCTTCCAAATCTGAAAGCATACTCGTTGACTCAATAACCAGCATCTCCTTCTTATCTATGTGACCAAGCCTATTAAGCCACATCTCCAAATCTACAGCTGAAGTAGATAACCCAGAAAGAGAATCAGTAAAACAAGTAGATAGATAAAGTGTACCTACTTTCTTACCTCTAGCTACAACAAGTGTGCCCTTGGTAACCTTCCAAGAGTCCGCTGTGAGAGTTACTGTGCAACCCTCTTCACCCAAACTTCTAATAGAAATCAGATTCTGCTTCAAAACTGGGACATGCATGACCTCTTTTAACACCCATGTGTCACTTGTCTGCAATTTCAGCTTCACTTTGCCTTTGCCAACAATCTGACAAGGCTTACCATCCCCTACACAAATTTCTCCAAAGTCTCCCTGGACATACTCATGAAAAAATTCCCTATGTGGGGATGCATGAAAAGAGGCACCAGAATCTAATACCCAAGATTCTACTTTATCCAAAGAACATACCAGAGCATCCTGTGCAACGTAACCCGCAACATCTGCTTCTTCTCCATGTCCTTCATGCTGATCTTCACCCGATCTGCAATCTCTCTTTAAGTGCCCTTGCTTTCCACATTTCCAGCAGGTTATTCTGCCATACTTGGACTTGGATCTCTTGCCTATTTTTGACCTTGATTTCCCACGCTCTATCTTCTCTCTTGGCCTTCCTCTTCCTTCAACACTCAAAGCATCTCCAGATGATTCACCTGTGCTTTTCCTGCGTATCTCTTCATTCAAGATCACACTCACAACATCATCCACTTTTAAGACGTTTGAAGGAGACACAGTATTAGAAACTGCCATTACCAAACCTTCCCAACTTTCAGGTAATGAACACAAGATTAAGAGAGCTCTAATTTCATCATCAAATACAATATTGACGGAACTTAACTGGTTTACCAAACCATGGAAATCACTAAGATGGCTATGAACAGATCCACCTTCCAACATTTGCAAATTAAATAAACGCTTCATAAGAAATACCTTATTAGAAGCCGAGGGTTTTTCATACAAATTTGCCAAAGATTCCATCAACTCCACCGTTGTCTTACACTGTGATAAGCTGGAAATCACAGATGATGCAAGACTCAATCTAATAGATCCCAGAGCCTTCCGATCAAGAACCTCCCATTCTTCATCTTTCATATCCGAGGGTTTGCTAGCAACCCCACCCAATGGTAAGTACAAATCTTTCTGATACAGATAGTCCTCAATCTGCATCCTCCATAATTGGTAGTTCTTGCCATTAAACTTTTTGTTAGGAACCCGTGCTTAATTGCTATGGACGCATATGCTTTGTAAGTCGTCCCTTAGAGCTTATTCGAATTATCCCACATACAAGGGGAAGTAGTAGTTGTTAGAATAGAGTTAGTATATAAGTAAGTGTTAAGGCCGAATAAAGGCATCCACGAATTCATTGTATTGAGCTTGCTCAAAGGAGGTTGCCCCCTCGAAGAGGCCTGCGATCAATATAAGCTCTCTGTGTTTCTGTTATTGGTAAGAGTTATTTTATTTTGGCATATTTTGATTAAATCTGTTGTAAGAGGTAAATTGCTGTAGGAGGTTCATCACATTTGGTATCAGAGCGCTTTCTTGGCTTTGTGGGTAGATTTGGCGCAATTTTTTTTTTTTTTTTTTCAAAGCAGGGCTTTCCAGGAGCTGCGCCATTTTTTGGCAAGAAATTTTTCATTGCAGGTTCCATCATTTCGGATTGGGTAAATACCTATCCGCTTAACTGTGGGAAGTGCTTGGGCATAAGCCCTAAAACTCATTGTGAGGAGTACCACAGGAACCCCGAAGTAGCTGGCCCATTGAGAGGACCTGCCAGCGAAAAGGGCAACGACCCCAACCTGATTGACTAGATCCCACCCGTGAGGTAAACCAAAAGCTGTCGTTAAGAGGTAAACCCGCGGCCAGAAATTTCTGGAGAGCGGTACTCGCTCAGACAGCTTTGGTGGCCAGAGAGAATTTTAAAATCCTTTAGGCAGCCAAAGAAACCTGGGGTCCATATCCAACTTATCAGGTTCAGACAGCAAACAACAGCATACCCACAGTTGATGATATTTCGAACCACACAGTTGCAGACAATCCGTTCCTGAAACAGCGGCTTATAAAAAAAAAAAAAAAAAAAAAAAAAAAAACGACAGCAGCAAAAAAAAAAAAAAAAAAAAAAAAAAAAAAAAAAAAAAAAAAACAGCAGCAAAAAAAAAAAAAAAAAAAAAAAAGTCCAAAAAAAAAAAAAAGAAAAAAAGTCCAAAATTTTTTTTCGGGGCGCTGCCCCGAACCCCGCCCTGCATCGCGGCAGGGAACGCGAAGGATCCCCGGCTATTCACAACTGGTTATGGTCACCACTCGTGCAAGCACAAAAATCATGGAGGAAGAAATCGCCACATTGAAATCTCAGGTTACAGAGTTAACCGATATGATGCGTGGCTTGAATCAACAGAATAGCATCTTGCTCAACCGAATGCAGAAGGAGGAGTCTTCTTCAGACCGTCACTCCTTTACTTCCAACTCCTCCCGTAGACCTAAGCTAGACTTTCCACGGTTCAATGGTACAGATCCTACAGGATGGATATATCGAGCTGAACAATTCTTCAACCTCCACAATACTTATTCTGTAAACAAAGTCCCAATTGCTTCCTTTCATTTGGAACACGAAGCGCTTCAGTGGTACCGTTGGTATCTCAAGACCAATGATGAACCTGATTGGTCAACTTTTGCATCCTTAATTTTGGGTAGGTTTGGTCCCTCAGCATTCGAGGATTTCACAGGCACCCTCACCAAACTCCGTCAAACAGGAACTGTTCGGGAATATCAGCTTGAATTTGAAAAACTCGCTAATCACACTGAAGGGTTGTCAGATGACTTCTTCAAAAGTTGCTTTGTTAGTGGCCTTAGAGAGCCGATCCGCTCAGAGGTAAAAATGTTTCGACCTGAAAATATGATGGATGCTTTGGGTCTGGCTAAGTTAGCAGAAGATAAACTCTCCACACAGCGTCGACCTCCCACCTTTTTACCAGCCAAGAACACAGTGAATCAGCGGACAACCATAACCACACCAATCAAGCGCCTGACTGAGACAGAGATGTGGGCTCGTAAAGAAAAAGGATTATGTTACAACTGTGATGACAAATGGGTTAAGGGTCACAGGTGCATCCAACAAAAACTTTACTTGCTAGATGTGGAGTCACCACCAGAACAAGACAGCGAGATTGATATTCCAGAATTTCAAGATGCTCAAGCTGAACCCGGCACTGAAGAGGACCCAATGGTTCAAGAGACTCAACCTGAGATCTCAGTACATGCACTAGCAGGTGTCACTACTCCCCAAACCATGAAGGTCAAAGGGTGCTTCAAAAAGATCCCTCTCACAATTCTCATTGACTCGGGCAGTACTCACAATTTCATTGATCCTCGCATTGCTAAGGCAGCAGACTGCTTTATATACCCTTGTTCTAGCTTTGAAGTCATGATTGCTAATGGGGGCACATTGCCATGTAAAGGGAAGTGTCGAAATGTGCGTCTTGCAATCGGCGATTATAATTGTCGCTCTGATATGTTTGCCCTACCCTTAGGTGGGTGTGATGTGGTTTTAGGGGCACAATGGCTTCGCACATTAGGACCTATTTTATGGGACTTCTCTGAGCTTTGGATGCAGTTCACAGATAATGGTCAGAAGCACACCTTAAAAGGGTTATTACCAGGATCTGCTAGCATCATCAGTTCTCATCGCATGGAAAAACTTTTGAAAAAAGGCTCACATGGGGTCATTGCACAACTGCATTCCATTCAACTCCAGCCCTCTGCTGCTTCTAACCACCCTATAGACTTACAAGCCATACTCGACAAGCATGTAACCATTTTTTTAGAACCAGTAGGGCTACCCCCTTCACGCCCTGAAGATCACCGCATTCCTCTCCTTCCAGGAAGCATTCCACCCAACATTCGGCCATATCGTTACCCCCATCTGCAAAAGACGGAAATTGAGAACTTAGTCCGGGAACTCCTCAAGTCTGGCGTTATCCGCCCCAGCACCAGCCCATATTCCTCCCCAGTGCTTCTTGTCCATAAAAAAGATGGGTCGTGGCGCCTTTGCATAGACTTTCGAGCCCTTAACCACCTCACTATCAAGGATAAATTCCCAATTCCTGTCATTGATGAGCTTCTTGATGAGCTCCATGGGGCCAAATTCTTCTCCAAGTTGGATCTGCGTTCTGGCTATCATCAAATTCGAGTGCATCCTGATGACATTCCCAAGACAGCCTTCCGTACACATGAGGGTCACTATGAGTTCCTTGTCATGCCATTTGGCCTTACAAATGCCCCTTCCACTTTTCAAGCACTCATGAATAAAATCTTTCGGCCTTTTCTCCGTCAATTTATTTTAGTTTTCTTTGATGACATTTTGGTTTACAGCCGCACATGGGCCGAGCATCTCCAACATCTTGACAAGGCATTACAGTTGTTAGCCGACAATCAATTATGTGCCAAGCAATCCAAGTGTTCATTTGCTCAAGAGGAAATTGACTATTTGGGGCACATTGTTTCAGCCAATGGGGTTCGCGTGGACCCAGAAAAAATCAGTGCTATGCAGAATTGGCCTCAACCAACCACCCTCAAGAGCCTTCGTGGTTTCTTAGGCCTGACAGGATACTATCGCAAGTTCGTCAAAGATTATGGAAAGATCGCGTCTCCTTTGACTTCCTTATTGAAGAAGGATGCTTTCACATGGGGTGCAACAGCTGATCAGGCATTCATCCAACTCAAACAGGCTATGTGTAGTACACCAGTTTTGGCACTGCCAGACTTCAACAAAACTTTCACCATCGAAAGTGATGCCAGTGGCATTGGCTTGGGTGCTGTTCTTCTCCAAGAGGGCCGACCAATTGCCTTCACCAGCAAAGCCCTTTCTGGCCGCAATTTAGCTTTGTCTACATATGAAAAGGAAATGATGGCAATTTTACATGCAGTACAAAAATGGAGACCCTACTTACTGGGAAACCATTTTTGCATCAAAACTGATCATCAGAGTTTGAAATATTTCTTGGAACAGCGGGTCTCATCCCCAGCTCAGCAGAAGTGGGTCAGCAAACTCATGGGCTATGACTATGAGATCACCTATAAGAAGGGAAAAGACAATGTTGTGGCTGATGCTCTCTCAAGAACCTTCGAGGACCACCCTTCCCTCTCTGCCATCTCCATGCCCATTCCTAAATGGTTGGAATTTGTCCAACAAGGGTATGTAAATGATCCATCCTTATGCCACATCATTCATCAATTGACCACTGACCCCTCTGCCATACCACATTATTCATGGGATGGTGCTTCTCTGCGATACAAGGGTCGTTTGGTGCTTCCCCAAATTTCAGACCTACATCAGGCTATCTTCTATGAAATTCATGCTTCCCCCTCAGCAGGGCACTCAGGGTTTCTCAAAACCTATGAGCGGGCACGTCGACACTTCTTTTGGAAAGGCATGAAAACCAAAATTAAACAGATGGTGGCTGAATGTGAAACCTGCCAACGACACAAAGGTGAAACCACATTGACTCCTGGTTTGCTCGTGCCCTTGCCCATTCCTACTAGGATCTGGACAGATATTTCCATGGATTTCATTGAGGGCCTCCCTAAATCTGGGGGAAAGACAGTGATCCTAGTTGTTGTCGATCGCCTCTCCAAATATAGTCATTTTTGTGCACTCAGCCACCCATACACCGCGTCCACAGTTGCACAGGTTTTCTTGGATCAGATCTTCCGTCTTCATGGCATTCCTTCTTCAATTGTCTCAGATCGTGATGCCACTTTCACTAGCCATTTTTGGACGGAACTATTTCGTCGCACAGGCACACAATTGAAAATGAGCTCTGGGTACCACCCACAAACAGATGGCCAGACAGAAATCGTCAACAAATGCTTGGAGACCTTCCTTCGTTGTTTTGCTTCAGAACAACAACATCAATGGGCCAAGTGGCTTCCCCTAGCTGAATGGTGGTACAATACCTCATACCACACTTCCACCAAAATGACTCCCTATGAGGCAGTTTATGGTCAAGCACCGCCACCACTTCTTCCATATCATCCTGGTAGCTCACCAGTTCAGGCAGTTGACACTACTCTCCGAAACCGGGATCAGATTCTCCGCACCTTGCGAAACAATCTCCACATGGCCCAAAACCGAATGAAGCAGCAAGCTGATCAACACCGCTCTGAGCGTACCTTTCAACCTGGTGATATGGTCTTTCTTCGTCTACAGCCATACAAGCAATCATCACTAAAACAAAAAGGGCACCAAAAGCTTGCTCCAAAGTTTTATGGGCCATATAAGGTTCTTCAAAAGATTGGGTCAGTTGCTTACAAGTTAGAGCTTCCACCTTCCTCCCAAGTTCACCCCGTCTTTCATGTCTCATGTTTGAAACAAGTTCTTGGATCCAACATCCGAGTGCAGACAGCTTTACCAGCACTTGATAACGAAGGCTCCATCCTTCTCGAGCCCGAAGCAATCTTGGACAGGCGCACCCGCCAACTTCGATCCCGCTCCATCACAGAGGTCTTAATCCAATGGCACGGCATGCAACCAGAAGATGCAACATGGGAACCACTCTTCCAGATTCAACAACAATTCCCACATTTGAAGCTTTGAGGGCAAAGCTTTTTTTTAAGAGGGAGGGGATGTTAGGAACCCGTGCTTAATTGCTATGGACGCATATGCTTTGTAAGTCGTCCCTTAGAGCTTATTCGAATTATCCCACATACAAGGGGAAGTAGTAGTTGTTAGAATAGAGTTAGTATATAAGTAAGTGTTAAGGCCGAATAAAGGCATCCACGAATTCATTGTATTGAGCTTGCTCAAAGGAGGTTGCCCCCTCGAAGAGGCCTGCGATCAATATAAGCTCTCTGTGTTTCTGTTATTGGTAAGAGTTATTTTATTTTGGCATATTTTGATTAAATCTGTTGTAAGAGGTAAATTGCTGTAGGAGGTTCATCACATTTTTCCATTCGTAGTTGACTGTTTTCTGCCATTGTTCAACTCCCACTAAAATAGAAACCCTGTGAGTAACCTGTAATCAAAACACACTACCCAGATCTACACCAATCTGTTAGTATCCCAACCAAAAGCTCTGATACCACTTGTTGGGGGGGGGGTGGAGGTAAATCCAAGAACAAACACACCTGTTCTAATTCCACCCGTTAGGATCTTGCTCCTCAGAAAGAGCACAGTATGATTACCAAATATAAGCAATTGAATATGCAGAAATAACCAGAAACACAAGTAACTAGAATTCACCAATAGCACAGAATATGAGAGACAATACACTATCTTGTATTAACACTATAAAGAAAAGAATACAATCAAAGAGCCGCCACACTCTTTCACCTTACAGAGATTCACCACACCGCAAGTGTACAGTAATTCTTCTCACACACACTCTCCTACACAAAAAACGGTCCCAACAACCAACTCACACATAGAATTGGTGTTCACCTCACCAACCAGTCAGTAATAACCCTGCCGGTACACCAAGCACTCTATAGCACTTCAAGCTAATCTCTCATGAACCTGCAACCTGCAATTCAAAGACCAAACTTACATGTAGATCCCCAATGAGCTTGCAACAACCTGCAACTCACAGATCTTACAACTAGAAGGAACTCTTCCTTTCTATCTCATGCCTTATACAATACATGCCAATGGGTCTATAAATAGATCCCTAACTCAAACAATAACTTAGACTCTTAATTTAGACAATTATCCTCGCAGCCCAAGACTCTAACTGGTCTCAACATGCAAACTCTTCGTTCACTTAACTAACTGTCCGTGAAACGAGCAGTTCTGGAACACACAGGCGACCAACGTCGATCTTTGTTTGTCTGGTTCTGCCGACGTCGGCTGACTTCCTGCCGTCGCCGGTGGCCTTCTGCACTGGTCTCTACCGACGTCAGTCCTGCTGCTGATGCCGGTGATCCTGGATCTCAGCAACCATTGTTCCACAGTTTGCAAAGGGTTGAAGCTTTTAGCTCCACAACCTAACATTGTATCAGATTATTAAACATTTTGTAATTTTGATGATCCCCTAGATGTGATCCAAAAACCCATGGTAGGAGACCCATTAAGTGTAATTTAGATAAGCACACATAATCCTTTCCCAAGAGGTCTTTTAGTTATTGGGTATGATTTTGTGTCACTTATTTTAATTACCATTTGTGGGTTGAATTCATCTTCAAATACTAGTTTGTAATTTCAAGAAAGGTGACTCACCCTCATAGGTATTTGAATTGGTGAATTAAATTATCTCAAAGGTATAATTCCAGGGGGGGTAACTATTAAAGAGTGAAATCCCTATAAGACAATTTACTTATGTTACATCTTCAAAATATGTGGATGAAACTCCACTTATTATGCAAGATCATATTATTTATAAATCATTACTACAATCTCTACATCAAAATTACAACTCCCTTGGTTTTGACTAGGGGGCTTCTGTATTCACTGGATAAGGATCATAACTGTAGGTGATTAGGTTTTGTCTTGGTGATTGCAATGGAGAAATTGCTTTTGTTATAATGGCATTAAAAAAATTAGAAGCAACCAAGAAGAATTTCGGGTTTAGAAATACGATGAAAATTTGAAATTGACATATATGTTCAAAAGACACCATCTATTCCAATGTGTGCGCCTACCATTATACCACCACCACTTGTTTATCCTAATAATTAATAATGTTACATATTCAAAAAATGTGGATGAAACTCCACTTATTATGCAAGATCCTAATAATTATTTCTAAATCAATACCATCAATTACAAAGTTTCATGATGATAATTTTACTTCTATTTTCATATTTTAACTTATATAATTTTCATTGTACTATGGTCTTATAGTGGGTTATTGAATATTTTCTAATTTTTATGATCCCCTGAATGTGATCCAAAAACCCATGATAGGAGATGCATCAAGCGTAATTTAGATAAGCACACAAAATCCTTTCCCAAGAGGTATTTTAGTTACTAAGTATGATTTTGTGTCACTTATTTTAATTACCATTTTGGGGTTGAACTCATCTTCAAATATTAGTTTGTAAGTTCAAGAAATGTGACTCGCCCTCACAGGTATTTGAATTGGTGAATTAAATTATCTCAAAAGTATAATTTCATGGGGGAGATAAATATTAAGGAGTCAAATCCCTATTAGACAATTTTCTTATGTTACATTAAGTTCAAAAAATGTGGATGAAACTCCACTTATTATTCAAGAACCCATTTTTTCTAAATCATTAGCATAATCTCTACATCAAAATTATAACTCCCTTGGTTTCAATCAGGGGGAATTGTGTTTTCTAGATAAGGAGCATAGTTTTGGGTGATCAGGTTTTATCTTGATGATTTCAATGGAAAAATTTCTTTTGTTATAATGGCGTTAAAAAAATTAGAAGCGACCAAAAAAATTTTGGGTTTAGAAATATGATAAAAATTTGAAGTGGACATATATGTTCAAAAAACACCATATATTCCAATGTGTATTCATACCATTATACCACCACCAACTATTTCTCCTAATAATTAATAATGTTACATCTTTAAAACATGTGGATGAAATTCCACTTATGATGCAAGAGCTTAATAATTATTTCTAAATCATTACCATTAGTTCCAAAGTTCCATGATGATAATTTTGCTTTTATTTCCATATTTGAAATTCTATAATTTTCATTGTACTATGGTATTGTAGTGGATTATTAAACATTTTCTAATTTTGATGATCCCATAGATGTGATCCCAAAACCCATGGTAGGAGACCCATCAAGTGTAATTTGTTGCAACCATTCTATTGCTATTTTATTGGAGTGGAATTTCGTAAATTATACAAATATATATTTAGATATCTATAAGTGGATTCAATATATATATATATATATATATATATATATATATATATATATATATATATATATATATATATATATATATATATATATAGTAAGTGTTTTGAGGTAGACTACTTAATATGCCATCACATAACCATGATTTAGATAAGCACAAAAAATCCTTTACTAAGAGGTCTTTGAGTTAGTAGGTATGATATTGTGTCACTTATTTTAATTATCATTATTGGGTTGAATTCATCTCCAAATATTAGTTTTTAAGTTTAAGAAAATCAACTTTCCCTCAAAAGCATTTGAATTAGTGAATTAAATTATCTCAAAGGTATAATTCCTGGGGGTGGGGGCTAAAAATTAAGGAGTCAAATCCCTATTAGACAGTTTGCTTATGTTACATCTTCAAAAAATGTGGATAAAACTCCACTTATTATGCAAGAGCCTATTATTTCTAAATCATTAGCATAATCTCTACGTCAAAATTGCATCTCCCTTGGTTTGAACCCCAATATTGGGCTTCAAAGTTGAAGAACTCAATGTGTTGTTGGCCAAAATGTTTAACCCTACTCTACATTGAGATATCACATGGCTTATTATCATGAATGAAAATTTAATGTTTATAGTTGGTATGGTGTAGACTATTTATGCCCTCACATAAACATAATTTAGATAACCTCACAAAATCCTTTCCCAAGTCTAGGTTTTGAGTTACTAGGTACGATTTTATGTCATTTATTTTAATTAGCATTTTGAGGTCGAATTCATCTCCAAATATTAATAGTTTGTTAATTCAAGAAAGATGACATGCTCTCATAGGTATTTGAATTGGTAAATTAAATTATCTCAAAGGTATTCTATGGGGGATAAAAATTAAGGAGTCAAATCCCTATTACACAATTTAATCATGTAATTTAATGAACAAATATGAATAATTTTTTTAAATTAGAATAATTGTGATAAACAATATTTTTTTTGAAATATTTTTATATTACAAAATTGAGTTTATTATTTACTTTTATTTATGTTTAAATCATTAAATATTTTTATTAAATAATGTACATAATTGTTTAAATGTTTAAATATATAAATATTTTTTTAAAAATAATTTTCCCACACACTTCAAAATTAGGGTTGAGTTTATCTTTTTCTCTTTCCATTATTTTTTCTTAGTTTCTTTCTCTCCCTTTCGAAGGTCAAAAAACATTCTCTCATTGTCTGATAGGTTAACTATGGCGTTAGTGGTGGAAATATTGACCCCATTTTTCACTGTCATTTCTATAGGTGTGGCATTAGTGGTGGAAGCTTTGCCCCTATTTTTCATTGTCATTTTTGTAGGTAATTCTTGTCACGTATTTAATCTATGTAATATATTGTTTTACTATATCTAAAACATGTGATTTGTTTGGCTTGACATGAACCTTTTATTCATTTTTACTACTTTAAGTTATGAAATCACTGAGATTTAGATAGACCTAGATTTTTTGTTAATAAATGGTTGAGATAATGAAATGGTATAGATTAAGATTGTTTAACACTTACTTATATTCAATAGGGACCCAAATGGTGAATGTGAGGGAAAATCATACATTTTTTATTAACTCGAAGTAAATAATGAAATCACTGAGATAATGAAATGGACTAGATAATGAAATGACAAAGATTAGGATTGTTTAGGACTTGTATTCAATAGAGACCCAAATGGTGAATGTGAGAGGAAAAATGATATTTTTTATTAACTATAAGAAAATAATGAAATGGCAGAGATTAGGATTGTTTAGGGCTTACTTATATTCAGTAGGAACCCAATGTTAAGCACGAAATATACTAAGAGGGGGGTGAATTAGTATATTATATATCTTTTACTTAATTTGATTTCTTTTATTTAACCAATTAATCACACATTAAAGATATGGAATAAAACTAAAACAATAATATGCACCACACGAGAGAGAGAGAGAGAGAGAGAGAGAGAGAGAGAGAGAGAGAGAGAGAGAGAGAGAGAGAGAGAGAGAGAGAGAGAGAGCATATTTTTATGTGGAAACCCAAAGTGGGAAAAACCATATATGAATGAGCACCAACTCAAATTACAAAGTTCACAAGAACCAACTTGTAGGAGAACCAATCCATTTATCGAGCACAAACATAAAACTATTTGTGAGCACCAAACCATAGGAGCACCAACCCCTTGAAAATATTTGTGAGCAGCAACCCACAAGAGAACCAACCCCTTTTGTGTATAAAACACAACTATCTCTCAATGTTGCTTACTCAACAAATGATATAACTCTACAATATCTCCTACTTTTCTCTCTTTGAAAACAAATACAAACCATGCACTCTCTTGATTATTACAAAAGGATTCTCAAGCCTTTATTTATAGCTTTCCAAATGACCTTTGTCATTCACCCTTTGTGACCCTTTAATCCTCATAGAAAATGGTGCCAAACTTGCATGACACTTCGTATCCTTGCATTTGAAAAGTCATATGGTGACCCTTCATAAGCAAAAGCATCTTTTCCTATTTTTTCTTTATCTTGGTGACTTTTCATATTCCTCAAAGTGTCCCTTCATGGAAAAATGCACCAAACCCTCTTTTATCTTCACATGGTGACTCCTGGAATTCCTCAAGATGACTCTTCATGAGAAAATGTGTCTCATTCCTCTTTTATCTTTTACCTTATGACTCTTTGACTTCTCCATGGGCCCTCTTTTGAATTAAATGAAACCAAAAATATATTCATTAATATTAAATAAATATTAACACACATTAGCCAAGATATGAATATTAAAAATACCATTAAATTAAATGGGGCCTTTATCACCAATAATGCTAGACCTTTAAAATCAATGACAATATTTACAAAAATATCCCCCTTTGTCATTGATGGCAACCTCAAAATGAAACTAACACATCCTAAAACCTGCACATACTACCATCTAAAAAACATATAGTAACTCCTGCTTACTATAGCAACTTGTACCTATTCCCTGTACCTATTTTTGAACCTATAATTGTACATGTACCTATTATTCTCCCCCTTTGACATCAATGGAAAAGTGCCTACCTAGAACTAACACTTAGCTCCCCCTCAACTGATGTTGAACCTCAATGGTAGGACGTAAAAGAAATTACTCTCAACTTCTCCTCTAAATACTCAAATGTGTCTTTTGGTAGTGCCTTTGTGAAAATATCTACAATCTACTCTGTATTATTGATATACTCCATCTTAACCTGTTGATCTATAACTTGCTCTCTCAAGAAGTGATATCTAATGGGGATATCTTTTGTTTTTGAATACATCACTATATTATCTGAAATATTAATAACACTTATGTTGTCACAAAAAATAGAAATAGTTTCATCATATTTTACCTTGATATCTTCCAAAGTTATTTCATCCAAAGAACTTGAGTACAACATAGTATCACTACAATATATTCTGATTTAGCTATAGAAAGTGATACTAAATTCTACTTCTTGATTAGCCATGATACTAAGCTACCACTAAGAATGAAAGCTCCTCCACTTGTACTCTTTCTTTCATCTAAGCACCCTGCCCAATATGAATCTATATAAACAACTGAAGTGAAATCTCTACCTATGGGATACCACAATCCATAATCCAATATCCCCTTGATATATTTGAATATTCTCTTCACCAACTGAACATGACTATCTTTTGAAGATGACTAATATCTTGAAACCATACCTACTACATGCATGATGTCTGGCCTCAATGCTGTCAAATATAAAAGACTACCAATCATAGATCTATATAAAGATTGATCTACAATAGGTGAATCTTCATCTTTTCTTACCTTACTTCCTATACACATTGGTGTGCTAATTGGTGCACAATCCTCAAAACCAAATTTCTTAAAATTTATTTGGCATATTTACTTTGAGATATGAAAATTCCTTTATCTAACTAAAATATTTACAATTCTAAGAAAAATGATAATTCTCCAAGCATAGACATCTCAAATTATTTTTACATATTATTAGAGAATTCTTTTGTCATCTTTTCAATGTTTCCTCCAAAAATGATGTCATCAACATATACCACAATAAAAAATTGATGCTCACCTTCTATTTTGATGTAAAGATTATTGTTAGTAAATCTTCTCTTGAAACCTTGATCCGATAGGTACTTATCAAGTCTTGCATACCAAGCTCTTGGAGCTTGTTTCAAACTATACATTACTTTCTTCAATCTGCATACATGGCTACTAATATTTGAGAGAATAAATCCCTCAAGATGCTCAATGTATACCTCTTCTTCTAGATTCCCATTTAGGAAGATAGATTTGACATCCATCTAAAACACTTTGAAATTTTTAAACATTACATATGCAAGAAACATTCTAATAACCTCTAACCTTGCCACTGGTGTAAAATTTTCTTCAAAATCTATTCCCTCAATTTGAGCATATCCTTTATATACTAATCTTGCTTATTTTTAGTCACTTTTTCATTTTCATTCAACTTATTTATATAAACCCATTTTGTTCCTATCACATTGTGATTTTTTAGTCTAGGCACTAATTACCGATTATCATTCTTTTCTATCTGATTTAATTCTTCATCCATAGCCTTAACCTAATGATTATCATGTCTAGCTTCTAAAAAAGTTCTAGACTAAATTTTGGATAATAAAGAGAAATTAACTTACTCAGATTTACTTACCATCATTATTTTGGTGCAAATTCCTTCATTTATGTCACCGATGATGTCACTTTCATTATGATTTCTCTGAACATATTTGGATGGAGTTTTGGTTTCATTTTTATCCTTCTTCTTCTCATCTTCATCCGATTCTTCAAAATCTTCCTCTTCAATGATTTCAAGAATGTCTACTTGATCACTAATTCTTTGTGTTCCATATTCTTCTATCCTGACACTTCCACTTTCAACAATTTTCTTAGTTATTTTGTTATAACATTTATAAGATTTAATTTTGCAAGAATAATTAAGAAATATATCTTCGTCTGCTCTAGATTCAAACTTCCCAAGTTTTTTATCAGTTCCCTTTATGAAGCATCTACTGTCAAAAACTCTAAAATAATCAACTATTGCTAGATTATCTTTCCATAGTTCATAAGGATTCTTGTCACTATTAACTCTCAATAATGCTCTATTATAAATATGCACTACTGTAGCAATTTCCTTTCTCTAATATTAATCTAGTATCTTGGATTCATTTAGCATTATATTCACCATCTCTTAAATTTTTCTATTTCTCCACTTAACTACTCCATTTTACTATGGATTTTTGGCTGCTGAATAATGTCTCTTTATTCCATGATCTTTACAAAACTCAATAAAATGATATGACATGAATTTTCCTCCTTGATTTGATCTTAGACACTTAATCTTCAAACTTGTTTCATTCTCAACTAATGCTTTGATTGCTTTGAAATGTCTAAAAGCTTTTGATTTTTTCTTTAAAAACATTACCCAAGTCATACGTGAAAAATTTGAACTATTTCTCACCTTTAGTACTTTTAGTTATCATAGGTCTACATAGATCAATGTGAATAAGATCTAACATCTGAGTGGTCAAGTACTCTTTTATTTTGAATCACCTTTTGGCTTGCTTGCCATGCTAACAAGGTTCAAAAAGTGTGTCAGATAGCTTTGTAATCTTTGGAAGATTTTTGACTGCTTGCTTTTTGCTAATATTGAAAAGATTGTCAAAATTTATGTTGTCCTATTCTCTTATGCCATAGATAACTTTCTTCAATCTGACTCAAACAACATCTTTGAATTTTGATGTCTGATAACAAATACAAATTATTGCCTATTCTTTAAGCATCTACAATCAACACATCTAAATATTTTATCCTAATTTCATAATTTTTGCATAAAAATTTGGTGTGTGTCCCTAATCACAAATTTTAATTACACTCAAAATATTATGCTTAAGACCTACATACAAAACATTTTCAATTTTAGTTCTACCATTATCCAAACTTAGTGTACCTTTTCCAATAATTTTAGCAATAGTATTATCTCCAAATTTCTCTATGGCACCATTGATATTCTTTAAGGTTATGAAATTGATTTTGTCTCCTGTCATGTGCCTTGAACATCCACTATAAATGAACCATGGCTTTTATTCATTTCTTGCGTGCAAAGCTATTTGTACCAACATAGATTTTTTAGGTTGTTTTTTCTACCATGAACCTGTCTGAACTTTCTTCCTAATGAATAGAGCCTTGAAACTCTGGTCCTTCTTGACTGACTCAAACATGTTTCTATAATACCAAGCTATGTGTTCAAATTTTTTGCTCTTGTAACATATTATGGCCTCTTCATTAAAGCCTAATAGAGGAGAAAAAGAGTTGTGGCTTCGACTTGACTCTACATGACTTTCCTTCTTATTTCTAAAATTGTTAGCCCTTTTTTGACATTCTATTTTCTTATGACCACATCTATTACAATAAAAATAGTAACCATAAAAATAGGACCTATTTGTGTATCTCTAACCTAATTGCCTTTTGTAGCTATGTTCCCTCCAACCTTCTTTGTTTGATATTTCCTCTGTATTCTTAACTTCTTCCCTTTTTATTTCCTCTTTTGTAAGAGTTTTAACATAACTCTTTCTTTTTCCTTGTCTATGAAAGTAGTGGCTTCCCCTTTCTCTTTTTCAAATCTAATACCTGTCTTATCTAACATTGATCTTTGATTTTCTAATATCTTATTCAACATATTGGTTTTATTTTCAAATTTTGAATCATTAGATTCTCTATCATTGATTGCTTTATTTATTTTTTCAAGATCTACTTTTAAAGAAGCAATTTGAATAACATACCTTTCACATTCTTTACTTACTATTTGAAACTATGCCATTAGATTTTCTTCATTATTCTTGGCTTCTTCAAATTATGCTTGTAGATATTTAATTATTTTATTTGACTCCTTTTCATTTTTCTCCATCTAGAGCTTTAATCTTTGATTCTTCTTTTCAAAATATTTTAACTCTTTAAAGGCACAAATGAGTTCTCCTTCTAGATTTACTTTAGCTTCATCCTATTCTTCTTTTTGATCAGTTTTAATTTTTATTATAGAGGCATCTTCATGTATGGCTATGAATATAATCTCTTCTTCTTCTAAATCATTGACTCCACTATCATCAACTGAGCTAGGATCTTTAGAATACAAACTCTTCTTCTCGAATCCCTTCTTGAATTTTCCTTTGAAATTCTTCTTGTATGTAGACTTTCCTTCTTCATTTTCACCATTACACTTATCTAGAAACTTAGCTACAAAATTTCCAATATTTACATAATTAAAACAATTAAAAGGTAATTTTCTTTGATATTTACCTCTACCCTTTTTCGGCTTGCGAATGAATAGAGCTCCATTGTCATCTTCATCATCACTAGAACTGTCACTTGATTCTTGAATCTTAGCCTTCTCTTTCATTGATGTCTTAAAAATAGCTTCTCTTTTTGAGGGTTTCTCTTATTCAGTCCACATCTCATATGCTGTAAGAATACTATGTAGCTCATCCATATTTAGCTTGGCTAAATTATTCATCTCTTCAATTGCTAATTTTTTTGCATCATATCTCAATGGTAGAGATCTCAAAACTTTTTGAACCATAATTAATTCTTCTAATTTTTTTCCAAGACCTTGAATATGATTAACTATTTGATCAACCCACAAAAGATAACTTGCTATATTTTCTTCTTCATCTATCTTCAAACTCTCAAACTATCTTTTGAAAGTCTAAAGCTTAGCTTGGTAAACCTTTCCATCACCTTTGTAAATATTCTCAAGTTTTACCCAAGTTTCATGAGCAGATTTACATTGCATAAATTTAACAAATTTTGATTCACATAAACCATATAAAAAATCATTTAAGGCTTTATCATTATTTTCACTTGCATTCTTTTCTGTCAAAGTAGTTACAAGTGTCTATGGCTCTTCATATTCCTCCACCACTACTTGCCAAATGTTGAATTTAAGGGTCATCAAATAAGTCTTCATCCTTATGCTCTAAAAATCATAATTTCTCCCATGAAACAAAGGTGCCTTATTTTTCAAAAAACCTTCACGTGATCTAGCCATCATGATTTTTCAATTTACCTTCAATCTATAAAACTTTTTCAAAAAGAACCTGCTCTGATACCAATTGTTAAACACAAAATATAATAAGAGGGGGGGGGGGTTGAATCAGTATATTATATATCTTTTACTTAATCTTATTCCTTTTCTTTAACCACTTAATCACACATTCAAGATATGCAATAAAATTGAAACAATAATATGCACCACACAAGAGAGAGAGAGAGAGAGAGAGAGAGAGAGAGAGAGAGAGAGAGAGAGAGAGAGAGAGAGAGAGAGAGACCAAATTTTTACATGGAAACCCAAAGTGAGAAAAACCATAGAGAATAATCTCAAGTATATAAATGAGCACCAACTCAAATTATAAAGTTTGCAAGCACCAAATTATAAGAGCACCAAACCCTTTGCGAGCACCAACACAACAACTATTTGTGAGCACCAACCCATAGGAGCACCAACCCCTTTCAAAGTTTTGTGATCACCAACCAATAAGAGTACCAATCCCTCTTGTGTATAAAACATAACTATCTCTCTATGTTGTTTACTCAATAAATGATAAAACTCTACAATATTTCCTACTTTTATCTCTTTGGAAACAAATAGAAACCATGCACTCTCTTGCTTATTACAAATGGATTCTCAAGCCTTTATTTATAGATTTCCAAATGACCTTTGGTATTCACCCTTTGTGATCCTTCAATCCTCATAGAAAATGGTGCCAAAATTGCATGACACTTCATATCCTTACATTTTAAACGTCATATGGTGACCCTTCATAAGTAAAAGCATCTTTTCCTCTTTTGTATTTATCTTGGTAAATTTTTATACTCCTCAAAGTGTTCCTTCATAGAAAAAATGTGCCATACCCTTTTTTGTCTTCACATGGTGACCCTTGGAATTTTTCAAGATGATTGTTCATGAGAAAATGCATCCCATTCCTCTTTGACTTATCCATGGGCCCTCTTTTGACTTATATGCAACCAAAAATATATTCATTAATATTAAATAAATATTAACACACATTAGCCAAGATATGAATATTAAAAACACCATTAAATACAATGGGGCCTTTATCACCAATAATACTAGACCTTTGACATCAATGATAATATTTCCAACACCCAAATGGTGAATGTGAGGGGAAAGTAGATTTTTTTATGAGCTATAAGCAAAATTAATTAAATGAGAGATAATAAAGTGGTAGAGATTAGTATTGTTTCATGATTATTTGTATTCAACAAGGACCCAAATGGTGAATGTGAGGGCAAAGAAGATTTTTTTATTAGTTGTAAGTAAATAATGAAATGGTCGAGATAATGAATTCATGGAGATTAGGATTGTTTAGCACTTACTTGTATTCAATAGGGACCCAAATGGTGAATGTGAGGGATAAACAAATAATTTTTTTATTAATTTTAAGTAAATAATCATAGTAAAAAAGTACTATGATGTGATAGGGTTTCAATGGTTACACCATCTCTATCCCATCACATTGTTTGTCTATTGGCTCTGTTCGGATATTAAAAATTGTTTATGTTTTAGACTAAGTTGAAAAGTCATTTTTTGGCATGTTCTAAGTTATTATTATTTGAGTTGAATTATTTCTATTTTATACTAAGTTTAAAAGTCATTTTTGGGGTGGCAAACTTTTCCCTCATGTCGCATTATAAAATTTAATAAATTAATGATTGAATAACAACTATCATTATTATTTTTAGTGGCAAAATTTTCCCTCATGCATTGATATTCTTGAGTAGAGGGGTCCCATGCATCATTTTATATTAAAAAAATTACTTATAAAATATCTGTACTTATTATATTAGAGTAACTATTATTTAGGGAAGAGTTTTTGAGGGGTGAGAAGTAGTAGGGGGATGAAGATTTGTATGGCTACTCTTTTTTTTGTGGTTTCTAGCTATCATTTTCTTCCAATAATTTTTTTTTATTTTTTTTCAAAAAAAAGTTTTGTAGTAAAATGCTCCTAATTTCTCTCAGTACCATGTATTACACATAATTTTTGTACTCTTTGGAGCACATCCAGATATCTTTGAAGCATATAGTACAGGTCTTTTGATTACCCTGTATAGATCTTTAAAGCATTCTTAGACTTATTCAGAGCATCTTATGTATGTATTCAAATAAAAAATAGAGCATATTTAGATCAATTTCAAAGTGTATTTAGAGTGTCCTCTAAGCAATCAATCATTAGAGCTTGCTTGCTAAATCCTCAAAACTATAGCTACAAGAGTTGTAAAAATTATGTGTTGCCTTCTGAAAATTATCCCTCATTAGGATGTTTTAATGTACTCAAAATTACCCCATCCTTGGATGTGTTTCTCTACTCAAAATCACCCCATCTGTGGGATGTGTTTTTGTACTCAAAACTACGTTGTTAATCCAAGTAAGACACAATAAAGGCAAAGAATCGACAATAAATTACATACAAACAATGAAAAAATTGCATTCATATCCTACTTAGATCAGACTTTAACTATTAAATGCAATACAAATATAACCAAACATAACACTTTAGGGATATTTTATATAACTATGATGAGCTATATGAAATGCTCATCATTTCTCCCCCACACTTTACCTTTTACAAGTCCTCTCATAAATAAGTGGGATGACTGATCCTTAATTTAAATTTCTTGATTCAAACCTCTGAGTCAGATCATAATCTTCAAAATAACAGCTCCAGTCATAGTGGCCCCTTGGCAAGAATCTAAGATCTCTGAGAACTGTATGCACCTAGGCTTCAAATTCAAATTTTATGTGAGAATTTCAACACTACCATGGAGATAGAGGACATAAAATGAGAGGATGCCTAAAACTCATCCCAATCTAGACATCTAAACTTCTTTCCTTTAAGTGTCGAGTTATTATCTGGTAAACTAATTTGGTTCTTAGACTTTATTTAATATTGGTGGGGTTGAGGACTTACATGTGATTTAACTCAATAGGTAATATATTCCACCTGACAAGACTTGCATTAAAACCATTGGCATATAGTGGTTTATAAAATTTCTAAAAGTAGAAATATTCGATCTCAATAGCTCATGATACTTGTTCTTCATATGCATATGATACAGTGGTTGAAAATAAGAAATAAATTTCTTTGCTTATGGAAATTGTGGTCTCATGCATAACCTATTAGTGCTTTGTAATTCTAAAAATATATTATTGACATGTTTTCATGCCATTTGGTTCCTTAGAGTGGAGAGAAAGACATGCAATTATGTCTCTCTAATAAATAAATTTATCAGAAAACTAGATTGATGTCTTAACAATAAATTGAAAGTATAGAACTCACAAATGACATCCTTAATTTCTTCAATGCTCTTTAGAAAAATGTCCATAAATACATTCTCATCTTCAATGATATGTGAAAAACCAAGGGAAATTAATTGAATCTACCATTTATAAAATTGCTAATGTAATAAAAGAACATAAATTGATGAAGGTTGCCTGCATGCTAATAGTTTCTCAAAAATAGCACAAATGTGCTAGATAAAACCCTATAATTTCTACAATTGAAGTTGGGATTCTACCAATTGCTTTTAATATTCCTCCTTAAGTTTGGAATTTTCATCCTTTAATTTTTAAATTTTATTTTGGTTGATATTCCAGGTAGAGATTATTTCATGTAATGGAATAGGGAAAGAGGGAACAACTTTTGTTAGACCCTCTGTCTAAAGTATAATATCTCATGTTATTATTTGCATGGATTGAATAGAGGATTGTAAATCATAATTTAGAGTGGTGAGCTCTATTATTCTATTAATATGTTGAGCAATCATTGTGTTTCTATCATAAATACTTTCTCTTAGATTATTAATTAGATTATGCTTATCAACATTGGAATTTTGCAAATCAGTAATTTTAGTGTCCTTGATAGCAAGAGAATTCTATAAATTAGTAATATGAGTGTCCTTGATAGCAAGAAAATTCTATAAATTACTCATTTCTTGGGTATGTGAAAACATTACATTGTGGACCATAATCTGTTTAGCTTGTAATCCTTGAATAAATATTTCTTGGTCACTAACTCTAGTAATAGATTCTTCCCACCTTTGTTTAAAATTAAAAATTATCAAGTCCTTACCTTTCAAAGTTGAACAGAGAACATCTAACTCTATTTATTGCACTTTGATTATTTCTTCATGGTGTGATAAATCCATCGCATACTAAAATTATTTTTCTTCATTGACATAATGTGGTGAAGATGGATCTTATTCAATCAAGGGTGCATTACCCTTATCAACAACATAGGGCATATGATGCTCTACTTTTTAAGGTATAACTTTTTATGCTAGGGTTACCTCTACAAATACAACTTCTTTTGTGGCCTACACATCTTATTCTTATTCTTCTTCTTCCTACAATATAAGTCGATGAATGCACCAGAGTTTATTTAGAGGATGAGGAGTGTTCAAATAAAGTCCCATTTATCACTTTGATCTTTGATGGAGTATCTTCAAAACCAATGGTGACTGAGATGGCCATTCTGCAATTTCAAATATGGGCTTTTCAATCTAGATTATAGTGAAAGGAGGAGAGGCAGAACATGGTGTCATTTTGGTAGGAACTATAGACAACTTTCAAAGGAAAGAGGATTAAGCCTTTTCACCCCTTAGTTTACTGAGAAAATAATGACAACAAATGAGTGTAACTAGCCCATGATGGTGAGTAAACTTGGTACCTCATATTATCTTTAGAGAAACATTAATCAGATCATTATGAAGGAAAGAGGGAATATTGATCATATATTCTTCTTGAATAACACCTTTCTTTAAATGGTATCTCATAGCATCTCCACCCACTACTATAAATTAACCATCACAAGTGATATATTTCATTATCTAGAAAACAACATTTTACCAAGGTTGAGAAAGAATTTCTCTTAGAATTACCTTGGCCACTCCTTGGGGGGATTTGGATAGTCTGGGGTGTTTCTCATTTCCTTCAATAAACATATAAATTAGGTTAAAAAATTTGATCTTTTCAATGTCAACTACTCCATCCTTAGGAATCCTAGATAGAGCATTGATTACAGAGGGATTCACTAGAATGTTTTTCCCTTTGATAATAACATGATATTAATCAAAATTCTCATAGAATTATTGCATAATTTATTCATAAAATCCCTAATTTTTTTTAATAAATTCAACCAACCTGCTATTTCAAAGACATCTCTAGCTTCTTCACTTGTAGTAATGCATCGAAGGATTTTGGTTCACTTTTTTTCTTTCTCCAACCCATATTTAGAGAAAACAATATTTAGTTGCAAATATGACTATACTGTAAAAAGATAGAGCTTGAATTCACACAAGGAATAGGGGAAGCAATAGGTTATATATACAACCCAATAATTTATGGAAATAATAATGCAAAAATGAATAGCAAAAAAAGGTTATATGATGTGATTACAATAAAATGATAACTATAGTTATGGTTATCTCTTCAGAACATGCAAGATATAATGGGAAGGTGATTTATCCAGTCAAGTAGTCATGTGTGTTATAAAGGTCATTATTTATAGTACTAGGAGAAATAATCACAATTAATTATGTGTCATACAAAATATTTTTGAAAGACCCTCTATTTAAAACATAGTTACATCAATCTTGTTTGAAAAAACCATTTGGAAACTTCGTCACAAAATATTTGCTCATCAATTATTTTAGAGATATTTTGAAACACCATCACATAACATTATATATTGTGGCATTACTGGTCTAATGGCATTTTTCTTATTCTCAATGATAGAGGTGGATTCTTCTCATTCATGATTTTTCATCTTAGGAACATAGCTATCAATCCTTGGAGCTAAGTCACTAGTCTTCAGAGCTAAACCTTCAAACTTCAGAGCAAAACTATAGTCCATTCATACTTTGTTTATATATAAAAGTATAAATAACCTTATATATATGAATCACCTTATATATAAAACACCTAATTTATTACAAAAACCTTTTATATATTTATCAAAGATGGAAAACCTTATGTTGGTTCCCAATTGTACACCTTTGTCACTCAACTTTGCACACTTGAATAATGGGGCAAGTAAAGATGGAAAACTTGCTAAGTATGTCATTATAACCAAGGATGGGTTTTATATCAAGAGTAGATTGAACATAGAAAATGACTAAGAGGCACCTATAAAGGGTATGGTTAGTTCCCTACTACTTTTGGCTCTACCTGAACCAAGGTGAGAGGACCTAAGGGGTAGCTTGCTCTCATGAATGGATTTTGTAACTCAATATTCATGGGGATTATTGGCATAAATAAATAAAAATATGACTAGAACACAACCAATATTTCTCAATCCACATAGCAAGGGTTGTCACACATAATGAGAAAATGATCTAGGTAAGATACAAGCTACTAAAGATAAATATGACTATGATTGAAACTTTCATTCTAAAGAATCTTCAACAACAGGGCACTGAATAAGAGATTACAATGCTAATATTTAATGTATAAAGTACAAACACATGCTGATTATATAATATTTATGTGCTCATAGGCAAATAACACTTTGGATACATAGAAGGTGTGTTATATGCAAGTTAAAATAAGGTAGGAAAAAAACTATCAGTTAATAAAGATTAGAAGTGGAGGGTTAACATATGAACACAAAGAAGTTTGAATAAATTGCCATATCACCTCTACCAACAAATATAGCACTAACTTAGAATAAATGAAATTGAAACCATGCATGAATGATATCCTTATAGAACACCTCCTAGTTGAATCTATGAGCCTAGGACTACCCTTAAAAAGGTTATCAACACCCTATTTCCAAATCTTAAAGAAGAAAGGATTTTATAATCTAGATATAATCTCTAACTATCTACCATAAAGATGAATACATCAGATCACCGATAAACTAAGCATTTAAAACATGGAATTTTACTTCAACAACAAAAAGAGGATAGAAACCATCAACAAATTTCATTTATCAATTAAAATAAAAATGTACAATGTGTAGTTGAAAACATAACAAATATACACTATGCAAGAAAATCTTGTAACAAGGGAGACATGTTTGATGCTCTCAAAGCTTATCAATGATTTTTGTTAGGAATTTTACATAGTGAGAAGTCTTTGAGGCTATATATCTTGACTCAAAAATTTAACTAATCTTTGTAAAGGGACACAACCATTTTTCTTATACAATTGATCTAAGCCTAGCATATTCCTAAAGGTGCTCTAACTAGAAGATTCCTTCATGGGCCTAGAGTTTGTTAGACCTTATGATGAACATGATTCCTAGGATTATGTGTGTGATCTGATGATGAAGATAAAATTGATTCTCCACTAACTTAGAATTTTTCTTGTTATGCACGTGGAGGATAATCCTATAAGAGACAAAAAAAAGTTTGTCTTCATGAAAAATAAATAAAACATCCCTTTCCTATGTACATGATTAAAACAACTACCTCAAAAGGGATGTGCAATGAAAAAAGAATAGGGAAAAGAAGGGAAAAGGGAAGTGAAAATAAAGGAGAGGTGTTTTTAGTTCAAAAGAAACTAAACTATTCAATTAGGTTTCATAATTGATCTAAGTGATAAAATCCTTCACCAACCTATTTTTTTATTTGATATATTCTTTGAGCATCATGGCAAGACTCCCTTGGTCTAGGCCTATTTGGTAGTTGAATTTGACTATATATTATTCAAGCCAAGAAATAGTATATTGAATCATGGTCTACTTCTCTCTAATGAGTTCCTTGAGTTGGTCACAATATTTCTCCAGTGACACCAATTATTTAATCTTATGGACATCAAAGGATTCTTGTGGCATATCAATGAGATTTTTTAGATCAACACACACTATATCCTCCTTGATGTCATTTACACCATCAAGGTTTACCATCTTCCTTAGCATGGCATATATCTCACTTGTCACAGTCTTGAGAGACTATTTTTCTCCTTTCAGACCCAAAATGCCATCTTTGATTATCATTAGACAATGATTGATTTCTATTTGATATTACCTCAGCCTTTTATGATGATTTAGAGAAATGATCTTCTCCACAATCAAGGTATCTATGCTCATCTTATAGATCTCTTCTACCTTCCATTGAGCCTCCTCCTATTTCTTGGTGTCTACCTCATAGAAAAACATCTGGGCATCACACTCTCTTTTATTTTCTACTATATCACTCAAACATTTAAATGTTGAGTGGATTATTTCTTCTACCTTGGTGCCTAGGTCTTGTTGCTAGTCTTCAGTTACCCATATTTTAGTCTTTAAATCATCAATTCAACTAGAGTTAATAGATTCAAAGGAGAGATGGAGATGAACTAGAGCTATGGTGGTAGTTAGAGTTACTGCCTGAGGCTCACTCAACAACTTTTGAAAATACTAGATCATAGCCTGGTTATCTACCTTCAATTCCTCCATGGTGGCCTTGTATTTATCTATCCTATGGGCCACTATGCTAGCCAAAACCTATGAGTTATGTTTTATCTCATTTATTGATGGATCCCCAAAACTATAGCTATAGAGGGTGTAAATTTCAAGGGGATCATCCTTCTTTAATGCATCAAGAGGAGGTATGGCTATCTCTACATTTTTTTCTCTTGTAGTGGTGAAAGTGGTCATAGAATTTATTTGGGCCTTTTTAGGGGGTTTGGCCTTATGTGCTTGAGTGATCTTCATTATGTCTATCTCCCCTATTTTTCTCATAATGTCTCTTTTTTCCTTAATATGATCTTCACCATAGAGAAAGGATCTGGTCTAGAATCCCATTGAAGTGGTAGACATTGTTGAGGACCTCGAGATAGTGAAGGGTGTTGTCATTAGAGTGCTAGATGTAGGGAGCGCTATAGGTTTTGGTAGTAGGCTCAACATAAATTTTTTAATCTATTCATCACTCCCTTACTCCTCACCAACCTTATCCAATCTATGCTACTTTTCCAAGATCGGCTCTATCTACTCCAAAACATCAAACTCTAACTTGAGCTGATGAGATTTCATGAGCAACTTCTCAATCAAGCTTCCCTATTCTATTGACTGGCTAGAAGGCTGCATGGTTACTTCAACTTCTTTATTAGCTTGGTCATTAGGCATGAACAAGGCTATGGTGACATCCTTGTTATCTTCGAGCAACTCTTCACCAGTCATGGCCTTAAGACCTTCATTATGTGTTGGGCCATGGACCCTGATGTGAGGGAGAAAGCTTCATGGTACTTTAATTAAAGTGACATCTCCTAAAGAACCCTCTTTAGCATCCTTATTACAATAATCCAATTCCTTATTTACTTTTGTATGGGTGGGGGTACCCATTTTTAGGTTTGATCCCCCACCTTCCTTCACACTCACCTTTTCCTTCGACATTGGACTTGACACCTTTGGAGGGGAAGGGACATATTGTGGTACTTCTGGAACTACCTTTAAGCCTCCTTACTCAACCACCACCTCAAAAATGATGTCACCTTTAATGTTCTACTATGGCTCTCCTTCATCTCTTTCACCAAACTTTTTTAATTCTTTAGTTCTACCATGACTACCTTAGACTAGTGGTTGGGTGATGACATTATCAATGAATGTCTCTGATGAAACCACTTATTTATATTGAGGGGCCTGAACTTATGTATCCACCTCAACACCATCTTGTACAACATTATCTAAAGACAAATGATCATTTGAGGTTAGGATGTCTTCCTCATCACCTTTACTTTATACTATTGAGGGTCCCTATTCTACAAATAGGCCAATTACTGAGGCCTTCACTAGGGTTTGGGTCCTTTCCCTTGGAGTTCTCTACCTAATTTTTACCTATAAAGGAGTGAATGCATCCTACTTCTTCTTCACGTTGGTGATGGGCCTACCTTCTTTCAAATCCTCATCATTACTCATATCCCTTACTCTATAGGCATATGAGGTCTAGTCATCCTTCCTCTTCATTAGGAATACACTTAGAGGTTACAAAGCCTTATTTACTCTCTTTTGAGTGGGGTTATCTCCTTCTTCCTCCCCTCCTCTTTCCCCTAAGTGTATATTTAGGGAGGTACAACTGCTACTCATTGAATTGGTGAAGTAGGTAGAACATTCATTAGATTAGCCATGGGGATGGCCACTAGAGTAGATGGTATTGTTAGGGCTCCCTCTCCTAAAATGGATATGGGGGTGATACTAGCCAATGTAACCTCCCCAATAATAATTTTGTCCTAATTTTTTACTAGGCTTGTTATCTATAAAAAAGATAGTCCATCCTTATATTGTGCTACTATTATTGATTTGATATCAAATATCTTAGTGAAATCAACATCAATAATCTTGTGCTTTCCCTTATCTTTCACTGCTTGTGGTGGAGCCACAATATCACCACTATACTTGAGAAGGAAACCTTTCAAATCCTAAACTTGCCTAAGCTCTTGGAGGGTAGGGGTGTCATAAGCACCAAGATCAAACCTTTTTTCCTTCAATCACCTGAAGGTTATTCTCATTATTTGAAAGGCTCTCTAGAGGATGAAATTGTTATGATCCTTACTAAAGTTCACTTATGTGATGGCCTAGGTTTCAATGTTGTTTTTACTATATAGTGGACACAGTCTTCTTATCATCCACCATATCCTTGGAGGTGGGGGTGATATTGTATGTAATAACCTCCTACACTATCAGCCTCATGTAGTCCAATTTTTGATGCCTTCCTCACTGGCATAGTTAAACCAGATATCTTCATAGTGTGATTGATGAAAAATTACATTGGTCACCATATTCACCAACCCTCTGATATCATAATTGACCTAAGGTGACATCTTATCAATTACATACTGGGCCATAGCTTATTCTAATCCCTTCACCCTGGCAACAAAAAAGCATGAATAATATCCAATTTAGATCAAGAAATTAAAAAGATTATTTATCTTCTTGGCTACTATCATTTCATGTGGAGGCACCATCTATTGGCTCTGCTCCATTACTATCAATTTATCATCCAAGTAAGTTGGCAATTTGTGTCTGCACTCTGAGTAACCACTCACCTAGATATATGTGAATATCTTAAATTGAATATAGGAGGTGCCATATTTATTAATTACTTTTTTTGATACTTTAGACATTTTGTTGAGGCTTATTAAAGGAAATAAGACACTCATCATGATATTGAAGAAGCAATTATACACCCTAAAAAAGTTCTTCTTGAAACCATCCATGGTGATTTTTGGGTATATCTCATAAATTATCATTCTATTGGGGTTCCTAGTGAGCCCTTGGAATGTTTTGTTATGCACCAGGATGTATATTAAATAAGAGGACATGTAGAATGTACCTATAAATTCCTCTTTTAAAATAATTACATCTTATAACTACATCATCTACCTATGAAAATTATCACTGAGGATAGTGGCCTAGTCCAACTTCTTCTACTTCTCTAATACACATACTAAGATCAAGAACATCCATGGCTCAAATTTTTCCATGGTGAGTATCCCATAAACCATGGTGGCCATGGAAATAACAACTAGGGTAATTCATTGAATTCTAATAGATTTAAAATCTTGGACATCCTATAGGCCTTCTATCTCTTCTTGGATAGCCAAGTATTGACAATGCCCCAAATTACCTTATCATTCCTCTCTATGTATTCCTGGCATTCCTCCATGGTGAGTGTAATGTTGTTAGGTTTGGGAGGAATATTGAGCATGGTCCTGAGGGTCATAGGGGTGAAATAGTAGATAACTAAATGAATACCATCAACAATGGTCTTGGTGTTTGGTTGGTATGGTTGAGCACATGTAATAATCAATTCTTGGTATGGGGTAGCCAAAGGGAATGCTGCCATAGGTGTGATGTATCTCATTATAACATTAGCTACTACTTGAGGGGGGTATAGCCACTATAAGGCATTTAATAGGACCACAAAATTTATTCACATTATATATGTATCCTTAATCCCATACAAGATAGAGACAATGATGCCCTTCACAGGAGTTGAGGATGCCACCATTTCTACCCTGACTTTCTAATGCAATACTTCAAATTTTGATGAAATATTCACTCAAAGAAACCTTTCAACACCTTTCATATCCTCTCAAAAATCACAACATAGGGAGCTAAAAGAACATTTACTATTAATTTGAAGGGTGGCACATAATAAAAGCTAAAAATATGTAAAGGAATCACTATAATTAGGTCCTTGCACTGTATGTAGCTAGGGCACACAAATAAATCAAAGGCACAAATGTAAGATTTGAATGTAAAGGGTTGATGCAAATGAAAAAAATTATTTATTCATAATCATTTACATTTTTAGATTATGGTTACCATTAATACTTTGAAGTACAACAACTATTCACCACCTACTCTCATTAATTGCTTAAGATTTATTCAAAAAGAGAGAGGGAAAGTACTGATATTTATTTTACATTGATTGATCTACCTTGCAATACATGGATCCATATGAGTGAAGGATAGGTCATGGTACTCTTTCAAGCCCATAAAGACTGTTACACCTTTTTCACTTGTTACTTTTCCTTTGGTACAATAGTGCAATATATCTTGAACTCTTTACAAGATGTAAGAACACCATGTGTCATTATTTAAATTTTAAAATAAAGGTACTTAGGTATTTAGGGACCTTTTTAAATTTTCCCATCGAGAGGTAAGTGAGGTAAATTTCAAAAAGGGTCCAAAATCTAAAAGATCTTGAAGAGCTGCCATGTGGCATCAATTTATTTATAGCTTTAGATACTCAGGCCTTGGAGAATTTTTGTGCCTTTCCCACTTAAAAATAAGTGGGGAAATGTTCAAAAAGGGACCAAAATTTATAAATCCCCAAGAACCTATCACATGTCCAACCCTAGATGCAAGCTCAAACTCTTGGTCACCTCTTACCTTTGTACTACCTTTCTTTAAATGGGGAAGGGTGCTAGATCCTCTCGACCCCTGAGAATTTCATAGGAGTCCCTTGAGATAAACATGTGTCCTTCATTAATTTTATTAGGAAATTACTCACCTCAATCATCAAAACATGTTGAAGGTGCAATCTATAAATTTCATCCAAGGCCACACTTCCATCTTCTCGCTATGAGTTGTTCTGCTATGAGAATTTTTGATCAAATCCCTATTTGAACTAAAGTATTTTTTTGACAAGGGCCCAGTTGTTCTAGTGAAATTTTGGTATCTCCACTCTTGTGAATGTTTGAAAGGTATCCCCTAAGAGATACCTTAAGTTATTAAAAATGCCTTCAAAATATCACCTAGTAGTGCCTTCTATGTAAAGGAAAATTCCACTTGTTTCTTGAAGGAGAAATCCACTATTGTGACTATTTGAAAGGTATCTCCTATGAGATATATTAAAGGGGAAATCCACTCTTGTGCATGTTCGAAATGTATTTATTAGGAGATACCTCAAAATATCACCTAGTAATGCCTTCTATGTAAAGGAAAATTGCAGTTATTCTTTGAAGGAAAAATTCACTTTTATCCCTATTTGAAATGTACTCCTAAGAGATACCTTGAAGGGGAAATCCAATATTATGCATGTTTCAAAGGTATATCCTAAGAGATAACTTGAAGGTATTAAAAAATATTTCAAAATATCACTCAGTAGTGCCTTCAATTCAAAGGAAATTTTGCTTATTCTTTATAAGAGAAATCCACTCTTATGCTTGTTTGTAAGGTATCTCCTACGAGATACCTTGAATGGGAAATCCTCCCCCTAAGTACACCATGAGAAAATAATACACCCCTACCAAATAATAAGAAGCAAGCCAAGGGGATTTTTAAGGACAAGACTTTGGTAACTAATTTTATAGACCTAGTCATCGGATCCAAGTCTCAAACTCAAGGACCTAGTCCTTAAATATGACCAAAGGGCCGCTAAAGCAAGGCATCATACAAAATTTGATTCTCCATAGAAAGGGAAATTTTTCATCATCAATGATTGTTGGGGAAATGCTTGTGAAATAGAATAGTTAGAGGGCATTTCCTTAGGTAGGTGTCCCATGGAGGGGGCTACTGCTCTAATTTTTAATGAGTAGGTATCAATGATAAAAGGAAATTTTAGAATCTTTTAGTAAAATTGAGGTGATAGATATTTTTTAGGGGGTGAAAAAATGTGGGGGCTAGATTTTCCCATTTGTGCTTCTATTTTGTAGGAAGATATTCTACCAATTTCTAGAGTTTTTTTATATGTGTTTTTATTTTGTAGGAAGATATTTTACCATTTGTAAATATATGAGTGGAAAAAATTTATGTAAAATTTAATTATAAATAAAAAGATAAGAATTTTAAATATTATCTCCAATAAAATAGGAATATACACTAAGAATTTTTATTCCATGGGACCACTTTTGCTATATATACTATTAAATTCACTCTGCACTACCCCCTTAGAAAATCTAGGAGTCCCCTCCCATGGAACAACTTAATTAGAGATTCCTATTAACAAGATCAACATGAAACATTTTATTTGATGTCCTACCATTCCTTGTACATGTTATATAGTTTCCTTTCTCTTTTGTTATGTTTCCCCTCCTCATCATTGTTTTCTCCCTTGTTTTCCTTTCTTTGTTGTTTATTTTTTGAATTAGTATTGTTGACATAAGTGATTGATGGGATCCCTATCCTTATTTTTCACATGACTGAAATGCTCTCTAAAATATGGTTCTTATGCACTTATCCTATCATTAATGTCAAGATGATCCATTATGCATAGTTCCCCATAAGGATCACCATAAATATTTTAAGGAAACAATTTAAGCATGTGTGCCACTCTTATCATTTATGGAACCAGTACATAAATCTACCCTTTCCCACATGGAAGAAATCACTTTCCATTTTTTGTGTTTGAAGAGAACATCGAACAATTAAAGCAATCAAAAGGTAGCCTCAAACCTAAAAGGAACTATCAAAAGCATTGACCCAGTTTTCCTAAAAAAGGTAGAGAATTATCTTGAGATCAGTTTTCATCTTCTTGGGTAATGGAAGATTATACATACTCTTCAAGAATTAGGAAGAACCCATTAAAACATAGAGTTCATGGCTTAATAATTATTCTAGCCACTCCTCCTACATACACTATGAGTAAATCCTATGATTCGAACCCTACCCAAGCAAAAGGGAAAGTCTCTACTACCTTACCCACCATGAAGAGACCCTAAAAAGATAAATATTTGGTGATAGACTCAATAGATGATATTTTTGATCTAAGCCTGGCCCATAAGCATAAAAATTTGAGGGAGGGTGCTCATACCTAGAAGCTCAACAAAATTAGTAGGAAGGAGTATCCCTCCTTTAGATGCAAAATTTGGGACTATACCTTAGCACAACACATGGTGCCCTATGTTTACCCTTACCCTGAGACCACCACACTCTACACCAAAAATTATGATGCTCAAACTAATATAATCATAGGAGGTTCTTGCATTAGGGTTAGGATTGATGTAGATAGTATCAGAGAAATGCTCCAACTCTCACATGATCCTAATGCTGTCATCTATAACATTGAGAGCCTTAAAAGCATTTGGGACTCCAAAGTGGAAGATAGGGAACATTTCCTCAGATCCTTTCTCAATCAAAAGATCATAGAGGTTCCTCCCATGCCCTTGCACCTATTAGATTTATAGGTATAACATGTAAAGGATACCCTATCCATGCTAGCCTTCATCTTAGGCATGGATGTTGATGCTTATGTCAAAGAATTCTAGTTGGGAGTGATATTTCTCATGATCATGGTAGAGAATGTGGAAACTTTCCAAATGGATTTCGTCTAATCCATTACCTCCACCATGAAAGAAGAGATGCAAAATTTCTTAGTAACAAGTACCTTTTAATATCCATCTTACCTCATGCACTTAATATTATACTAGTAATCTAAGTTCTCCAAATATCTTCAATTAAACACCATGAACATGGATGTTTTACCCAACATCATTGCCCTGATCACTATCTAGACCCACATCCTATCAATCATGATAGACTACTATAAGTTCTCAAAGTAGTTTATTGATCCTATTATCATGTATCTTAATAGAAAATATGTCATCCCCTAGATGACAAATGAACAATAAACATGATTCAAAGGTATTAGGGTCCCAGTTGATTAGTTTTGGGGGAGCATTTCTCATTCATTTGAGTGCATCAATTTGAGGGAGAGCCTTTTAGACTTACCCATATGCTAACTGATATGACCTTGACCCTTAAGTTGGAATGATAGCTTGATAATGTGGAATCCTTCTACAAGGTATGAAAGAATAAAAATGGGATATATGACATTAATTTTTCAAGGGATGGCATCATGGTGCATAAAAGGCACCAAGAATGTCTCTTCATAGGTAAGCTGACAGAGCTAGGCCTAGACCTAATAGATGATTGATCGGATTGAAACCCAATAACAGATATAGTGGGATTAAAAACTATCATCACACTTGAGCATCAGACCTAACCATATCTAGAGGAAAGATCACCCATGGAATATCTCCCTCAAAATTACATGGACCTAGCCTTGAAATCTCAAGATGTCCCTAAGCCATGGGATTCTTTTTATGATAAGGTCTAAAATTTTGACCTAAAAAATAAGCTATACAAGATGATGAATCAATGGTTAAATGACTTAGGATAGAGAAAAGATAAGAAGGCTACCTTTTTAAAATATAGATACAAGCTCAGTCAGATACACACTACTTTATATGAAGATGCCCTATATGATAAATTTGAAGAGCTATGAGACAAGGCCCACCCAAAAGAGAATAAATATATCATGGAAGGGGAGTCCACACTAGAGATTGATGTGTCCAAAGATGATAAAGAAGAAGATAACCTAGAAGAAGTAGAAGCCATGGTGGCCTAACCCCCACTGACATGGCCATCATCCCTACCCCCTATGCCATGGGCCTGTAAAAATAATAGGTACCCCATGGGCACCTCATATCTAGTTCATCTCAAATCAAGTAGACTGAGACACTAATTTCTAACCCACCATGGCTTGTCCACAAAAGAAGACCTAAATTACTAGTCCTCTCATTTCTACCTCCACCTCTTTTCCCTCCACATCTCTAGCATAAGTTGTGGTAATAAATATTGCATAATCAAGTTCTCTAACTCTTCCCATCACCTCTTTTTTATATTTGATAGATCTACTATAGTTTGTATCAATTCCTATTTCCCAACCTAACACTTCAACATCCCCAATTTTCTTCTCATTCCCTAAGCCCACTATTAGATCTGACCCACTCTCTTCCACCTTTTCCATGTCTTCCCTCATGCCTTTTCTTACTTCCCCAACATCATTATCCACTTCATCCTCACTCATCACATAGTCACCATTCTCCCTACCCTATGGGATCCCATATATTTCACCTTCATGCCTTACTATTCATTCACTCACTCCTTTATGAGTAGGGTCTGTCACTTCACATCAGTAACAAACCATCCCATTCACACTACATCAAGGAACCCCTTTCATGGGTGAAATCATCCAAGTGATAGATCAAATTTAGTAATAGATAGATGCAGTGAGGGTAGCCCAAATGGACCAAATGGAAAAGAAGAGGGGAATATAGGCCAAAGCTAAAGCACAACCCCACATGAAGTCATTTTACAACCCCAGATAGTAATCCCTACTAGTCACCCATCTAACCCCTCAAGTAATTAAGCCCTAAGAACATATACAACTAGGGGATTACACCATCCAATCCATTGGGATTAACCTCAGACAAGCCCATCCCACTGATAGGGTTGAGCTTATGGAGGAAATATAGAGGCCAATAATTATAGATTATGTCAAGGTAGCCCATTAGTTGGAGAAAATCAAGTAGGATCTCATCAAGGTTAAGGCCATGACTAAATGCCTCAAGGCTAAGGCTAAATCCAAAGATAATGACCTCAACTAGGTAAGAACTAACCTTCAAATCTATGTCACAATGGAAAGCTTCTAGGTCAAGGTTGATAAGTGGATGGACACTAACTTCAAACTAAAAGAGGTGAAGGTAAAATTGGTTGCAATTCATGAGAATCTCTTCTATGTAGATTGGGCACTCTAGCTACTGTAGAACTTGACACACCAAACTCCTTGATCAAGGACTAGGAGATTAAGAGACTAAATAATTACCTCATCACTCACCCTTAGGGTATAAAAATCCTTCCCTTGATCTAATAATTGTATAGGTCTTACTAAGAATGGATCAAGGTTACATCAACAAGACTAAAAATGACACTTGTTTTCACCATCGATGCATAGAAGCTAATGGCCTAGGTGAGATCATCTATAAACCAAGTGATCATGTTCATCACCCCCAAGTTCCTATACTCATAAATCTTAATATTAAAGCTTTGTAGTGTCTCTCTCGAGGCTTTACAAATATCAAGTGTGGCTGACTAAAGATAGGTGGTGGAAAAGGTGAATGAGTTTTTAAGCTACAATAAGGTAGCAAACAAATACAAGGAATTCCTTAATGCCTTAGAATAAGTGGTCCAACAGAGGAAGGGATGTAAAATTTTAAAAAAAAAGGATCCCCTTTCCTTAATTGACTGACAATAGAGTTCTCCCCAAGGATCAATTTAAGGCTCTGCTCAAATAAAAGTAGAATGACCAATCCATTTTCATGGCCCTTGGTCAAATACCTGATGCTTTTGAAGTGGAGAAGATTTTTTACCTACTCACCCAATTGGTGTTTCAAATGCTGGTGGTAGTTGAAATCTTGGGGAACATTTATTTTAAGGATATATTTGATTTGGATAGAGCCTTCTAGGCTCTCAATAAAAATACCTAGCTAAAGGAGGAAGAATGGGCACCCTTGCAAGCAGCCCTACAAAAGTTATAAATATCAATCTGCCCAGAGTTTTTTAAGTTCTTTGATTTGTAGGCAGACTCTCCTATGAGTTACCAAGAATTGTGGATTGTAAATCCATAATTAATAATTTTGGATGATTTCAAGTTACAACCTCAGATTCACTCAGTAGTAAGCACTTTCTTAGCACCTCTTAGATTTTCCCTCCTTTTGGCCCCTTTTCCATCTTTAGGCCCCTTTCCCTATTTTTATTTTTGTGAAGTTATAGCCTCTTCCCACTATCTCCATTCCTATTTTTCATTTGCACTTTAAAATGACATTTTCTTGAAAACTTCATTCCTATTTACAGTCTGAGTGTGAGAGTTTTTTGTGAAAAGCCTTGTGAGTCATCAAGAACTGTGGATCATAAATACACATTTTTTTAATTTTGGAGCAATTTATTTATGGCTTTAGATTCATTATGAAGTTATAAGTTCCTCATCACCTTCTAATTCCCCCCTTTTAACCTTTTTCTTTTTTAGGCCCACTTTTAAATTTTGTCCAAGTCCCAACCCTTATTTGTTTCTGATGTGTGGTAGATCGATGCTCATCTAGCTTAAAGAGACTTCTATCTCACTCCAAAAAAGTGCTAGTTCAACACATGCTACCCCCACACTCGATCTAACCAAGGATTCCCTAGTCCCTCTAAAGAAGTTTAGCTTGACACATGTCATCTCCATTTTTGCTCAAAAGTAGTGTTGGGTTGCTAGAGCTTAGAAGAGCACCATTCGATGAAGGTGTGGGTCACTCCTTATGATCAAAGCGTTTGAAACACTTTAATCTAATGATTTTTAGATCTAGAATGAAATGAAAAAAATGAAAGTTTTTAATAACATGCACAAGGCCTATCAACTTATGTGACCCAAGAGCAAAACTAATCAACAAGATTCCAACAAACTACCCCACACTGCTACTTCTACCTTTCCTTGATTTATTTGTTAAGCTTAGATATTTTGTTATGAATTCTAGTCAAGTAGTCTACTATTTTAGATATCTTTTCCTCTTCAAACAAAGTTATAAGTACTTTACCTTATAGGATATCAATGTAACTAATTCAAATGTCCTCATATTCTATACATTTCATGATGTAATTCCATTCTGTTTCCATTGATCTAGATTTGAAAAACTAAAAAACCCTCTCTAACCATTCCTCTTTGGGTGTTTTCCATCTCCTTGTTTCACATCTAAGATGGTTTGAACTAGTTTGCAGCTGGGCAATTAACATTTTAGCTTTCTAGTTTATCTCCACTCTTATACATTATAGGCTTTTCCTAATATCATTTTTGTGAGTTATTGTATTTTTATTCACCATTATAATAGACTATGAATAAAAAAAGTTAGCAATTTTTATATTATACATCTCACAGGTGCAAAAGGATGCTTTATATGTGCCCCCTTATGGCCTTCTATATTCTATCTCCATCTACAATAAAGAGGATGTGATGTTGTATGTTATTTGGAGTGGGAAATTGTCTCTATCTATTTTTTTTTTGTTTTTTCTTATATAGTAGGGGAAATTCACTTTTGCGCATGTTTCAAAGGTATCTCCTAGGAGATACCTTGAAGGTATTACGAGGGCCTTCAAAATATCACCTAGAAATCCACTCTTATGCTTAAAAGGTATCTCATGGGAGATACTATTAAGGTATTATAGTAGTGCCTTTCATGTAAAGGAAAATTCCACTCTTGACCCCATTTGACATGTATCTCATAAGAGATAGATACTTTGAAGGGGAAATTCACTTTGTGCATGTTTGAAAGGTATATTCTAGGAGATACTTTGAAGGTATTATAGGGGCCTTAAAAATATAACATAGTAGTGCCTTCCATGTAAAGGAAAATTCCACTTGTTCTTTGAAGGAAAAATCCACAAAATGGACTTTAGGCTAAAAAAATTAGGCTAAGGTTTAATCATGATTTGACAAACCAAAAAGTAATAAAATATCAATTTAAAATTGAATCACAAAGACCCTAAGCATGTTCATTTCCAAATAAAATTTCATTGAACCCAAAATATAGAAACACAATCAACATTAGAAGGGGTAAAACCATGATCATCTAAAAACATGTCCATACACAACCAAAACAGGCATGAATGATCTCCAAATTGGAAAATGTCACTTGGGAGTGAGTGAGATTGGTTCCTATAGACAATGAGAAATATTAAAGTTAGGGCTCATGAACATAGATTAAAGTTTTCAACATGATAAAATGACCATGGCACAAAAACAGTCTGAGGAAATCAATGTCTCAAGGAAATTATCTTAGGTGAATTATTTTGTAGACCAAAGTGGCAATGACAAATAGCCTGAAGGGTAATTGAAAAATAGGTTGAAGGGCACTTTCAGGATTTTCTAAGGGCACTTCTCATTTGAGAAAGTTCTAGAACAAAATTATTGAAGGGAAAAGGGTCATTCCAAAAATACTGAAGGGTAACTTTAAAAAAATCAATGGGTACTTTCAAAAATACCAAAGGGTACTTTCAAAAGGCCCAAAGTGAACTTCTCATTGGGGAAAGGGACCTGAAGGGCCTTTTCATTATCAACCATCTTTCTTTATTTTTTCCCTTCCCCTTACTTTTTCCTTTTACAAATAAGTACCATTGGCATAAGTAGCTGACCTATTCATCACATGTCCTTTCCCACAGCTCTTTCAAATCCCTAAAAACATTCTTTAAAAGATGGTTATCTGTGCATCTTACTTGACATTAATATCATACACTCCATCATGCTCAAATTATCATGATCATCACCATAAATATATGGTGTATATCTCTTTAGGATTATGTGCTACCCCCATTATTAATGAGGGTGCCTCTTTACAAAACATTACCATGATGGACACACCTAACAGTAGTAATAACACATAAATATCCCTTTTCTCCTTTCAAGACAAACACTTTCCACTATGATTTTGGAGCAAACATTGAGCAGTTGGGAAGGAAAGAAAGAGATTTTGTAGGATGAATGGGGTAGTAATCATCAATTCAGTATAAAAATTAGAAGAAAAAAAAGGTCATTAAAATATATACAAATATGGAGGCCTCTATGTCCTCATTCGACAGTGGCAAGCATACCTCAAAGCTAAAAAATTATAGTTCAAGTAGGAAAGGAGATTCTACCTTTAAGATTATAATAGAGAAAGCTTATGCTTTAGCCCCTACTCAAGTGAAGGAGAAGGTGCCATATACTAGATCGGTGACAAGGGGACCTTGTAGAGACTAAGCTTTGGTAATTGATTTTGTAGATAATATGTTCAACCCAAAACTAGACAAAAACCCCAAGAATTAGAGAGAGGCCACTTATTACCAAAGCTTGATAAGGTAATTAAGAAAGATTATAATGCCTTCAAATGTAGATTATGGGAAAGCATGATGCCATAATAGATGGTGCCTCAGGTACACCTGTGCCCTAATATTATTACTCTCTATTTAGCAAGATACAACACCAACACTGGGTTGATCACTAGTAATACCCACTTAAGAGTAAAAATTAGTGTAGATGATATCAAAGAGATGATTTAGCTTCTTTATGACCCCAAATACATTATTTTTAGCATTGACATCTTTCAACTTGTCTTGTATTCCTAGGTCAAGGATAAGGTGGGTTTCTTTAGGACTTTACTCAACTACAAGGTCATCAAGATGCCTCCGCTTCCCATGCCTTGGTTGACCTTTCCCATGCAACATTTGAAAGACACTCTGACTATGCTAGCATTCATCCTAGACATGGATGGAGATGTCAGCATCTATGACTTTTAGCTAGGGGTGCTCTTCTTATTGAAATCAAAAGAAAAGGGGTAGGAATTTAGATTGGAATTTGCCAAAGCCATTGATTCCAACATGAGGAATGAACTAGAGAATTTCTCAATAATGAGTACCTTTCGATACTCATCCTTCCCCATGTACCTGATCCTACATGAAAATTATTATTTATTTTTCAAGTATCTCTAGCTTAACACCTCTAATACTAAGAATTTTTCCCATGTAGTGGCCCCCATCACAGTATGGACTAACATTCTATCAAAGAGTAGGGACTAATATGAGTTCTCAGAGTGATTCATGTCTCTAGTTCTCATAGATCTCGGTTAAATGGTTGACACTTTTAGGATGACAAATGATCAACAAGCTTAGTTCTCAACCAATAAAGTCCCAGCTAATTGATTCTGAAGAGCTCACTTCTCTTTCATATGAGTACATGGTTTCAAAGGAGAGGCCTTTCAACTTCCCTGTACATTGATAGACATAACCTTAGGCCTTAAGTTGGCTCACCAACTTGATGTGGTAGACCTTGTCTATAGGGTTAGGAAAAATAAAAATGGTGTGTATGATGCCCATTTAATAAGGGTTGGGATCAAAATTCAAAAAAGGCATCAGGGGTGCAGGTGCCTCCTCATGGCCAAGCTAGTAGAACTTGGCCTTGATTTGATAGATGGCTGATGGGACTATGATCTGAAAGGATACATAGCTGATTTGAAGACTATCAATGCTCCCAAAAATCAAGCTTAGCCTTACTTGGAGCAAAATAAGTTTCCCATAAAGGATGTCCCTCAAAATCATGTAGACCTAGTTTAGATGTCAAAATATGCCCTTAAACCATGGGAGCATTTTTATGACAAGGTCCAAGAATATGACCTGACCTAAAAGTTATTAAAGAGAATGAAGGGCCTACTCACCTAATTAACTTGGAGTGTAGAGAAGAAATCTACCTTCATCAAATACAAGATTGAAAATGATAAGCTAACTAAGAGTTTATATGATGATGATTAAGATGAGAAGTTTGAGAATCTTTGGGATGAGTTTAACCTAGAAGAGGTTAGGTCTAAGGAAGAATCTACTCTTGAGGTCAAGATGGGGGACATGAAGGAGAAGAAGACACTCTCATGGAGGAAGCATAAGACATGCCCCTAGAAATGAAATCAAAAGAAGTAGAGGTAGTGGCCACCTAGGAACCTTCAATGTGGCTAACTCTTAGGCATTCAAATCCTTTATCCACACACTAATAGCAAAATCCCTCTAGACACCTTGTGGCTGGGTCATCCTAGCTCAAGTGCATCAAGGCACCCATTACTATCCCTCTACCAGCTTCCCCCTAAAATAAGATCCACTTTATGGATCCCTTAATTTCCACCTTTACATTTTTCTCCACTAGCCCATCCCCATCTACAACTCTACAATAGGTTACAACATTATCTATTAAAAAAAAAAGCACTATGGCTTTGCCTATCACTTTATCATCTACCCTTGTAGCTCCACTACAAGTTAAAATACCTTCCACTACTCAACTAGATACCACTTTAGCCTCAATCTCTTCCTCATCCATTTAACCTATCACTAAGCCTAACCCCTTATCTATCACTATACCTATCTCCTCCCACATCCCTTTCCTCATTCCTTCACCTTCATCTTCTACCTCATCCCCCTAGTGATGTAATCCCCATTCACCCCACCTCATGAAATCCCATCTTTTTACCCTTTAACACTTCACTTTCATTCACTCACCTCCATAGGTATAGGGCCTACTACTTCACAATAGAAATTGGATATCCCATTCATGCTTCTACAAGGGACCTCTTTTGTAGGAGATATCATTTAAGTGTCAGACTAGTTCCAGTAGTAGGTGGATGTAACAAGGGCAACCCAAAATGCCTAAGTGTAAAGGAAAAGGGTAAAAAAGCCAATGATTATGACTAGGCTCATATGCAATATCATTTTATGACCCAATACAATAGACTCTTATTGTCTCTCACTTGAATCCCTAATTAGTGAATCCCTTGGAACAAATGTAATTGGGGGACTATGTTATCTAAGCTATCAGCCTTAACTTCAGTCAAGCCCAACCCACTGATAGAGTCAAGCTTATGGAGGAGATAGAAAATTCCATGATAATAGACTACGTTAAGGTGGCGTATCCATTAGAGAATACTAAGCTGGAGCTCTCAAGAGTAAAATATATGATCAACCACCTCAATATTAAGGCTAATGCTAAATATATTGACCTCAACAAGGCACAACTAGAGCTAGACGATAGTATCCTAAATGAAAGATTTCAAGTGAAAGTTGATTCATGTAAACCCATCAAGACCAAGTTATAAGAGCAAGATATGGAGATGGATGAGATCAACTAGGAGCTCCATGATATAAATTGGTCATATCAACTATCATAGAATCAAGCGTAATAGTACTCCTCGATCAAGGAACAAGAGATTAAAAAGCTGAAAAATGACCTTGTAGCTCACCCCTAGGCCACTAAGATCCTTCCCATAGTCTAGTAGCTAAATAGATCTTATTGGGAATGGATCAAAGCCACGGTGGCAAACCTAAAGACAATGCTAACCTTCATCATAGATACACATAAGCTATCCTCTCAAGTGAACACATTTATTTATTAAATTATTGCTTTCATCTCCTTGAAGGTCTCAAAATCACAAATCCTTATTTAAAATCTCTAGAGTGCTTCTCCCAAAGCATTAATGGTAGCAGGGGTGACTGACTAGAGGTAGGTAGTGGTAAAGGTAAATGAGTTTTTAAGCTGTAGTAAGGTAGCAAATAAGTACAATGCATTGCTTAATGCCTTAGATCAATTGGCCTAATAAAGGTGGGTACATATAAAATAATTGGTCTAGCTAGGACTCCCCTCCCCTTTCTTGGTAAATAATAGTGTCCTACTTAAAGATCAAATCAAGGCACTGCTTGAGCAAAAGTAAGTTGAATAGACCATCTTTATGGCTCTCAATCAAATTCCTAATGTCTCTAAGGTGGAAAGAATATTTCAATACTTAGTTAGAGTTCTAAACATTGGTGATGGTTGAGGGCTTGAGAAGAATCTCCTTTAGGGAGATGATAGATATGGATAGAGACTTTTAGGCTCTCAACAAAAAGGCCTAACCAAAAGAGGAGGAATGGGCGCCCTTGTAGGTAGCCCTTCAAATGTTGTAGATTTGTTTCATCTAATTTTAGCACCAGAGTTTGAGGTTCTCCCACCCATATGTAGATGTCCTTGTGAGTTACTAGGAACTGTGGATTAGAAATATATGTTTTTTAATTTTTGGAGTAGTTCATTTCTTTTTTTGGGCTCACTCAACATCAACATGGTTCCTTGGCACCTTCCAGTGGATCCCATTTTAGTGATTCTTCTTTGAGCCCCCTTTTACAATTTTGACAAGGTCTCAGCCTTTGTTTGCCTTTGACACATGACATTTTTGTGCTTAACCTCACCAAGGAATTCCCCAACTACTCCAAAAAATCACTTGCATGACACATGTAATCTTTGTGTTGTCCTTAGAGCTATGTTAGTTTGTCAGTATTTAGAGAAGTGCCATTAGATGATAGTATAAGTTAGACATCTCCAAGAACATACATGTGGCACCACCTCACTTCTCCCAAGTGTAGTGGTCTTAACAAATAATGTAGTTGATTTGGAGGCTAATTACAATCATGAGACTAAGACCTCCTTTCAATTACCTCACCTATTTATTTAGAGCTCAATTATTTTGTAAGTGGTATTTGGCGATCATTTTGTTTCTTCTCATTCTCATTTTATGGACAACCATTGTAATAGAATAGGATAGTATTAGTTAACTTTTTTCTATTCTAAAACCTTAGTAATTATAATTTAATTTCACATTTGTAAATATTTCCATAGAAAAGTATTCGCTAAGAGTGAGAGTTTTAGGTATCAGTAATATCAACTAGGATATTCCTTCATGGGTAACTTTAAGTATCTCGTAGGAGATACCTTGAAGAAATTACAAACCTCAATAAATCTAAGTAAGTTCATACTTGAGGTATTCAATAGGAGATTCCTTCAAGGGCCTTCTAATGCCTTCATGAGTAACTTAAAGTTATCTCCTAAGAGATATTTTAAAGATATTAAAAACACCATCAAGAGAAAAATTGTTAAACTAGATTGAGGTGGAAAGAGCATATGCACAAGAGGACCTAAAATTCACTCTTGTGAATGATTGACAGGTATTTCCTAGGAGATACCTTGAATGTACCTATTGATGGGCATTTTGACACATATTATAAACATAATTCCCCTCATATTTCTCCTTTGAAACAAATGTTTGTGGATTCATTTACCCATCAGATTATATTCACTATTGCACATAATTTATTTTTGATTTGGTCATGTTTTATTAGTTAAAGTGTGAGTTAATGTATATATTATGAATACTGTATACGTATTTTGTATTATAGTTTATAATTAACATACATTTAATCACTAATCAAACACAAAAACAATTCATGCATGGATGTAATATGCAACTTAAATTTTACAAAACATCAATATTTAAATTATTTCAATTGCTTTGTGGAATGTCTTTAGGGAAAAAAAGAATTACCACATTTAAAAGGCAGAAGATGGCCTCACTCAAAGAGAATTTAGATAAAAGGCAAAAGAAGGCCTAACTCCAAGATAATTTGGATAGATTCTAATATAAAATAACAAAATTAAAATTAAATCCACATAAACATCTTCCATTTTATGGTGGCAAAAAAAATCCTCTTGTTGATTGGTATTTGGAATTGTTTAGTCTACCAAACATGCATTCAAATATATACTTGTTTAGCACTACATTGGGAAAAGAATCTTCACCAATTGGAATAATCTCGGCCTATGGTAAGGATGAACTTAAAGATGCCCTTGAAAGTTAATGAGAAGTATGGAATGGAGAAGAGGTAATTCTCCATCAAGCTAAAACTAATTTCAATAAATTTACACCTAGTAAAATGGAGTTGACAAAAATTAATTTTTCTCCTTCTTGTGAAACATTTGGATTTCATTTGAATAGATATGACAACCTTCAAATGTATAGGTTGATAGACATAGATATTTTGGTCATTAGAATATAAAACATGAACAAGGGGCAAAAAATTCTTCTACTTGGCACCTTGCAAACATGTATTTAAGATACACTACAGACATGAGAGAAAAACATTGAAAAAAATAAGACAAACAAGGGAAAGATATTTGTATGTAAATTTGAAAGAGGCCATACAAGTACTCATATTAGTGGATAAAAATAAGATCAAACAATAGGTTGGAACATTTTTGTTGACACAAAATTTTGATGAGACACACCATGAATTCTCTACATGGTATATTTCCTCTAGCAACTACACCTTGAACATTCTTATAGGGGTATGTGAATTGGGGGACACAAATATCAAAATAAGAAATTTAAATGAAAGAGAGGTAAATGATATAATTCATTCATTTATAAAAAATAATGATGTTCCAATGAATGATGCTTTGTTAATTCCTTTTGATCCAAGCAAATCTGACTATTTTATTGAATCAAAGGAAGTCCTAAAAGATATGAAGGATGAAAAAGTAGTAAGGTTTAAAATTACAGATGGCCAACACATAATTATAACACAATAGAGAATTATTTTAGAGGAGGAATATAATTCACAATCATTGAGAAATAAATGTTGTGTTAGAAGGGAAAGATTTTTTAAAACTTGTACTCCATTCCATATTGTGCACAAAATATATAATCAATATAATGAAGCTAATGAAACAATTTATAAGGTTTCATTTGTAGAAAGAGTTCAATTTGCATGTTACCTTATCAAACTGAGAGGTTGGAAGAATCTTGAAATAGGGAAGAAAAAGATGGAAGAAATACATGAACAAGATAAACACTTGTTCACATAAATGAATTGTTCAGCATAACAATTGTAGGAGAAAAAATGCCTTCTTTTCATGGAACAACCCATTTGGGATTGTTTTGATAAGGTGATTGATTTGTTTGAAATTGGTACTTTACCTGATTCAGATAAACAATATTTAAATATGATTGATACAATAATATTTAGAAATATTCAAGGGATTTTAAATAAACAAAATCTAGAATTAGCAGATTTATTGGAAAAAGGGTCTATTTCCTTATTGAAAACCCCTAAGTACAACAACATGGATAATTGGTGCAAAAAGGTGAAGCTGGAAAATAACATATTATCAAAAAGTGTAGATTATTTTAGAAACCATGATATGACACTACCACCAGACCAAAAAATCACATCTAAAGAGGTAATGGAGCATTAAAAATTTTGTACAAAAAGGTTTGATGATTTGTGTGTCCTAAATAAAGGTATTTCAAAAAACAAAAAAGGCTATGAAACATTATATCAAAATTCATTAAGAATATTGAAAATTTATCTATATAATGATGGAGGTCAGCTTCCCAGGATAGATACAAAAATATTCAGCTTCTATTATGGGACCCCTTATCTTTGGCCATCCATTTTAGAAGATTTTAGAAAAAATGTTCATTCTTGGTCTGAATGCCAACTTGATAATTATTGATCTTCTAAATCTCACTAAAGTTTTTAAGGAAGAAAATATTCACCTATTTATTTAGGCATTGATTGAAAAATTTATTCTCAGAGCCTTCAATGTATTCATCATCCACAAACTAGAACATTATCCTACCATTTAGACCTCTCTCAAGAATATGCATGTTGGTGATTTACATTACACGTAAGATATGGGTGTCATACTATATGGTCTAGATAGTTATGGATTTGATTGGACACATATTATAGGGATAAATTTTTGTTAGGATCCAACTCATTTTTAGCTACAAGATTTCTACCTTCATTCACAACAAAGTAGATTAGAGGATAGTTTTGACATCTAAAAAGACGTACCAACATTTCAAATGATTGGTTCACATAAAATAAGAAGGACATTAAAAAATGAACTAGATACCATCTTTTGGGAGACACTTATCTCTACTTTCCACAATATAGATGCATGTGACATGTTAGGGGTATATACAGGACCTAGATTGGTGCGTGCTTATACAAAATTGAAAAGAAATTTATCTTGCATTACAAAAACTGAATAACAAATGATTTTTAATGTTCAATTTCAAATTTTTTTTAACAAATTTAGATCAACCAATACAAGAACAACTAATTTGATCAGTACTAGGTGCATAATATTTTTAATTTATTTTATAATCATGATTTATTTTCTAAATATAACATCTTAAAAATATTTTAGTGTGTATGCTTTATTTTAAAACCCAACAGCTCATCAATATTTTGGTGTGTAGCACCAATGGCATTGCATGCAAGTGAAGAAACAATAATAATAGAAAATCATATAAATGAACATGACACATGTAAGTTGAAGCAGGTAACATATTAAGATCATGCATATTTTTTTAATTATATAATTTTTTATTTATCATGATTCATAGTACTGACATAATATTTCTTCATATGTTTGTCTTAGTTAAAATAGTTCACAATGTAACTCTAGCACTTTGTGTCTACAACATAACAACCCATGCCATAGCTTTGCAGTTTGGTGCCTCCACAAAAACAACACAAGGTAAAACTTTACAACAAGACACATTTTTAAAATACAAATATCAAATCAATTAATTATTAATGAGAATTTTTAGTTACTACATTATATAACACCTTGTAGGGAATAAATAACCAAAGCTTTAATGAAAGAGTGCACTCATACAAACTACAAAAAGAAAAAAAAAGGTGAAAAACCCTTTCAATAAATGCATAACTACACAATTTCATATAAGTCTAGAATATATTAATTATCTTTATTTATTTAAATACATTACAATTGAATTTTTATTCATGGACAGGAGATTGTAGAAGAAAATAAAATATAGACTTGCATCAGCTTGGGATTTGGAAGTGTGGTTCATTTTATTATTTTGTGATCAAATGTGGTTGTATTTACCCAATAAAATGTTGTTTATAAATTTAATTTACCCATTAAAATGTTTTTTACATGTTTAATTTACCCAATTTAAAATAACACAATATGTGTTATACTATGTCTTTAATACAATAAATTTTGATGCAGAGTATCCATGTGTTATTTATCAATAAAAAAAATAAAGTATATTATGCTAGAAACAATTATATTACTATTGATATATATTTTTTTAATTTGATTTGTCTTATTGGAAGTATATGAAGGGGTTAAACTATTAAAGTGTATTATATTCATTTGAATTTAGTGATATTGAACTACAACTTAGAAGAGCTACTGTAAATCTTATTTTGTTTTTTGTGATGGGATACATAAACATATAAATCTAGATGTTGGTTGATCAATGTTAAATTATTATCAATATATATGAGAAATGAGTTATGGAAAATATGGACTAATTCAGATTATGATACATTCATGGTCGATTTATAAGGATTCAATATGAACATTTATATGCATGTGTTATAAAACTAGCAATAGAAATGGTACATCTATGTATAATGAGTATTATAGTTACAATGTTCTTGAGTATGTACTTATTTTTATATGTGTTTATATGGATCTTTATAAGATTTAAAAAAAATTATATGAAATGCATTATGTTTTTATGTTACAATAAGAAATTTAAATCAAAATCGCATCAACAACCATTTTCTTAGAAAATTTTCATGTTATATCTCTAAGTATAATATAATATTGTTAATAAATGATTCATTTTTTTATAACAAATTACGGACATTTCAAAGGAGGATCTAAAACCAACTTCTAAAAAACTATTGATTTTGGGGTTAGATGACTTATTATTTATTGTACACAAAACAAAAGATATGCAAATGCATGATATGGGGAAAAAAGAATATAAAATTTAAAATATGTCATACTACATTCAAGATCATTCCAATGAAATTTTAAAGGTAGTACTGCAGTCTTTTTCTCAATTGGTATTTGGTCAGTGGTAGAGGATAATCATTTGAGGATACTCATTCAAACCATGGGTTACACAAGTTCAAATTTCATGTTTGTTTTAGGGAAAACATATTCTAAGATGTTAAATATAAACATAAAGAAATTGGATGAAGTTATTTTTAAGGGTACATTCAAAGATGATTTTTTAATTGCCAACACGTTATTCATTTATTATAATTCTCAAAATTGTGTTACAAATAAAAAATAAAAAATGAGTTATGTTACATCAAGTAGATATACCGGAAATGGAAGTCGAAAAGATGAAAAGGATTGGAGAATCAAAATGACATCAATCATCACATTCTTGGCATAAAGAAAAAAATCCATGCTAGTAGCTATTAACCAATGTTTAGAAAGATGTAACTTAACCTGATTCTTTCAAGTGTATTTATCATTATCCTCAATTTCATACAAATCATTTCTAAATTATTTCAAAAATAGTTCAATTAATTTTAAAATAATCAATTCTAATTGAGAATTACTTTGCTCTAGTTATTAGTGCAATTTGATATATATTTGGATATTCCTTGAAATTACTGAATTAGTGTATTGACACTTGCTCATTCAGAAGATCTTCCCAATGAACAACAAACAATTGTTAGGATATTTTATTATGTAGATGAACTATATTTATTAATATGTTTTCATCCATAATTTGGCTAGTCAAACAGTGCCATATGTCCTAGAAATAGAAGCTACTTCAAAGGATCAATGATCGGTATGAAGGCCTAGAAATGTTCCATGATTTTGAAATAGTCCAATCTATTCAAAATGATCTGCTACCAAATCCTTTGAAATAATTCAATTTATTTAGAATATACTAAACATGTTTATGGATAAAATATTCTCCACTCCACTTAGGTGGGTATAATTTCAAATTATCTAAAATAACCCAATTTAATTGAAATGATCTATGCTCAAATGGTTTGAAATAGTCTAATTTATTTGGAATAAACAAAAATTATATTTGGAGAAATTCTTCTTCTGAATCACTCCATTTTATAGGTATAGGTCTAAATTAATCAAAATATCCCTATTTACTTAAAAGGATCCATGTTCAAATGCTTTTAAATAGTCCAATTTATTTCAAATATAACAAATTTATTTTTGGAGAACATTCTCTTCACTCCACTTTAGTGGGTATAAGTCCATTTTATTTAAAATAGCCCAATTTTATCTAAATGATCTATTTCTAAATGGTTTTAAACACTCCAATTTATTTAGAATATATGAAATTTATTTTTTAAAGAAAATTTTCTTCACTCTAATTTATGTGGTATAAGTCCAAATTATTCAAAATATTTCAGTTCATTCATAATGATCTATGACCCAAATGGTTTGAAACAATCCATTTTATTTGGAACATAAGAAAATTATTTTGGAGAAAATTTTCTCCACTCCACTTTAGTGGGTATGAGTCCAAACCTTACTAAGAAGGTAATCTCTATAGACCCTAATAGAGTATATGTAATATCTAATATAGATCCCCCTAATAGTAGGAAGGAATTGAGGTCATTCTTTGGTAAAATAAATTTTGCAAGAAAGTTCATTTCTAGTTTTGTAGAATTTGTGAAGCTAATGAATGATATACTAAAGAAGGATGTCAAAATCACATGGAATGAAGAGACCAAGAAGGATTTCAGAGACATCAAAGAGGCAATTGGATAAGCTCCAATCTTGATAAGTCTAGACTTTACTAAATATTTTTATCTTTACTCCTTTGCTTTAGATCATATAATAACTATAGTTCTAACACAAAAGATAGATGGATGTGACCATCCAATAGATTTTATCAACACTAACCTTAAAAATTCTAAGTTAAACTACTCTTTGATTGAAAAATAAGCATGTGCTTTGGTCAAAGTAGTGAAAAATTTTAGGCACTATATTCTTAAGAATAAGGGCCATGCAATCCTACCAGACCCTACCACTAAGCTCACGCTAATTCAAAATGAACTAGGGGAAAGGAGAGGTAAGTGGATGTCTATGATCCAAGAATATGATATTAGGATGAAGACTTCCAAATTGGTAAGGTGCCAAGGTTTAATTTAGGTATTTTCCAATATTAATCCCAAGCTAAGTGTTATGTAGGTAGAACAATAAAGTTTCAGACCTAATGATTGGTATGATCCCATTTTCCACTTACTAATCATTAGTTATTATCATATAGGTTTAAGTAAAGAATAAATAAGATATTTAAGGTTCAATGTAGCCCATTTTTTGATCAAATATGGAGTGTTATACAAAAATAACTTTGAAGGCATATAATTGAGATGTGTCTCTAAGAGTGAAGCAACTGAGATCATGAGCAACTTCCATGAAAATATAGGAAGTGGACATCCATCTGGAAGGACAAAAACACATAAAATATTAATGGATAATTATTACTGGCCTACAATCTTCAAAGATGCTCACAAGCATGTGAGAGAATGCCACTCATGTCAAGTCTTCAACACCAAAGAGCCCATGGCAACCATGCCATTAAAGCCAGTCATGATTGACAAACCTTTTGCATAATGGGGATTATAATTTGTGGGGGTCACCAAACCCAATTCTTTATATGGTCACAATTATGTTCTAACTACCACACAAGATGGACTAAAGTAGTGGCAACCAAGTGGTGTAGGACTGAATAAGTGATCAAAAATATTGGAATAAAATATATACACAAGGTTTGACACACCTATATCTCTAGTCTGTGATAATGGATCTACTTTTATATCCATTGAGATGATTAAATGGGCATATGCAAACAACATCATTCTTAAGTTCTCATCAGACCATTATCCTCAAGGTATTGGAGTATCTAAATCAATGAATAAGAACTTGATGAAGGATATAAGAAAGTCTATAGCTGATAAACCTAGAACATGGCATAAGCTAATTAAGTATGCCCTTTAGATAGATATAACTAGAGTTAAATAAGCTCTCAAGGCATTATCATTCTTGCTAGTTTATGGTCAATAACCCATCTTCCCCATAACCCTCAAGCTTCCAACATATAGGTTCATGCAATAATACATGGAGGATAATCAAGAATTTTCAAGCTCAAGGCTGATTGACATTATTTAGATGGAAGATGCAAGAGAAGATGCTTTTGCTAATTTTAGTAGGCACAAAACCACCATGAAAAGGTGGTTTGATAAGCATTCAAAGATAAAGGTATTTAGGCAAGGAACCTTAGCTCTTCTTTGGGACAAAACATCTAAGCCTAAGGGTAAACATGGGAAGTTCACACCTTTATGGATATGTCCCTATCAAATTAATGAGATACTTGGAGACAACACCTTCAAGCTGAAAGACTTATAAAGAGTAGAGTACACATTGCCCACCAATGGACAGTACCTTAAGAACTACTTCTCTACTATCCCACCTAGGGTTTTTATGGAGTAAATTGTAATACTAGTTAGAGTTAGTATAGGTAGGCTAGGTTAGTTTATTTTTATTATTTCCTTCCCATCTCTTATTTGTACATATGTTTGTATATATTTGTTTGCTTATTTATTTTCTTTTTATTTGTTTGATTTCTATTTGGTGTGTTTGATTTAATTTTTTTTTCCTTGCTTCTAATAAGTCCTTTTGGATAGTCCTCAGCTCAAAATTCATCTTATTGCTAAAAATAACCTCACCAATTAGGAATGTAGGTATGATCCTCAAACATTGGTTAACCATAGATTATTGAAATATAAGCTAGATGCTATGGTTTGGAGAAACTAGTAAAGACTAATGGTTAGGATACTTGTTCCTTGAGATTTTGAGCATTGTCCTAATCTAAGCTTGGTTTTAAGAAGAATTTCACATGTAGGAGGAAAGATTTAAATATTAGGATACAGTCCTATTTTCACTTAATAAACATTATTTCTTGGGATAAATTTTACAACCAAGGATGATTATCTGAAGATCAAACATTTGACCAAATCCCCAAACCTAGAAAACTTGGTTCCTGACCGTTGCTAAAAATCCATAATGACCTAAAAATATAAAAATAAGATCTTATTACAAAAATTCAAAAGATTTCTAGGTACAGGTGATTTTGGTAATCTCCATCGAGGCTATGGATGCCTAGTTGGTAGTGGAGCAAGGCCTTAAGTGGAACCAAAGGCATCTCTGTCAGGGCTATGGATGCTTGGCTAGTAGCAAAGCAATTATCGAGCCTTCCCTAAGCTAAAACATGGTTCTTAATGGGTATCTAAATATGATATAAGTTAGTGTTAATGGTTAAAGTCATGAATTCTAGAAGTTTTTCCCTAAATCCCATAGCAAACAATAAGTGGAATCAAATAACACACATAACATGACTAGGTCTTGATGTTTGATCCCAATTCTACATGTGAAAGGCTTGTTTAACCATGAATTAATCTTAATAATGGTAATTGATCAAATATAATGAATAACTTAATTATTAGTCTAAACTAGAGTCTCTGAATTCTAACATATTTCTATATTCCCTTAGAAGTCACCATTTGTTGAGGTCAACATACCCCCATTCCTAAAAAAGGGGACCCTTGTCTTAAATTACAAAAAATTTGTACCTTAAAATTGAAAATTCACTTGATTAGAGTGTCATTAACATGTTTTCACATAATATTTATTTGAAGATCATCCATACCATGGTCTGGTTGGCTTATTTTTTCATGGCTCTAATTTGATCTTATCTAAAATTGCTAACATTAGATATCTATGTTTCAGGTTACAAGTTTAACGGAGTTCATTTGAAATGAACAATACTCAAGGTTTTGTGTTAAATGTTAAATTTCCCCTTTTACTAGCCTTTGGTCTATAATTTATTAATTGAATTCATATTTGAATTGATAAAAAACTTAGTCTAAATTTAGTCTAAGTACTCCTTTTGAATTTAAATTTGGCATTTAGATTCTCATGAGAACACTTTAATTTGACTTAATTTATATTTTATCTTAAGGTCCTAGTCATGTTTATTAACACGACCAAGACCTTAGTCTAAAATATTTATCCTAAGGTCTTCATATCTCAATCCCCCTTTGTTCCCTTTTATCTTAGTGTGGTATAACTAAATATGATGTCCCTTTCTGTAGTTTCTAACTTAGCTTAAGACTTTATCCTAAAGATTTATTTGTATTTATTAATATCCATAAAAAAAATTAGTCTAAGACTTTAGCTTAAGTTTTATGTTCCTTGAGCTCTGACTTAAATATTCTTATGATACACAAGAACTAATCTTGTTTGATTACTAAGATCACAATCCAAAAAAATGTGTTGATACCCACAAAGAAGATCTGATAGTGTAAATCAAAGTTTGAAAAGTTAAGGACCCTATGGAAAAATGTAGAAATGAAAAGTGTCACAATTGTGTGCCATAAATTAAAGCTCAATAATCTTTTAGAGATCAATGATATACATTCACATGCACACATTTTGATTGATGGTCCATAAAACAAGGACATATTCTAGTGATCAAGACAATGGTGTGTGCTCATCTAGAGGAAATTAATTTGATAGTGTGAGATTGATGTGGAATTTTTAACAAAGTTATGATGAGTGGAACGGTGACAAGTGTCATAACTATAAGAAATATTTCAAGACAACCAATGGCATTCAATCCTTTGAATCTAAATCAATAGTCTACGATGATCCATGTAGGGATAATCAAATGACATGAGATGAAATAAGGATTTTCAAAAGTCAATAGTCACTTTTTAAATATTAATGAGTAAAGTGCCATGAAAATGCCACAGAGATGCCATGATGATTCCACATAGGTAGAAAACAACAAATTTAAAGATCTTGTGGGTTCAAAGAAGTAAATGTATAAATATAAAGACCCAAAGTTCACATAAAATTTAAAATATACCACCATTAAAGCTCTGATAAAACCTTTAAACAACCCTAAGCATGTACATAATCCATATTTCAACCTTACACTCACTAAAATCAAGCTTAAGATAGTTGAATTATCACATATACTAGGAGAATTCAATCTAGAGCTGAAGTATAAACCACTAGTGAGCAATCTGAATAAATTCATAGCCATGGTAGTTCACAAAGGCATTCTTAAGAAAGATGTGGAGCTTTACCCAATAGAATACAACAATAAAGAACTTAGTCACCCAATGGCAAGATTGTTAGGGTGTGGAGCTAAAAGCTACACCTTAAGGCAAACATGAGGGTTTCTAGCGTATGCAGTCGCCGGCCTCGACAGGCCACACCGACGTCGGTCAGGGGATGCAAAAGGGAAACCGACATCGGCAGAAGATCGGCCGGTGTCGGTCACCTCCAGGAGGTCAGGGACCGATGTCGGTCGCCTGTGGCGGTTTGAACTGCTGTTGATGAACAGTCAGTTAAGTGAACGCGAAGTTTGCATGTTAAAGACTTGTTCAAAGTCTTGAGCCGCAAGTCTAATCAGTGTATGCATGAGATCTATATAATAGACTCATGGGCTGTATTGTTAAGTGGAGAATTTGGAGAAGAGGTATGTGAAGCTTGGAGAGTTCTTCCCATGGTGGAATCAAGTAGGATTCCCCATGTATGTATAAGTAAGATCAGGTTTGATATGCAGGGATGTGTGTATGCGAGGGTCAGAAAGGAGATTGGTGAGGGAGCTAGATCCAAGGTGACAACAATACATCAGCAGGATCATGGATAGATCTACTTGGAGTACGGTTGTGTACTCGATTGTACAGATGTGTAATGAGGTGAACAACAGCTTGTGTTAGCTGTGTGTTGTGACCTATGAGAGAAGATTACTCAGGTGGGAAGATTACTTGGAGCCCTTGAGGAGGAAGCCTCACAGAGGTGGAAGAAGAGTGTGATCTCTTTATTATAATTTCCTTTGTAATGAGTTGAATACAATTGTGTGTTGCCTCTCATATTCTGTGTGTTTTCTCATTGATAGTTATTTGTTCTTCTGGTTATTCCACATGTTTAAGTTGCTTATACAATGGTAATCATGTGTGCTCTTAAATCTGACAAGTTGTGTCAGAGCTTTGGGGAGTTTCGGTCCTATCAAAGATTCAATGGATAAAATGAAAGAGTTGACCAAAATATTGATGGAAGACCAAATCCATGGTTTCAAAACCATTTGCCTAGCTCATCTAAGACATAATCATAGTAATACTTGTAGACACATTTAAAATCCTAAATACATGATCCAAAAATTTATAAAGTCTCCTTGAGGATGACAAACAACTATAAAACATGATGGAACACTTTCTTGGGACCATGATCACCAAGCCAACTGCACTCAACTCCATAAGCCTCATCACTAGTGAGGGGTTTAAGCATAGAGCTACCTTTGTCATATAAGAAGTGAGGACCAAGAACCAAGATAAATTTGGGATGAAAAATAATAGGGTCATGGACATGATCCTAACAATAGAATAAAATATTACTAAAGTTAGGAGCATCAAAGAGGCTTTAGGAAGAAATGACAGAGATATTAGAAGCCTAGTAGACCAAGAAGATGAACTCTTTATGTAACCTATTGTTAATTTGAAGCTAATTGATAAACAACATCAGAGAGCAATGAAGATCTTAAAATAAAAATAAGGGACTTCAGAAGCACAAGAGGCCTCAAGGTTAGTTGGATAAAGGAAATTAATTTTGTAACTAAGCATTGCAACATTTTAAGAAGGAATATTATTTTTTAAAGGCATGTACAACTTATAAAACACATTGACTATAGGTCAGTTCATTAAGAAGAGTCTACTTTATTCTAGAACCTTTTTAAAAGGGTCAACTATCATAACACTTGTAATTTTGTAATTGGATATGACTAACCGACATACTTCCTTAAATTATATGAAAGGAGTATTGTCAATTATAAAAAGAGAGGGAGTTTTTTGAGCCAAAACTAATTGTAACTTTTGATTACTTAATATAAGCAAAGAATTCTGCAAAATTTATCCAAATTTTCTTGTGTCTTTTGTTATCCTATCTTCTCTCTCACTTGTTTATTTTAAATTTTAGATTTAAATGGTTCTTATGAATTCTTACTACATAAATTTGAATATAGATCTATTTACTTGTGTCAATTCTAGGTTAATTTAAAGTTCTTAGGTTCATTTCATTTACTTACTCTTCTTGCATTTGGGCTAATGTTGTTTGCTTATAGGGGTAAATCTTTAAAGTGAATTTGGTTCTTATTTGAATTATTTCATGCATTCCTTAGATGTTTTCATAATGTTTGATAGGATTTTAGCTTATGATAATTCATGTCATACATTGGTTAAGTGTATGCCTAGATGATATTTGAACTTTGTCATGATGTTTGGAATGAAGATCAGTAACATATCTTCTCTGCCTTACCTTTCCTTTTGGTCCTTTTTAACCAGATCACTCTAGCTTAATTTTAATTGTAAATATACACTTAGATTAGTATTTAGATTAGTTATTGATCATAATTCACTATTCTTAACATAGCATATTTCATATTTTACATAGTTTAACTATTTGGCCATGGTAGTTCTCAACCACCAAACATTATACATATTGTGAAATAGTCCACTTGCTTTGCCTCTATTCTATCAAAAAATAATAAGATTATCACAACCTTCAAATCATGCATTAAATTCTTAGAATTATAAAATGATAAGTGTTCTTGAACACTCTAGGCACTTATGATACACATTTTGGCATCAATAGGATCAAGAATAAATTGTGTAAGATCAGATAGAGGAGGAGAATTTTGGTCTTATATGTTTCATGACTTTTGGGAAGAACAAGGAATTAGAAGACAATTTTCACCTGCTAGGACACCCCAATAGAATGGGGTAGTTAAAAGGAAAAATATAACTATCCAAGAGATGACTAAAACCATGCTTTAAGATTCTAAACTATCAGATGGTTTTTGGGAAGAGGCTACTAATACATCAATTTACATCTTGAATAGATGCAAAATTAGAGTAAATGGTGATAAGAATCTATAATAGCTATGAAATAATAGGTCATCCAATGTCAAACACTTTATAGTATTTGGGAGCAAGTGTTTTATCAAGAAAGATGAAGAAAATATTGGTAAATTTAACTCAAGGTCTAATTAAGGCATATTTTTAGGTTATTCCTCTATACGTTCTACTTACAGATGTTTCAATAAAAGACTCCACAAAGTTGTTGAAAGATCTTATATAAGAGTTGAAGAAGTAGGTGACATAAAGAAGGATAGCTTATAGATAAATGACACTATGGAGAATCCTATTTCAAATAATGAAGGCATACCTAATCAATCAGATGATGATGAAGAAGAGGTAAGGTAAGACACTAAAAATCCTTCTAGAAGAATATAAAAGGATCATTCTATTTCATAAGTTATTGGAAATATGAATGTTAGTCTACAGTATAGAAGGAGAATGTTGGTCAATCAGAATCAATAAGATAGCTCTATTATCTAAGGTTGAACCTAAAAAATTCTTAAAAGATAGAAAAGATAAAAATTGGACATATACAATGGATGAGGAACTTGATCAAATAGTAAATAATGAAACATGGGATTTGGTTCCAAGGCCAATTGACAAAAAATGTGATAGGAACCAAGTGGGTTTTCAAAAAAAATATGAATGAGAAAGGAAAGGTCACAAAAAATAAGGCTAGACTACTATGTAAAGGATATGCTCAATTTGAAGGGATAGATTTTGATGAGACATTTACTCCTATGATAATAATGGAAGCAATCAAACTCTTCTTGCCTTATGTAAGATTCAAGGGTTTCAAAGTTTACCAAATGGATATGAAATCTACTTTTTTGAATGGTAACTTAGATGAAGAAGTTTACATTGAGATACCTAAAGGTTTTTTCATGACAAGTAATTAGGACTGTGTTTGCAAACTAAAGAAGGCTTTATATGGTCTTAAACAAGATCATAGATCTTGTTATGATAGATTAGACAAGTATATATTGAGTAAAGGTTTCAAAATAGGGGTAGTTGATAGTAATTTGTACATTAAGATAGATGGAACTCGTCAATTATTAGTTGTATTCTATGTTAATGACATATTTTTTGGTTCTAACAATGACAACATGAGTAGAAAATTTGTAGATGCTATGAAGATTGAGTTTTAAATGTCAATGTTAGGAGAACTTTATTTATTCTAAGGATTAAAATTAACCAAATTGATGTAGCAATATTCATTTCATAAACTAAATACATCAAGGAATGCTAATAGATTTTAACATGTTGGATTGTAATCTAATGAGTACTCCATTGATCACAGAGTGTAAGTTAAGTAAAAAAAATGACTCAACAGAATTTGATCAACTTTTGTATAGATATATGAGTTTAAGTCTCTTATAATCTACTGCATCTAGGCTTGATATCATGCAAATAGTAGGCCTTATAGGAAGGATTCAATCTAATCCTAGAAAATCTCACTTGAAAGCAGTTAAAAGGATCTTGAGATATCTCAAGAGCATAATAGAGTATGGCTTATGATACCCTAGGAGCAAATAATTCACTCTAAAGACATATGCTGATGCATATTGGGTAGGATGTGTAGATGATAGGAGGAATACCAATGGTGGTGTTTTCTTCATGGGTGAATACTTGGTGTCTTAGAAAAGTAAGAAGCAAGCTTATGCATCTCTATCAATTGCAAAATTTGAGTAAATAGATATTATTTCCTATTATACTCAAGTAATATGGATGAAACAAACCTTGGAAGACTATAATGTAAGACAAAATGGACCTTGTCCTATCTATTATGACAATATTAGTGTAATTAGTATCTCTAATAATCTTGTTATGCATTAAAAAACAAAGACATTCCTATTAGATATTGTTTCTTGAGAGAATAATTTAGTAATCAAAGTGTTAAGTTGGAGTATGTTATACAAAAGAACAAGTTGAAGATATTATGACTAAACCATTGACAAAGGCAACATTTGAATATCTAAGACAAAGCTTGGGAGTCATCTCCTTATCTATAAATAATTATAATGTCTTTGGTTAAGTGGGGTAAACAAGTTCATAAGCTTGCTCTAATTATTAAAGATGGTATGTTCAAGATAATGTTATCAATAAGCAAGACTATGAAGATCTAGTAAGAAATGGTATGCATAGTGTTAGGGGGAGTTAGTATCATCTCTTAAAGGTGGTCCTTTCCTTTTGATAGTCCTTGAAGTCTTTTTATGTCTTTAGGATCAGCTAGTGCCCACTTTTTCATTATGTCAAAGAGGTAAAAAGTGCTTGAAGAGAGAGAAAAAGTGTAAGCGTAAGCTTTGTGATTGGTGTTGACATCAATGACAAATGAGAGATTGTTGGAGAGTTTTCAATGATATCTCCAAGGTAAAAAAGAGTGTTTATGAGGTTTTATAAGTATTTGAGTGATTTTTTAATTGAAAGGAATTCATTAGAGTAATCATATTAATGTCTAGGTTCTCCTAGTCATCTTGGTAAATTAGGCCAAGTGAGCATATTAATGATGTTAGCATTCACACATGGTAGTGTCGAAAGGAGTTGGTCACATGGGTCTAATCAATTTCATATAAGATATTATAGTCCAAGTTTCAAGTCATGAGGTTATGTATATAAAATACATTGAGGTGTAAAGTTGGCCTTTCAGGTAGATTGTAGTGTTTCTCATACTTAACCAATTTTGCAATATCGAGTGACCTTTATACAAGACTGCCAAGTGTCATAATCTAGCTCGATCAGATCAATCATTCAAATCAAGAATAAATGGCATATAATTGATTGTGTAGATGGAGATATAATGGTGAGCATGAGTTTAATAAGTCAAAGGGTCTAAAAAATGCATGTGGGACTGCCAAGTGGCATAAGCACATTTTAAGACTGATAGTAGGGTCCATAGAAGGCATACAAGACTACCAAGTGTCATAATATTAGAAGCATATATAGAAGATAAATGGCTAAAAATTGAAGGTAAATATAAAGATAATACTAAGGATATTGATAGAGCATATTTGATCAATTTACCAATGGGAATGAGATGAAGACATGTGTCTAAAGCTTTTGTATTTCACAATGACCGTTGGAATTTAAATTAACAAGGAAAAACTAGTTTGTATTGTTTTAATTATATCTTGAGAATATGGAAAAAATTATTGATGGAGTTAAAATAAGAGTTGTAAGGGACTCCAAGGTGCATCTGTAAATATTGGTTAGAATATTTGAATATTTGTACAATTGTATTTATTGATCTCCAAAGTTTAATGTGTGTTTGACCATCATCTACAAGTGATCTGAGAAGGATGTTTGAGTTTGTATTAATCAGTTTTAGATGTTTCATAATGATTTATATATTTCATATTATTATATAATCCATGAGTACCATCTTGTAAATTTTTTAGGTTTGAAAAATCCATCTATAGTATGATAAAATGCTTAGAATTTGATTGTTTGTTCGTTCATGGTGTTCATGTGTACAAGACTAATGTTTGAATAGATTCTGCATATATAGAGGAGTGTATTGATGGATGTAACCACTTTAAGGTGTCTTAGGATTAATTTAGAGTTAACCTATTCATTTGGAAGTGTTCTTGTGTTTCTAATTTACTTGATGAAGTACTAAAGGAGTGAATAGGTCTCCATGAGACCTATAAGGGCTACTAAGGCTTAATTGAAAGGTAAAGCTACTTAAAGGTGACCCATGGATGCTATGTAAAACTTATGAGGGTGGTATTGAGATATGTATTAGTTTTATATAATACTTAAGGGTTAAGGTAAGTCTAATGGCTGACCAAGAAGATGATATTCATGAAGGCTCTATAAAGAGTGAAATCAAAGGGATTGGTTTCTAGTGTTAAAAAAATAGAACAAAGGTTGTGAAGCAAGGGAAGAAATGAGAGAGTGTGCCAAGTGGATGGATTAAAGAGTATAGTAGGTTTAATATTATGTGTATGACCTATAGGTCATAATTATGATGTAATAATAGTATACTTGCATAATTGAAGATTGAGGATGAGCGAAGAGGTCTAGAGTGATCCAAAAGGGTGTGTTGGATGCATTGTTTATATATGCAAATTTAAGAGAGTGTGAAGGGTTGAAAGAGAGATGTCAAAAATTATTTCTCCATAATATAGATAGGCAATCAGTGATCTAGATTTGTTTATTTCATAGGTGAAGTATGGGTGCTCAACATCCAGAACAAGTTGGTGCTTGTTCATGCTTAGGGGTGAGTGCTCCTTGTGAAGTGGGTGATTCACTAAAATGTCTCATGTTTGTGATCATATCATATGACAAGTAGTCCTTGAATTTATAGTATTGAGAGTGGGTTTTATTTTCCATGAGGGTTTCCCATATAATTCTTGCATTATGTGCTTGATCTCGAATCATCTTTCTTGTTCATTATTATGGATGAATTTTATGATTTATGAATGCTTGCAATGATTGATTAAGGGTTTGAAATAATTGGAATTAAAGTTTGATTATCTTGCATCATTGATTCAAACCCAATGATTTTACCTCTAACACCCTTGTATGGGATAATAAGCTAACTTTTTCTTTCCAAATATTCCAAAAATTAAAAAAAATCAAGAATATACAAAAACATTCAAATAATTCAAAAATACAAAAATATTCAGCATTCCCCTATTTTTTTAGCTCATTGGCATCAATTTTTTTTACTTTATGATAGTATATATCATATCATTTTGTTTATATATACACATATTTTTCATGCATATTTGAGTGTGATACAAGTATACTACAACCATATGATCTATACACATAAATGTTGGACCTCTCCTATATATGCATCATATAGTATGTTGGTGGCTTCTGATTCTTTAATCACAATTGACATAGGTTACATATGCTTTATGATCATTTTTACATAATCATGTTTGAGCTCATATACTAATGATTACACATGTCTATATCCATGCTCATATATTTCATAGTATACTTGATATGTAATGTTACATAATGTTTTTTTCTAACACATATATTTCATAGTATACTTGATATGATATGCTTATGTTGGTTGTTTATGCTTCATATATTTTTCACTTCCTTGAGTGTATTCCATTGCTTGTTATTTTCTTTCTTGTGGAATATTTGAATATGTTCCTTTCTTTTTGGCTCTTGTGCCATTGTATATTGATTGGACATTTATATGTAATTGTTTTCATTTGTGTGGCATTTGAACATGCCCCTTGTATGTAGTCTCCTTAGATGATTATTTTTCATTACATTGAGTGCTATTGTGTGTGTAATTTATTTTTTGTTGAAATTGTATTGTTACTCTCTAAATGTTTCCATGATCCATATCATGCATATTAGGACTTGATGTGATCACATACTATGAGATTCATTGATATTTCTACTTACACATTTTATCCCTATATGTTACATGATTCATACATAGATTATATAGTTATGTTATCATTTTGAGTTAAGGTATATCGTATTCTATTTCCATCACCTCAAAAGTGGGGCATATCAGTAGGGGCATGCCATATAAGCATGATCTCCACATTTTTCACAGTTGTTAGATTTCAGTGGGGGCATGTCAGAAAGACAAGGCCTCCATGCACACTTTATTAGTATCTCTAGATTTCAATGGGGGTATGTCATAAAGACATGACCTCCACACTTTCAAAACCTCCAATTCAATTTCATGATTTAGATATATGCTTAGGTCAAAATAATATACATTGCACCAATCTTGCATAGATTTGAAATAATTTTTTCAAATTTATTACACATATATTCTATTTGAGACATATTATAGGTGCATATACCATTCTATCAAAAATTATACTATTCAATAAGATAATTACACTAGGATGTACTATTACTGAGCCTTTTATACTATATCCATTGGTTCATTTGATAGATTGAAGTGACTAAATCATTCAACCTCATTAGATATATATGTAAGAGTTCTTAAATCATCCAATCCCACTATGTTTATAGGAATATTTGATTAAATCATTCACCTTCACTAAATTGGATGATGTCACACACATGAGCACCCTATTGAATAGCATACAGATGTCATAAGAATACTAATTTACTTATCATGATATGGATATATAATCCCTTAAGCTAGATATAGTAGTCTTGCACCTATCTACTACTTACTTGTCATTTTATTATAATATCATGTTATTGAATAAATCACAAGCATTATTGCCATTAAATTAATATGCATATGGTCCACACAAGAATAATTACTTAAGTAATTATAACCATTAACATGAATGACCAAGAAGGAAACTTATGATTTAATATATCATTAATAAGGTGGACTATTAAACCACTGATCATTATGTAAGCATTATAAGTTTACATGGCATATTTAATCCTTATCCCGATCCTGGTATTATTATTTGTTTTAATTATCACAATATAAGGCATACCCATGAATTTATTGCTAAGTTAAGCTTATAGATTTGAAGCACATACAACCACATGCAATCTAACAACCATATGCCTCATAAATGCATTAATAACAATATAACTAACCTTCATTAATCAAGGGCTGAATTTTAAACAAATGAATAACAAGCTTTCTACAAACTTTCCAATAGTATATGGTGTTACATTACCCTTATGGATAAGAACCACAACTAGTAATATGATCCCATATAGATAAGGTCATTAATAAGGATCTATTTCATTGCTTAAGAAATATAAATAATATCACTTAGAATGATACCATTAGAAATCAAAACAATCAATATAATAATGAAATCACATTGCTTTGAATCACTAAATAACTATTGGCATAATCTAATTGTAAAAACTTGATTTAGCCTAAGTTATAATCATGCTAAAATCATAAATTCAATTAATCAATGCCTCAAATCAATGATACCATATGATAAAAAGGAGATAATAACCTAGCTAAAACATAATACAAGAAGTAAACATTTGTTATCCCTTAACATCCCCTCACCCAAGGTTGTCACTGGTTAATTTATAATCTCTGACATACTTCTCAATTCAAGTTGGAACAAGATTGCTACATCCCATATGTAGGATTTTCAAGCATAAACCAAAATTATAAAGTCAAGTATAAAATATTCTATAGAAAATGAAAAAACACCAATCATTAACCATGCTCAAGCATAATGAACATTACATGCGAGCCATATGTAAAACATGACATCCACATAATCCATAAATTCATATCTCCAAGTACTCAATTCCAATAGACAATGATACAAATTAATCACGTTTATAATTTTTTTTTAGCTGCATACTACATCCAATAAATTCCTCATTCATATATATCTAAGAATAAGATTATCTAATAACTAATGCTAATCAAGTTCAATACAACAAGGTTATTTCTGAAAGCAAGGTGAGTATAAACTAAGAAATGGATTAACCAACTCAAAAAGGTTAAATACACATCATTATCATCATAAAATATAAGAATAAGGGTGCAAGAAATTAACTAAAGGTTTTAGTTATAGTTTTTATTTCCAATAATACATTATACCACTTCATACATAATTCATAAACATAAATAACCCACTATGTTATCTAAATGAGTATAAAATAGCATAAAATGATTAAGCATACATACTACATTTGAAATTTCAGCTATGGTTTCAATAAAGGAAACATAACCCAACATATAATCATATCAATAAAATAATTCTAGTAGGTTAGATATACAAGAACCATGTCACCATATTCATTTCCACCCACCACTAATAACATCAAATACAATATTATTCTTTTCCAATCATAATAAATGTTACAAGATTGCATATGATAAGAAGATGTAACCATAACATAAAATGGGTAGCCATCTACAATCCAACATACCAACCAAGTATCATACACCAACAGGCATGGACAAGAGACAACCTGTCACTTGAAATCTAGGTACATAAATAGGAGAAAACTAACATGGTAAGGAGAATGCCCCTAAAAACCATCTCTATGATCCCAACCATCAGTAGACCTTACTACCCCAACCATCAACTAGGTAGAGGGTTTTAGCAATTGGGTACTTGGGTGAGGTAAGGGGTATACAAAAGATACTAAGCCACTAATAAAGACTTATAAAAATAGTCAACAAAGGATGAGTGAACAAGGTAGGCAACATAAAAACCACATCACCCAACAAGCCAGTCATTCTGAATAATACCCAAGGCATCCATAAATATTTATTGGAGATTATTTAAATAGTAAATCAGGAACTATCATATCCATTTAGCAAGATCAAAAGGTCTAGCTAAGTCTATTGCTCATCCAAAAAGGTTTACCTAGTGTAAAATAATTTAAACATAATGGCTTCAATCCACAATAGCCAAAGTAACTCATTCGATTCAAGAGGAGGTAGAATCATTCATAAAAGAAATAAAACTTGGTTTGGATTATAAATAGCCATATACAACCAACACAAGACTAACAAATCCAAGTGACTTTGAGGCATATATAACTCATTGAAAACCATCTCAATCAAATGAAATTTATAGAATATCTCCATTCCAAAATCCTACCATTATAGTGTACATTAAATGACAATTTGAAAATAAAATTTAATAATCAGGTGAGTTTGGTGGAAAAAGGGTATGGTTCCCATAGTATCTAATCAAGGGAATGATATACAATCCAATTGGTTACCTCTAAAGGGTAGATCCGTATGGAAGGAATTAACTTCTGTTCATGATAAAATAGTCTAAAATGGTAACATTTAATAAATAATTATGGGTTAGTTAAAGCCAGTGGGATTTCCATTAAGTGAGAAAACTGTCCCAGGGGATTATCAATGCATAAAATTTGACTTTCCCAATAGAGTAATAGAGTTTCATAAGAAATATACCAAATATTAATTTCTATGTCAAGGGGAAAACCATCATAGCCAAGGTAAACAACTATGGTTGCAATAGAGTCAAACCACTATAAGCCATATTTGCCTTATTTAAGGTTAATAATAAAATATTTGAACACCATCCCCCACAAAGCTCAAGTTTGTAACAATAGACATTTAAAAGGTAAAAATTCCATGCCAATTCAATCTTACATATATTTTATTTAGTAAAACATGACTAGGATACTATATAATGCCATAATGGTAAAAACCCAAATCAAAATTACCAGCCACAAGCTCAAAAGTGAAGCCCATAAATCCAAAATTTTGGATAATAAAGTTCAATAATGTCACAAGTAAACATCAATTTACTGAATTTAAGTTCATCATGAAGTCTCATAACTTCATGAGGACCTACAATTCCCATTTTAAATAAAATTTTCCCATTTTAAAATTAAAACATGACTACATACCAAATCAACTTTTGTTTCTAGTAACCACTTACTTATCAATGGAAATGAAAGATACAATGGAAGAGAAATGGTCTTGCTATAAACCTTCTTACTCTCACTTTAGGGTATCCATGGTTGACCTCACCATTCCTCATGCCTCCCTTTGCTACGCCCTAGCATGGCATTTTTCACCCAACCCCCAAAGTAGAAAAAAACTTAAATAAAACTCCACCAGTTACAGGCCCAACCAATCATAACTCACCATACTCTCTTGATATGCCCTTATGGCTAGCATAGGGTTTTGACCCTTGCCTAATCACACTTCCTAAAAATCCAAAAAGGGCCAAGTCCCCCAAATGTGGGGCATGAGTCCACCAGGTCAAAATCAATAGGATGCAATAATAAAAAAGTAATAATAAAAAATGATCCAACCATACACAAAAACACAAATATGAATAATACCGAATGCCATGACTAAAGGATTTTTTTGATTTGATCATAAAATCATTGAAATCATATAATAAATAAACAATAAAACATTAAAATGACAATACTTATAAAAAAATCATTAGAAAATAATAAGTAATAAAAAATATCATAAGGTTGATCCATAAGGAGGTAGTAAAACAATAAAATCATTAACAAATAATAATTAATATACTTAAAAAAATTCATAAATCAATTAAAATAATAATAGCAATAAAATCATTAAGGTAGTAATAATTAATAAAAATCATTAAAAAAAAAGATTAATGGAATAAAAAAGTTGACCCATAATCATGGTGAAGTTGAACTACCATGAAGGAAGGAATTGCTAAAACGTTTACCAAGGTCAAGAGACCCAATATGGTCTAGTCAAACTAATAGCATTATAGGTTAATAAGATAAGCCACTTCTTTATGACTTAATAATAAAATGTTCATGACACCTAGGGAGGATAACCAAACATGAAGATATGACTACATGCATACAAGGATAGGCAAGAGAAAATAATGATGCCAAAACCCATAACTCCAACCAAGGGAAAAGAAAAAATTTAAAATGCAAAATATAAGGTGAGACTAATAAAAATTTAAAATCAATAACACAAAAAAAATCAAACTATGGTGGATCAATATCACATGATACACATTATACCTATCAGAATGACTTTCAACTGCTCAATCACCCCTTGAGCATACTCGAGATGTCCAAACCCATCGTCAAGCCTAGATCATAGCTTGATTCCTACATCCACCAAATAAGACACCAAAATTACCAAAATTATGTAAATATAATAATAAACAATAATGAATTCAATGAAACATTAACCATGAAATAAAAATTAAACATAGTCATTAATAGCTATAAAGGGACCAAAGTCAATATGGATGACTGTGACATCGAGCATGCCCTATGAACATAATCAATATCTAGAAAAGTACTCAATGTCAATCTACATCCAATAAAACTTGATATATCAATAACATACAATAATGTAACTAACTGAAGCAACATCTACACATGAAATGTTTTTTACCTACTTAGACAACCCCAAAATCTAACAACCACTCAAGTAGCCCATAATCATGCAAAAAAATATCCTACTTGAAAAATAACCTCCATATTCTATCAAACCTTGTGTTATATAATCAAGGTTTTACAATTTTAGAGTTTAAATGTAAAAAAATCCTAAGAAACAGGTATACATGAAGTATTGATTTCATGGGGTCATTCCCCCATCCTATTTAGATTTTGATGTAAATAACATCTTAGATATAGACTTAATACATATTAGCCTAAATTAATTATGTATAGAATCAATGATGTCCCCAAGAAAAATTGGATTCAAAGTATCCATGATAGAAGGATAGCTCAGGATGTTGCATTTCCTATATCCATTTAATGTCCAAAATTAGTGTTGAATTTGGTGCCACACTATGACATCAAGAAGAGAGAAGTATTAAATTCTAAAAATTAATTTGTAGTTCACCTTGAATCATAATACATCAAATACCTACTCAATATTTCCAACCATGAATCCTATGTAGAACTTGCTCCTAATGATGCCCAATAGTTATGAGATTAATTTATATAATTTCACACTCTAAAATCATTAATAAACAATGGATTGAAAATCCAAATAATTCTTTTATTAGGATTCCAAATAAAATGGATCTTTATAATTTCAAAATAAAAATCAATGAAATAATCACACTTTTGAATAGAGTAGTTGGAAATAGTACTACTAAAGGGTTTCATGGATGGATGTATAGGTACATTCATATAATCCTAAAACATAGTTAGTATATCAAATGGACTTAGTTAATCAATGATTCAATTCATGAGTAGTTGTGTGAGGTACAAATAAAAAATAAATTCTACATTGCCTTATATTTGGTTTTTGTTGAATCTAGGAGAAGAATCTTTTCAGGATTGTCCACATCATGTCATATAAATTCTGAACATATCTATGAATTCTATCCTTAACTTACATTTGAATCAAGTGCATGTCATTTCCATCATATAAATAATGAATTATCATACTAAATCTTCAAAATGTTTGATGAGAGCCATACAATGTCATAATTTATGTTATTGACACAATGAAATTACATGATGGGGTTAATGGTTCATTCAATTCTCCACTTTCTCATATATCTAATTATGTGGATTTTATAATTCTCCTTATCTATTGATAATGCATTTTTGATGACAAATAGGCATTGATGGAGTTAATTCACAAATTATATGAAACTCACAAATATTTGTCTAGTCAGAATAAATAAGGCATAAAATTCCCTATCAAGCTTGGAATAGATACATGTGATTCATTGGGAAAAGTAAATTGCATTGATGAAAAAATGACATAATTCACCATTAATTCATTCCATGGAAAACATATTATGAAATTTGAGGCTTGGATGAAGATACTCTTGGATATTCATATTAACACATTCTATATTTTAAAGATTTCTAAATGGATTATGAGGATGAAAAGGAAGACAAAATTTGGGATTATTCATGATTGAGTTTAGAGTAGGTCATATAATTTAACATATTATATATTCCACATGTAATGTGAGATATGTTATAGCCTACTCAGTTGTACTTAGAACTTAATGCAATGATTTTTTGTTAAAGAACAAACCCCTGTATTTGACTCCAAAAATAGAAATTTTAATTTTTTTAAGTTGTTAAGTATGTTTCTATGGAATGAATGTTAAGCAATTAGTTTTTTTTAAAAAAAATATTGCATTCTAAGTAAAACTTGAGGGGTTGTTACAATATAATGGATATGATGTAGATCTTGTCTTTTAAAAGTGAAAAATCTATCTATAACCCTTACCTTGGGTTGATTGGAGTAAAGCAAAAATCAATATCATTAGAGGATAAAAATAAAGTTTTGTTGGCCATAACTCTCTCTTAGCTTGATAATAAAGGAATTAAATTTAAAACCATAAAATTTCTATCACTTTAAAAATATGTTAATGAAGCTATAGTTTAACATCACATATCAATAGTAAATAAATCACTTGCAAGCCATATTCTAGTGTAGGAGAAAGTAAAATTATAGCTAGTGAAAAATAAAAAGAAGACACAATTGTGAAGGTTATAATGCCCATATACAAATTTAAATTTAATAGGCCCTCTCATGGGAGTAAAGGTGATTTTGTAATTTATATTTCCTTAAGTCAACCATAACCACATGTTGTTCACTCTCAAACCATGGTCATGAATACCACTCAATAGTTCTTGGATATGGATCCTCCCTTAGTAAATTATACACCTCTTTCCCCTAGTATTTTCTAAACAAACCCACCTCTATATTATACACCTCCTTGAGTCCTTCCCATAATGTACTTATCAGATACCTTCACATAATAAAATAAGCCCACCTCTATCTTATACCCTTGAAATCAAAGTGGGATTAATGAATAAAAATAAATATGTCAAATTTATTAATTATTATACCTCCCCTACCCATAATTAGTCTTCACCTAGTGAATTTAAGCATTTAACAAGCCCACCTATATTTTCCACCATTGAATTCAATATGGGATTACTAGATCAAAACAAAGAATATGAAGTTATTCCTTATCTTACCCAAGATAGTGTAGTTTCACTTCACTATTTTTCCTCTAAAAAACAAATTGAGAAAAAAATACCTTAACAAGCTTTAGGGATGGAAGTACCTAATTTATTTAATGAAGTGGAAAATAAAAGAGAGAAAATTATCCAACTTGAGGAGATATATTTAAGTGAAATCATCATGTTTTATCTTTGTATAACAAATAAAATCAAAACAATCTCCTAAGTTATGATGGATGATCAAGGGGAAAGATATACAAAAATTGTGGTTCTTTTAGTTGACGAGTCCAAATAAGAATCAACTACTCAAAACTATCAAATTTCAAAAGTGAATCCTAGTAAATCCACTTGGAAGGAGGGAAAATAAAATTTACAAACAATAATCAGTACACTTTTCAAGAAGCTTTCTAAATACAAGTCAACCAAATAACAAATCAAATAAAAAGTTGATCAAATCTTAGTTGTTGTAAAATTAGTTAAGCCAACTTAATCTTCAGAACCAACACCAAAAATAACTAACACACGTACATTGACTGTAGTAGAGGAAATAAGTTACATGGGAAGAGATAATAAAGATTGGTCTAAAAAAATTAATTGCAGAAATAAATGTGGTTATTTATATTGTATTGAAAAGGTATGAGATAATTAAATCAAAAGTTGAGGAGCTGATAAATGCTAAAGATAAATATGACATAGAAGGAGAGAGGTTAAAACTATTCTTGCCAAAATTGTAGACATTGTCAAAAGTAAGTTTTAATACCATAGTTACAGTAGGAATTTCTGAAGATAATGATTTAGGTAAAAATACAAAATTCCTTGGCACCACCAAATTTGAAATCCACATTTTAGAAGAATGCATTGCAAAAATCAAGGAAACATGAAGAATTGGAGTATGCATGCAATGATTTATAAGAATTAACTGAAAATTTTTCATTATATATGTTCAACAATAATTCTTTCATACTCCCAACTCAGGTCATAATAGATGAATTTTAAAATATAACTAAAAAAGAGACAACTACAGGATCAACTTTTAATTTTTATTCAATCAAAAGGTTTATCAAGTATAAAAATGTTTTGGATAAGTTTGAAAAATGCTTGAATAATATTTGACAAGTTCTATATTGGATGTTTGATATACATGTCAAAATTTAAATAATGCATATAGATGGATTAGATGAGAATAGAGTTAACTAAGTCTTCAAAAAAGTTTATGATTATCAAGAGAGGTTAGATCAGTCCAAACTAAAAATGATTAAAGTTTCAAAATATTCAAAGGAAATCAACAAGAAAACCAAGGAAGATAAGACTTCAAATTAAATAATTTTTGATATTTTATTCTTGTTTAAAAGACTTTTTTGACCTAATTTTTTTTCAACTGATGCAAAGAAAATGGAAGAAACTTTATATTTTTTCCAAGAGTTAATAAATGAAAGCTTTTAATATACAAGACTTTGCGTGTAAGTCATCTTGGTAGATGAATATATCATTATAACTATTAATTTATTGATTTCCATTATTAAATATGTGGTTCTTAAATTCCTTAGATTGTTAATGATTATATTATAATAAAATTATATTTTAGGAAATTTTTTAAAGAATACATTTAAAGTATTATTTATTGACAATTTTTTTATATATTATTATTTGTCCTATTTTTTTATTAAGGGTAAAGGGTTTTTTTTTTTTTTGAAACTAGGGACCCCATAACCTAGGAGACAAGCAGTCAAATGGGGTCTAAAAAATCAAATACACCATAAGTCTAAAAAAAACATCTAACCCAAGAAATGGGGTTGCAGCCAGCCCAAAAACAACCAACATATAACTAAAAACAAAGAAAATATCTCCCCAAAAAATATTCATGAAAACCAAGAGCTAAACCAAGATGCACGCAAACTAATTAGGCCTTACTTCCTCCTTTCAAATGGTGTCTGATAGGACCTCCAAGTTGAAAAAATATGGATGATTGGGTTTCCATTTTTTTTAAGCTTTCTCTGGACTTTGATTCAACCTTTATTATCCTTTAAGATTTTTGGAGAAAAACTACTTCCAACATCCTGTTCAGATTTATGCATAAGCAGATCAACATCCTCTTCCTCCAAGGTATTATATTTCACACTTGAGGATATCATATTTGGAACATTAGTTTCTTGGGGAGCCACTTTAGCATGTTACTCCAAAACCAATTCTATTTTATTTTCTTCTTTCACATCAAAACATTTATTTTCTATAAAATCTCCAATTGATTGGTTTAGTAACTCTTCATTCATATCATTTATTCTTTCTTCCTTCTTTGAAGACTTAACTTCAGATTCCTTTTCCTTCTTTAAAAAACTTTTTTTTAGCTCCCTCAAAGTTTTTTACTTCTACTGTCAAAAGATCCCTTTTAGCATTTTTTGCCCATGAACTACCTTGATTTTTTCTCCTACCTAAGATGCATGAATCATCCAAATGACTTGTATTAAAATAATGCCTACATCTGAAAGCTAATCCTTCATCGTCAATAGTTTGAACCTAGGTCTGATTTTTAACAATCAACTCTAAATTTGTCAAGAGCTAAGCATCTACATCAATATTGATAAGAATTCTTGTATAAGTAGCATGGAGATATTCTATTGTAGATTCATCAATAAGTAACATCTTCCTAGGGCATTACCAATGACATTAAAACTGTCCCTAGTCCAAAACTATAGAGGGAGGTAAGGAAGGTAGATCCACACTGGTCTAACACTGAAAGATTGAGTAGATTATTGTTTGGCCTATTATTTAATTTATAATTTGATATTTATGTTAATAATTTATTCAAAACATTTATATACCCCTTACCATAATTTATTGTATATAAATAATAATTTGTGTAGCTTATATATTTCTAGAGCATTTATGTTTCTCACTACAAATATCTTTTCCATCACCAAAATTTGTAGAGATGAGAATGTAATGTATTATAATTCATATTTTAATTATCTTTTAATGCTTATTAGTATGATGCAATTATTAATCAAAACCTACTAAATTATATATTATAGATTTTATTTATGATCTCAGTGATCCTTCCGTGTGTGTGTGTGTGTGTGTGTGTGTGTGTGTGTGTGTGTGTGTGTGTGTGTGTGTGTGTGTGTGTGTGTGTGTGTGTGTATGTGTGCGCGCGCGCGTGCATACATGCGTGCGTGCATCCATGCACACACACATACACACATGAAAGTGAAATGAATTAGTCTAAAATTTAAATGAAAAAAAAAAAGAATCATGTTCCATTTTCAATATATTGTAACATACATATAAATTTTTAAATTAATGAAAAAATGACTCTAAAAAATTGATGGCTTATGCTAATGTCTATTAGGCAATGTCTAATAGGTAATAAAAGTGAAATATTATGTGAAATAACTAGGTTATTTTGAATTAGACATATTATTTCACTTTTAGATTTAATAAATTACTATTGTATATTAAAAAAGTATCTCACATTAAATTACTAATTTATTTTTTTAATTCATATGTCTAAGGTTATTTTAAATTGAAAAGATATAAAATAAAATAATATTTAAGATTAAATTACTGTTGTATATTACCTATTGAATAAAATGTAATTTTAAATTTAAGAGAAATAAATAAATTATTCTAATATATGAAATATAAATAAATATTATACTTATAAATATGTAAGTATTATTATCTAAAGACTAATAAAATTATTATAAAATTCTTTTATTAAAAATATCTTAAAAAATACCATTAATATGCAATTACCTCAAAATAATAAAAATATTTATAAATAATGTTTTTATTGGAACTCATTGATTTAATAAAAATATTTTTCAATAACAATAAGTAAACTAAATATTCTATTTTATATAAATATAATATATAATACATATTATAATAAAAAACTCCATAAAATATAATGTGTTCAACACTAATTTTGTCATGCACGTGAGTAACTCATACCCTAAAAATTAAAAATTTGAGGGTATGAATTATTTAAAATTATAAATTTGAAGGTATGATTTACTCAAAATTATAAATTTGAAGGTATGATAAGATTTTTAAAAATGTACGACATATAATATGAATGGACAAGTATTTTAGAGTTGTATATGTAATTTTTAAAATATATATGTATTTAGAGGCAATTGAAACATTTTTTTTAGATTATAAATTTATATAAGAGAGGGAAAAACCTAATTAATAAGAAATTATAGTCATCCCTCAACCATTTAATAATTAATTTATACTAACTAATCAAAATAAATAAATATATTTAAATAAATTATAAATTTATGGATTTATGTTAATTTTATATTTTTTCATTGAATTGTACAAGGTAGGCATAGTTGTTGACCTTTAAAACATGGATGGTAAGCATTATTTTTTAATCCATACATAATGTATCTATATTTTTTTACAATTATTAAATAAGTTAAAAAATTACAAACACACACACACACATTTTAAATTCTCATAGAGATGAAAATAATAATATATGATTAATTATATTGTATGTTATTTATTAATATTTTAAGAATTTTTATTTACTCTGATTGATGATGTTAAATAAAATAAAACTTTCCATACTAAAGATTATATTATAGAGTTACATATTTCTAAAATAAAAGTGGTAATTTATTAAAAAAAAAATAAATATTAATCAAAATATTTATATAACTATTATATAGTCTCATAAATCCCTTTATAAGATAAAAGTGGTTCATTTACCATTTAATTTTTCTTTTTTATATACTTTATTATTCAAAACCTTTCCAATCACCATGGTCCATGCTAGCCTAACTACCATAAATATTTATTTTATATTTACTACATTATGTAGGGACATCTTCTTTCTTACAACTTACAAGCTATATTATTTATAACTTTGAAGTGTATGTTTTAATTATATAATGACTTTATAAATTTTACCTAATTAGAGTTTTATATATTTATAGACCCATTTTCATGTCTAAAACATATGCATGAGCATATGGTAAGTTATATTGGGCATATAAAAAAAATGGGTCATGTTCCATTTATAATATATTACAAGACACATACAGACACACATACACCTCTTTAAAATAATGAACGATGTTAATAAATGGATGATTTATGGTACCAAAATTCCTAGTAATATGAGTTATCAAGTCTAATATTATATATATTATTTTAATGGGGAAGGAGCATGGGAATGATTTATAAAGCCAATTATAGTAAAACTAATGACTAAAATACAATATCTTATTCCAAGAATCCACTTTAACATCCTATTAAATTTACCCTTTTTTATTAGAAATTTATTTTTCAAATTTGCACTCCTAGTATATTATTATCAATCATAACATCACCCTTGAAACCAATGGAACACACATCATATAGATTGCATATGGAGTTTTAAATCATTGAATCTTAAATATTATTTAGATGTGACAAAAACTTAAAAAATAGAGTCATAATTGTAATAAATTTATTATAGGGGAGAGTCATTCACACAAGCTTAGGCTCTACCCAAGCTTGTTACAAAAGGAGTAAGTTTGCTAATGTTTGAAATTTCTTTACTCTGAGAGATGCTTAGGTAGCCATGAATTTTGATAGATACTTGGGTAGTTGCATAGTTTGACATCTTTCATGACACCTATGAAGTAGTTTGAAATTGAAAATATCCACTTTTATCTTTGAGTTGTAGCTATCCAGGTAGTTTTTATGCTCTACAACTACTAAGGGATTTTTTAGGATTTGTGTCTACACAGACAAATGTTCTAAAAAAAATTATACATGGAAACATATGTATGTCCATTTCCAAGGAAACCATCAATCTCAACATTGCCTAGGTAGACTTGGATCTCGATAGTTTATCGTGAAGCTTTGGAGCTCAACAACTGCTTGGGAACCCACATAGATGACCATTGCCTATGCAGCCACAAATATTGAGAGTTACTTAAATCCATGACTAACCAAGTAGCTACCAGGATTTGTAGCTTCCCAAGTAACTATTGGTCACTATAGTTTCCTTGGTAGCTGACAGACATTTGTTTGCATAAATAATTCATTTTGTATGATAATATTTACCATTCTTATCAATTATTTCATCAAGTTAATGGATTGAATATGGAATTTTAAAATTTTGAGTCTTAAATCATATTTAAACATTGTGAAAAAAATTACAAACACAAAATAGCTAACATTAAGGTATTCATCATTGGAGGAGACTTCTGTAAGAATGAAATTGATAGTATAGTTTTGTTGGTTAATAAGATAATAATCTAAAACATTTTATAGGGAGGACATATTACAAATTTCAAGAAGATAATTTAGGGTTATGACCCTCACATTTATTTTTAATTCATATAGGGATGGAAATATTTCATGTTGGAATTGCGGGGGTATCTATTATGGTTTTAAAGGAAGTCGTCAATCATGTTACCAGGATGAATATGGAAGGGAAAGAGTTATACAAATCAACATGGGATAGAAAAAGGAGAAAAGGAGATGTTTATTTAGGACTATTAAAATCTTATAAAATTTTTAGGTGGATATCTTCATGATTAATTTCATGTTTCCTATAATGATGTGGTAAATTAGGTTATGAAGTATATCACTCTGGAAGGTTGCTATAAGGTAGTGTATGCCTACCATTTTATATTTCTTAATAATTTTTAACATAAAATTACTATTGGCATCTTGTCTTACCTAATGATGTCATCTTATTTTTCTATTATCGATGTGATTCTTGGTAAGATGACCATAACTCTACCAAGGTTTAATATACCTTTTATTTAAACATGTCAAGGATTTCGATATTGAACCTTCTCCAAAAATAATGCTTGTGGAGATTGGTAAAAAGTAATTTTATATGAAAAAAGTTATATTTAAGAGTAGTGATAATGGTAAAAAGTCTAAAACTATCACTTTAAAGGTACCTACGGTCAAGACTGTTATGCCTCAAAAAGTTAAGAGGCCCTGTATTTCCATTGAGTTAGATTTTGGGAAGTTAGAGTTGAGTAGGAAGAGGATTTTTTGGTTTTTATAATTCTAAGATGATGAGTGACAATAAGGATAATAAATTATTATATATTATAGAGGATCATATTTTATGTGGGAAATAGGCAAAAAAGAAAGAAGTAATAACCAATAACGAAAATATTGATCTCTAAGGGAATAAACATGTTTTGGAATCTCTTGATGATGTTAATCTTGAGAAGTTTAATTTTTTATATATATATATATATATATATATATATATATATATATATATATATATAGTTAATTATGAAGTGGTTAATGAGGGAGAATGAGAGTATGAAGGAATCTATTAAATAAATATATATGCAATGCAGTGAGAGTTTAAATATCAAGGATGCAGTCAATAAAATGAAGAAAATGACTAATAAAATCAAACAAATTAGAGGAATCTAATTTTAATATTAAGGAGGACATTCATGCTAATAATGGTTTGATTTAGTAGGGTGATTATTAATAACTATGCATTGAATATTAATGTGTTTAAATAAGTAGTTAAAATGATGAAGGAGTAGAGTAGTGTGAGAATGAGAAAGAGGTTGAAGCATAAGGAGAAGAGTAAGTTTTCCAATGTGCAGGAAAGTGGCCTAAAATAAATAGAGAATATATCAACCAAAATGAATAAATATTATAATGTGTCCTTGGTAGGGCTCAATTAATAGGTTATGTTTATGTACTTGTGTCTTTTTTGTAATCAGTTTTTCTTGACTTATAGTTTTTTTATATTTTTATTGTAACTGGTCTTTCCCGAGTTGTAGTTTTTTGCTATAACTTTGTTGTTTATCGACTATTGATAAATAACATGTTCCATAAGTTATATTTAAATTTGATAACAAATATTTTATTTGGGATTTCAATATTTTAATTTTTTACAATGTGAAATATTTATAAATTTAGGACATAAATAGACCATGTTATATAATTATTTTCTTATTTCTACATCACTATCGTATAATTTATTATATATTTAAAAAAAAAATAATAATTTCCTAGTTATATAATTATTTTTATTATTTTAGAGTATGTGGCCATTAATTCAATTGTCAATCTCCATGGTTGTTTAGGTAGCTACTAGGATATGAGGCTACCCAAGTAGCCGAAGAACTCCATGGCTACTCAGGTAGCTGATTGGCTCTACAATTAATATCTGTAGTACTAGCTAGTTAAAATTTAACTACCTTAGGTAAATCAAAATTAATGTTTGTAGTATTAGTTAATTGAAATTTAACTTCCTAAGGTAAACCATAATTGATGTCTAAAATTTACTCATCTTATTCTTATTTCACATATCTTTATTTTTAAGATGTAAATATTGCATTATTGTTCATCGATGAAAGGCATTCATCCTCCACTCTAGACATATCATTACTGACATTAAGATTTTTACTATATTAATAAAATATAGGGGTTTTCCATCTTAATACATCCCTTTAAGGCCTTCTTCATGACTAGCCATTTTCATAATATTGTATACAACAACTAATAAAGTATAATTAGGATTAATATAGAGTAATATTAAATATTTTATATAAACTTGACAAGAACTTTTCTATCATGGTGGAATGTTTTAAATGAATCTTTATTTTCAAATATATTAATTTATTTTTTATTTCCTTGAAATATAATTTTAAGGGATTGATTTTGGTAACATTATGTATTTTTAATGCTTAACATCACAGCTACCCAAGAAGTTGTAAGCTTTCATGGTGCTTAAGTATCTTTCATGATTCTTCATTGCTTCATTTCAATTCTAATAAGGTTGTCCATGTATCTATCTATGCTTCTAGACTTCACATTCACCCATGTAACCACTGGGATCTATAATTGTCTAGGTATCTAATAGGCTCCATGGATACCAAGGAAGATGATTGGATCCTTATATACCATGGTAGTTTTCAAGATTTATGGATTCTATTGTAGCTAACGGGATTCATAGTCAGTGTCATACCTAACCTTAGATCCTAGTGGATTCTTGGGTGGATATAGAGTTTTCTATATGTCTAGGATAATACACCCCATAACCACTCAAGTAGCTAGTAATATTTGAGGATAGAGTCTACTAGACTCTATGGTTGCTTGGACAACCACCAAGATCCAAGGCTATCATACAATCTTTCAAGCTTTGTAAATATGTTTGAAATATATGCACAAAGATAAAAAAATTGAAATAGGATATGTAAAGTCTAGTTACTACCTGGGTGGCCACCAAACTTGGTGGCTATGAAGTCTGGTGGATGTTATGGTGGTTATAGAGTCTAATAGTTTCTTGTATGGTTGTAGAGCTCAATGGATAACTAATCAACTCTAATTTCTAGTGGTTTTCTATGTGGCTAAAGAGTCTTATAACTATCTAATCTATGATAGATCTTAATAAAGTAGGTAGCTTCCCACTTCAAATGAGAATAATTACAAGCAAACAAGTTCCAATTATAGTAATCAGAGGCATACTAGCATAAATAAGTCATTCAAAATGAATTCATAATTTATTATAAATCTATATTAAGAGTGGGTGAATGCCTAATCCATCTTGGATATTTCTCATGATATAATTTATGAAAATATTAAGAGTGGATGGCCATCTAATTTTATAAATAAACATGGAATAGATTGTGCAAATATTATGATGAAAAATGTGACATTATTTTTTACACTTGGATGCATTCATTTTGATTTAGTTATAATAATAAGTAATGGTTCTTTCTTAGAGTGGATGATTCATTTTCATTATAAAATCTGATTGTAACAACAAATTTTGATTCTCATTCTTAGAGTGGATGGACATCCACTCTATCAAACAAGTATGGAATGGATTTTCTTGCAAATATTATGCTTATAACATGTATGTGAACATTGTTTACAATTTTCATGATTAGATTCATTTTGATTGGAAAACCTAGATTATATAATTAGAAAAAATGGTTATTAATATTATATTGGGTAGACACCCACTCTAATAAATAATAATGTAATGGATTTTATGTAAATATTAGCACTGGTTACCCACTATAAGAATTTAAAAGCATGGAATGGATTTCGTGTAAATACTAGCACTAGAAAATCTGACATTATTTTTATGTAAATATAAAATAGTTATCATTATTAAATTGGGTGACTACCCACTATAATAAATATTCATGGAATGAATTTTGTGAAAATATTAGACTAAAAAATTTAAGTGAACACTATTTTCCCTTGTCATGATTGGATTCATTTTGGTTACAAAACCTAGATATAACAAGAATAAATGGTTCTCATTCTTAGATTGGTTACCCACCCACTCTAAAAAATAATCATGGAATGGACTTTGTGCAAATATTAACACTAATTACCAACTATAATAATTTAAAAGCATGTAATGGGTTGTGTAAATATTATCACTAAAAAATCTTAACATTATTTTTTTGCAAGTCTACAATGGTTCTCATTCTCAGAGTGGGTGGCCTATCATTCTAAGAAAGAATTATGGAATGAATTTTGTGCAAATATTGTGACTAAAAAATTTGACATTATTTTTCTATATTGTAATGGTTCTCATCTATAGTGGTTGGCTTCACACTCTATGAAAATTTAGGTGACATGATGTTTGCACTTTCTTGGATTAACTTTGATTACAAAACCTAGATGTAACAATAGGAAATGGTTCTCATTGAATTATATTGGGTGGATTACCACTCTAATAGAAAACATGGAACATGTTTTTGTATAAATATTAGGACTAGAAAACATTACATTATTTTTTATTCACTATAATAGTTATCAACTACAATGGTTGGCTTCAAGTTCTATGAATATGTAAGTGACACATTATTTTCACATGTTTGGATTCATTTTGATTATAAAACATAGGTATTAAAATAAATAAATGAATGAATCTCACTCTTAAATTTATTCTAGGAAAGCTATTAATGTAAAAATTTTAGGTCATTTTTAATAGGTTTATTTGTTATTTAACAAATAAAAAAGTAAATATTTTCAAACCATATAAATGTTATTACTAGCAATTAATTTTTTTTATTATTTGAAAAAAATATTTGAATTATGTATATCTGATTACATAGGTATTAAAATAAATAAATGAATGGATCTCACTCTTACATTTATTCTAGGAAAGCTATTAATATAAAAATTTTAGGTCATTTTTAATAGGTTTATTTGTTATTTAACAAATAAAAAAGGTAAATATTTTCAAACCATATAAATGTTATTACTAGAAATTAATTTTTTTTATTATTTGAAAAAAAAATTAGAATTATGTTTATCTGATTCATTCAAGTGGGGAATGCATAAAAATCAACAAGAATAGATATTAACAATTATGTATTTGTTATAGTCCAACCTGCATACCCTATTTTCTTAGACTGTTACATGTTTTCAACATGATTTTATACTATTTGGCTATACTTTCAAGTTATTATTTTTTTGGTACTATGCTAGTGATGTCATAATCTATTTCAGATCATATTTAGTTGGATATTATTGACATTGGACTAAATAATAAATATTTAAATTTATTTTTCAAATATATTGATTTGGTTACAACATTTAGTTTCTATACTTGTACTATTAAATTCAACTATCTATTATTATATTATACAAGTATTGCTGATACCTATTTGTAGGTGTAAGTACATGTACACGAGCTAGGTTAGTGGTGGACTCTGATGGTTGGGGGATACATGATAAGGGTAATGACTAGTTGGGTAATTGACATAGGTAGAAAGGGGTGTTATATATGATCTATTAGTCACTATGAAAAAGTTTGTTCATTTTTTTATTCCATCACTTTTAATCATCTTTTGTTCTTATTCTTACTTTCGATCATTTTCTTGACTTTCTTTTGAGTTTTACATACCTTGATCATTTTATCATCTTGAATTTGACCATTTGGAATTAATGGTTTGTTTGAGTTCATTATCTTATCCATTTTATTTTCTTAAGTTATTTCTAGGCCTATAGTATTATTATCTTATTATGCCATGCGTAGTCATTAATATTATTGTTCATAGGCCATCATTGGTTTATAGCTAATTATTCCTATAATGTTTGTTTAAATGTTTAATAATTTATGTAGGCCCATTCAATTTCTATCTTGAGCAATATAAGCCTGAAATTATTTCCAATCCATAATCTTGTATCGACATTTACAAAAGCTTATAAAATTCATGATGTTGTGGCATGTATAAATAAATGACTTTTGATTTGTTTTATAACATTATGACTTTGACGTGGTGGTGAAAGGGATTAATGTTGATGTTTAATGTTATGTTTTTGTTTTTTATGGTATTTTGACCCATGATGGGGCTATGAACTTGTCTTAGCATGGAATTATATTAAAAAAATAAAGATTTGATTTTTTTATGATAACATTTGGATGGGGGTCATGGGGTTTTGACACCCAAACAAATTCCATCATGACCTAAATATTTTTGTCTTGGGTTAATTATTTTTATTTTTGGAGTTTGGCATATTTAAAAAAAACTGAGTGTAGTTTCCAAGATATTTGGTTGAGGGGATAGTTGAGGAGGAGATTGGAAAAGATGGAAGGAGATTTTGGGAGAGAAGGGGGAAACCCTAGGGAAGATATGGTGGTAGGAGGAAGTAATGGAGGAGAGATAATGCCCTGATTAGGCTATGAATACAAGAATTCAGGCATGACACTTAGGGAGAACAAGGTTTTATTGAAAAGTAAGCAAGTTTGAATATTTTTTTCTCTTCTTATGGGTATCAAACCAAGTAAGTGATGTATGTTTCTTTTATGAAAAACAATGAAGGTTTTGATTTCATTTTTAGCTAAAAATAATAAAAAGATTATCTACAGGATCATAAAGAAGTCAATAGACTTCTTGATGAGCCTGCAAAGGTTCTAAAATAGTCTAAAATTGATATTTATCTCTTATTTTATAATGAGTCACTTTAGATTTGATTTCTAGTTAATATAATTTTTGGGTTTTCAAATCTAAAAATAAAATCTTTATTTTTAAAAAGCCTTGAAACTCTTTATTTAATTATGTTACTTGGCCAAAACATAATGCTCAGATAAATAGTTATTTTACTTTCATTTATCTTGCCATAGGGTTTGAGTTGGTATATATTGATTTATTTTGGCATTTTCCTTTTTGGGTATTCTGACCCTATAGAGGAGGTTGCCTTAGGTGGTTAGGTATTTATTTTTATTTACCTATTGAAGCACCCAATTAAAATGGTGTTATTGTCTTGAATAAAATAATTCTTTTGGATGGGTTTTCATTTTTATTATTAGTTGGATCGAAAAATTGTAATGGCATTTTGACATTATTTTATTGAAAAAATATTTCTTTAATGGCTGAGTTTTTACTCACCATTAGAAAAAAACATTTTAGATTATTTTCTTACCTGTTAGAGTGGTTGGGCTAAGTGTATTTGGGGTTTCATTAGCCTATTGGCTCATCATTTTGGGTGTGTTTCATTTGTATTTTGATGTATAAATATTACCTGGTGTTATGAGTTTCAAAAAAAATTTATTTTTATAATATTAAAATCTTTTTGATATTATTTGATATTAATTACAATGGTGATTTTATTTGACCCAACCATATAAGGGTCAGATAAAATGATTTCATCATCTATGATGGGTGATGAAATGATTATACCTGAATGATTAGCAATGGGAAATGCATCTAAATTCTTGGTGTTGTTTTAAATGTGTTCTTTATGTGAATGTTTATTATTTATTATTAGTTGTAGCAGATGATTTTGTATCACTTGAAGTGATGGATTTTAACTATGGTACACCTAGAACCTAGGATGAAGGTTGTTTGGGTTCAACTAACATTGTAGTTGATATATATAAACCTTCAAAGGTAGAATAAAAGGTTACAATCCTTGTATGTTGTTGGTTTCTATACTTGATATTTCTATTATGGAATGGTTTTTCATTAAAGGAACTACTATAAATTTCATGACATATTTTATCACTTATTTCTCACACTCTTGTCCCAAAGACCTGAAAACCAGACTCTACCTCCTAGATGATGGTTGGGGGTGGTAAGGGCCACCGATTGGAGGGATCATAGTATGGGTTGGGTTCGAACAGATCATGTGGAGAAGTTATATTTCTCAACTATTTAATTATGTGATATAATGATTCATTGTACTGTTTAATTTATTGAATCAAATATTTTTGTTATAACATGTTTTATAAATAAAAATGACACTTGGGTTGATGTACAAAATAGAAACATGAAATTTTAATACTACTATTCATTCATTTATTTCAACACTTTCTATGTTGTTGATTAATTTAGTTGGTTGTATACCTACATTTAAACAAAAATGTAATTGATTACACGTTTGATTTTCTATTTAAACTTAAATGAATGTATTTGATTTACTTTTATCAATTCATTTGTAAATTAATTATTAGTGGTTAACAATTTGATTTTATAGTTCATAAATTAATTTATAAGATTGAGTTATTACTTAATTGTTTGGGTTGTTAGCATATATATTGCAACTACTATAATTGTATGATAAATGGAACTAAATTCAAGTTTTTATATATGAGTAATTATGAATCTTATACAATTGTAATAGCACTTATGCAAGCATAAATTTTTAAGTTCTTTTAAAGTTCCAAAAAGACACTATGCATGAGAGTAGTTTCCAGCCATTAAAATCATTTTATAGCATGTTAATAAATTTTTGTTTGAGATAATGTTCTTGATCCTTTTACACAAATTACAGCCATAAAAATAAAATTGTAAATTAGTCATATCCTAATTAGTTAATTTATTTGAATTGTATAAGTTTTTATCTATTCTAATCTTCATCACTGCAAGGTTCAAAATTCTTATGAGAAACACATTTGTTATTCTATTTTCTCAAATATGTTTCATCTAAGATCAAAGGATTGAAATTTACTACTAGATTTATTCTAAATATTGAATTAGTTCCTAAAGTTATATTATCTTTTATTGGTATTCTACCTATCAAAACAAAGGATGTTTGAAATCTTGATAGTTTTCATAATCCATTATATACGTTGAAATCATGTTAAGTTGAATAGTCTATTATATATATTGAAATATTTTTGAGATTTATAATTAAGGAATGAATCATTTTTAAATATTGGAAGTCATGTTATAACCATTGATATTATTCTCAATGAAGCAATGCAAGCTTTTAAAATGACATTAGAGTGTCAATATACACTTAAACTATTTTCATCTTATATTGAGTAGATGTTATTAATTAAATGAATTTAACTATTAAATTATATTATATTTTGATCCTCCAAATAATTTAGATGAGTATGATAAGTTAAATGATCTTATCATGAAAAATAAAAACCATTGTTGGGCCTAAAAGCTCATTAGCATCTTAAATATCACTTGATAATAGTTGTTGAATTTTTAAATTGTTAGTATTGTTACCAAAGGAAAAAAATCATGGAAGATAAGGTAAAACACAAATTTTTTTAAATAATATAAACTATCATTGAGTGACATAATTTTCTTACAATAATGACCAGTTGATAAGTAATTAATATTTGACAGATATAAATCTCTAAGTGGTTAATTACGAGATGGTATAGTAAGAATAAGTAACCACTATAGTCAAAATAATAATAGTCATTTATGACCTTGATAAATATTATAACCATTTAATTTGATTTTAGTAACTTATTGCTACATGTTGAATGAAGGTATGTAGTAAGATGATCCATATAATTATAGATCATGGTATAATTATCTAATTAGGAACAATACTACAATGGGATCTTCATTTACACAAAACTTGATAAATATAAGTGTATTTTCATGGATTTATAAGTGTATTCTTAAAATACTAAGATTATTCAAACTATGCCCTTAATTAAGTTAGTTATAGAAAATATTATTTCTTCATTATGAACCTTGGTTTACAAAAGGACATTGTATGAACAAGAAATAAACTCCTGTTAGTATGATACTTCCCTAATACTCTAAGGGGTGAATAATATACCCCAAATTATACCTAGACTTACGTAGATGTAAGTATCTTAGATATAATAAGGACACCTAGGTGGTCCTATTGGAAAGGTATCTGCCACCATATAGTTATGAGCTTATTTCTATGGATCGTATATCGATACACCTCAAACTGCATTGTAGATTTCCTAGGGAAATAATCTTTGCCATATAATCTTATAGGGGTAATTACCCTAGCTAAGGGTTACATGTACATAAATGTGGTTATGGGGATTATTGTAGGTCATACAAAGCCAAGTCACATGTAGTAATCTTGATTCCCTTTTTCCATTGTGAACTTTGAAAGAAGGGATGATTAATGTTTTTGGGGTCATTTCTCCTAGTATCAAACTCTTTGATAATTTATCAATTCTAAACATAGTTTTAAATAAGACTTAGAAGAGCTTATTTCTACTAAAATCCACCTAAGAAACTATTTGGTGACTTCTCAAGAAAATGGTTAAGACTAGGGATAGAAACAATCAAGTTGATAATGATCAAGGTATTGACATGTTAGTCTTAAGAGGTAGAGGTCGAGGAAAAAGTAAAAGCTTAGGTAGGTGTCATGTTACCCAAATTTTGAAATAAAAAAAAAATCAACCTATCATCCATAATAATAATAATAATAATAATAATAATAATAATAATAATAATAATAATAATAATAATAATAATAATAATAATAATAATAATAATAATGAAGCACTGAATGATAATGTAGTTGGGAACAACCCAAATGATAAGTAAGAGGAAGTCCTTCATAGAATCTTGTTCATTGTGAATGCCATTGAAGAGAAAATTGAAAATAAAGAGCACCAATTAAATAATATTGAGGGTGCTCTTTATGAAAAAGTCCCTCAATTAGAAGTTTGAATAAGTAGGGGAGTAAGCAATCCAATATGTACTAATAAGAATAGTAGACCTGATCATCAGAGAGATCAAAAAGCTTCCCCACCTACCTTTTTAGATGAGGAATTAGGAGACATAGCCTATGCATGACTCATAAATCTACAAAAATATCTTAACCTACATGACATGCCATCCAATGTGAAAGTAAGGGTTATTATTTACCAATTAAATGGTTCTACTTCCCAATGGTGGAACCATCTCTATGCCTTGGAAGGGTATCAACCTATGACCTTTACTTGGTCAAATTTTGAGAGCCAATTATGAAAAAGGTACTTAAGTGAAAACTTCAAGGAGAAAATAATAATAGAATTCTAGCTGCTCAAGCAAGAGAACATGAATGTCTTGGAATATGATAATAAGTTATTAAATTTGATATGTCATGTAGACTACATGCATGATAAAGAGATAAAAGTAAACAAGTTCAAGTTAGGATTGAAAGAAATATTGATGTATGATGTTAATATAACTAATCTTAAGATGCTAGTAACTGCTATAAAGTCTACCCATAAGGCATAAGAAAAAGAAAAATCTTGGAAAAAAGTGAGACAAGACTTCAAAATGAATAATTAAAAATAAAAAGCTAAAAATCTACCTTCCACATCTAAAATTTTCAATAAATTAGACCAGAATTGCAAGTTCTAAGGGAACAACAAAAATTTTAATCAATTTTGAGATAAAAAAAAAATTTAAGACGCAAGGCAACTCTAAAAATGGGTCTTTCTAAAAGGAACAACACCAAAGTAGCTAGTGTGGACTAGCTGATGGGGAAAATACCATTACAGTAGCCACATAAAGGACATTGATGTGATATGAATGTGGTGATAACCACTACCACAAGGATTCCCTAATGCTGAAATTTGGGCAACCCATAGACCATAAAGTATATGCAACAATAGACAATCAAAAATTTAACTTCCAAGATAATCTAATAGAGATAAGAGGTAATCCTTTGGTTAACTCTATAGCTATTTTAATTAATTCCATAACAATAAATAGCTTCATTTCACCTACTTTAGTAAATAAATGCAAGGATAAATCTATACAGTTGAGAGAAGGATGGGAATTCAAGTTTGCTACCAACAAAGAGGGTACCTATTCAAGAATGCTTGAAATAAATTTAAATTGATTTTGGCACTTTTAGAATAAGGGTAAACTTATTCTAACATCCTTGGGGTCTTATGACATCATTTTAGGCATGGATTGGATGCAACAACACTGTGAAACACTTGATTACTCTCAAAAAAAGATGCAATGCACTGATGAGAATGGAAAACTTGTTGAAATTCATTGCCTTCAAGGGAAAAAAATGTAGAAAATGCTTTTAACCCTTTAATTAAAGAAGGTTGTATAGAAGAGGTGTAAATTCTATGTAGTCCAACTATAATAATTTCCCAAGGAGGAAGAACAATATTATTTAGATTTGCCTATTTTATGGGAATTTATAGATGTTTTTCCTATAAAATTACCTGGTTCACCACAAAAATATGAGTTTGACTTCTCTATTAATTTTATGCTAGGTGCTGCCCCTGCATCAAAATATCCTTATAGAACGAACATGGTAGATGTACAAGAAGAAGCTTTTAGATGAAATTTTAGTTACAAGAAATTTTGGGTAGTAGAAGCATTCATCCAAGTGTGGTGGCTTGGGGTGCTTTTGTAGTCTTCATGAGAATGAAATATGGCACTCTAAGGTTATCACTGACTATCATATGCTTAACAAAGTGATGATCAAGAATCGCTACCGACTACCTTGGATCGATGATTTATTCAATTAGATGAAAGACACAACAATATTTTCCAAAATTGATCTAAGATCCAACTACCATCAGTTAAAGACCATAGAGGAGGATATATATAAAACAACATTTCAAATTTAGTATGAACACTATGAGTTCAAAATTTTGACTTTTAACCTCACAAACATACCTACTATGTTCATGAATCTAATGAACATAATTTTTAGAGAATTCTTGGAAAAATTTATACTAGTGTTCTTGGATGACATTCTCATATACTCCAAGAATGAAGTTAAACATGATCAGTATTTAAGGCTAGTTTTGTAAAGATTAAGATAACCTAAATTATTTGGTAGGCTATCCAAATGTGCCTTCTCCTAAATAGAAATACATTACTTGAGGCATGTGATTTCCAAGAAAGGAATTAATGTAGATCCAATATATATTCAAGCCATTCAAGAGTGTCCTACTCCATATAACGTGCACAAAGTGCATAGTTTCATGGACTTAGATAGAAAATATTAGTAATTTGTAAAAAATATCTCTCACCTAGCCAACCCCATCACATCCTTGCAGTGTAAATGGAAAAAATTGTATGGACACCTCAATGTGAAGAAGCTTTCAAAAATCTCAAAGCATTGTTAACAACAGATCCTATTTTGATTATAACTGATCCAAACATTCATTTTGAGGTATGTGTTGATGCCTATAAGGAAGAATTTAGTAGTATATTGACTCAATAGGGTAAGGTGGTAGCCTATGAATCTCTCAATCTCAAAGAAGCTAAAAAAATTATCCCACACATGATTTAGAGCTTTTTTGCCATAATGCACACATTAAAATAGTGGAATAACTTTTTGACAGGAAAACATTTCAAGATGAAATATGATCATTGTAGCCTAGAACACCTATTTTCACAAGATGATTTGAATACCTGCCAATGTAGATGGTTAGAGTTTGTTAACAATTTTGATGTGCACATCTCTTATGTTAAGGTCAAGAAAGATTGTGTGGCTAATACACTCAGTAAGCAAACATACCTTGTTGCCTTATCTATTTTACAAGGTAATTTCAAAAGTGTTGTCCTAAAATAACATATTGCTAATAATTACTACCAAAAAGTAAGTATAAGACTGGCTGACAAGCCTTAGACAAAAGAACTTTTTGAATTTTTTGTTGAAAAATATGGCCTTGTAAGGCATTAAAACAAAAATTTGTATTGGGGTACGGTGGATTACATAATATTTTGCTACAAGAAGTACATATATCACCCCATTTTTCCCATCTAAGGGTCACCAAAGTGATCCATGAGATGAAAAGGCTATATTTTTGGCTTGGTCTGAAGAAGGATGTTGCTAATTTTAGGCAAGATGTCTATAATGTTAACATGTAAAAATTGAATAATACCATCTTGGGGCTTTAATATACCCACACGATATATCAAGAGATAAATGAGTAGTGGTTTCAATTTTTTTATTGCAAGATTACCTAGATTTCACAACCAACATGACACTATTTTAGTGGTAATTGAAAAAGCAACAAAGGTTGGTCACTTTATTGCTGGGAATTTTACTGATGATGTTGCTATTTTTATTTAATGCTTTGTGAAAAAAGTCATTCATTTTCATGGCATGCCATAAGTCATTACATCTAATAGAGAAAAGTTTTTCACATCAAGGTTTTAGCAAACTTTGACAGTAACCTTTGGCACTCAGCTAGATTTCAATTCTTCATACCACCTAGAAATAGATGGTCAAACTAAAAATGAAACCAAGTAGTTGAAAACATGATACAAATGTATGTTATGGATCATCAGATCAAGTGGGAGAATTATCTCCATTTATTTGAGTTTTATTTTAATAAATTTTAGCATTATTTAATTAAAATGGCTCCTTTTGAAGCTCTATATGGACAAAAATATATAACTTCACTTGGCTAGTGTTAGTGCCCAAACTTGTACTTAATGATTTGTGCCCTTTTTCAAAATATTAGTGCACGGATATTTAATTGTTTCCTCCTATTTTTAAGTGTTCACCTGAGTTAAAAATCTAACCTTGGCCTTGTGAAAACCCTATGTAGTCCTGATTCTAGCTAATTCTTAACATTTTCATGTTTTAATAAGATTCCAGGGTTTGTGATAAAAATCAAGCCAGGAAGATCAAATAATGTTGAGTATGATGTTTTACATCTTCAAAAAAACTTTGAAGTGGTATAATTCTCAAGGTTGATTTCAAGTTTGCAGTATTACAAATTATAGTTGGGGTGAAAAAGTCTATGAGAATATATGGCGAAAAAACCATTTGAAAAAAATGCAAGTTTGACTTTTCAAATTCTTTTTTTTTTGTAAAAATTCTTAAGTTTTTTGGAAAATTCTCAAGTTTTATTTTTCAAAAATTTGAAAGTCAAAATTTTTGTTTGGACTTGTGGTCGGAATTTTTGTTCATAATTTCTTAAGTTTGAATTTTTAGACTTTTTGTTCAAAAATTCTCATGTTCAAAATTTCAAAAAATTTAAAAATTAAACATTTTGTTCAAAAATTTTGTTTGGAAATTTTGTTCATAATTTTTGTTTAGAACTTTTGTTTGGAACTTTTGTTTGGAATATTTGGTCAGACATTTTGTTCTGAGATTCCCTTGTCTCAAAGGATTTGGTCATCAGATTTTTATTTGGCCTTTTTGCGTTAGAATTTTTGTTTGGAACACTTGTGTAGGACTTTTTGTTTGGAAACTTTATGCTTGGAGCCCTCGATTCAAGCTAATGTTTGCCACCCACTAGTCAAAATGAAGTAAAAATAGAGATGGTCCAAAATGGAAGCAATGAAGTTTCAAAGGAAATCAGAGGTCGACGAGGAAAAAAAAGTAAGGCCACATCAATATTTTTGCTCATTCCAAAATGTATGACTTATCCAAGTGGATGTTAAGTTTGTAAAAAAATTCAAATCTTGAGATTTTAAGTAGAAGAAAGCCATGATATTAATACAATCCATGTGGAGGGTCAAACGATGAAGTCAATATTTTATAAAAGGAAAATAATGCACCTAAACATTATAAAGTTTGGTGACAACCCTAAAAGGTCAAAGGCGAAACAAAAAATGAGAAGGCATGGGAAAGTTTGGCATAAAGGAAAAAATGTAAAACAAAGCTATGTATTTCCATTTTTAATATTTTGCTTGTGTCAAAGACCTCCTTGGAGTAAAATATCTTGTAGGGTTTATGAGGCCATGGTGAGCCATTCCAAGCATATTTTCCAAACATCCATGGATCCTTCTTTGCATCTATCATAGCTGGAGTTTTCCAATGCAATCATGACAAAATAAGAGGTGATATTTTTCCTACATAAGGAGAAGGGAAGCTATCTAGAAGATTTTAGATTTATAAATAATTAATTTGAGAGCATGGCCAAGTCGTTACACATGAAGATAAAGAGTTTGTTTTGCTCACAAAGGAATATTCTCCCTCAAGCCCAAGTGCAACATATTTCTAACCAAGAGGATCTAGGGTTTGTTTTTAAATATTCATCATGACATCCTTATTTAGTTACTAGAATGATTTTCTTGTAAATCAAGAGTTTCCAAGCATGACAAAGGGAATCTTCCAACTGAAGCATATTCATGTAATATTTTGGGTGAAAGAATTGTATAAAAATAGGGCTTGTCTTCTTTTAAAAGGTTGTTGTTGGTTGTTATTATGTCTAGGTCTTAATCTCTTTCAAATTTTGGGATCCTTGTTGTGTGTATATTTTGTCTCTCTTGCTAAGGTGGTTCCATTTGTAAAACCATTAGTAAGCTATGAGAGCATTGTATATATCTCCCCTGATAAAAGAGCAAACTCGGCATGCTTTTCCCCATGGTAGCATTATGAAACAATGATGTATGTAAGATTTTTTTACAATTTAATATAAAATAATTGTTATTTTATATTATATTTTATCAAATGAAATAGTATTCATCCTCTACATATTAGGTACTTAGTTTTATGCTTATCAATAGTGGTAGTTGTTTTGGGCATAGATCTAAGTTGTAAATTCCTTTATGCAGTATGATTTGGGGATATGTTGTTAATAAAATTTTAAGGGCACCTTGGGTTTATGGATTTGATAGGATAAAGAATTTAAAATTCTACATGAAATGTATGCTATAGGGTTTTAATAATCATTTGAATATTTGTATTGTATTGAAAATAATGGATGTAAATCATTCTTATTAGTTTCCTTAGATTGTATTTAAGTCTTTCAACATTTATTACAATTAAATGATGTCATGACCATTGAAGGAGATCTTATTGTTTAAAAAACCACAGCACCACACCACTCTCTTTATATTTACCTAACTCATCCTACCATGTTCTACCTTGCACATAGTAGACCCTGTTGCATATCCTAAGTATTATTTACCTACAGATGCATCAATATTGCATATATAAAATGTGTTTGTATAGTGATCTTTGAAGCTTAGAATTGTAGTATTATATTTAAACCTTTGTTGTTGAAAATTTATATAAAAATTAAGGTTGCAATCACTTTCCCATCTATCTTCAATAACTTTTGTTTGACTTAGACCATTTGTTCATTCCATGTGACAACCCTTTCTAGGTGGAATGAACAAGTTTGATTATGTTATTATTAAATTTATGTTCTTGTGTGCCAATAATCCCCATGGAGATTGAATTGTAGTATCCCTATGTGAGTAAGATACCCCTTAGGTCATATCACCTTGGTTTAGGAAGAGCTAGAAGTAGTAGGGAGCTAACCATACCCTCTATCGATGTCTTCTAATCATTGTCTGCATTTAGTCTATCTTGATGCTAAACCCTTCCCTAGATATAATGACATATATGTGATTTTTTCATCTTTGTTTTCCATTTTATCAAATTGTGAAAGGATGAGTGTAAGAGATGTACAACTAGGAACCAACAACTCGAATAACATAAAAAACTAGGCCATTGATGGTCCAACATTACTATTGATATATGATGAGCAAATGGCCATAATACACAAAACTTGAAGGCTACTTTTGCTTAGTAAAAGAGTTAAGCTAATCTAAAATAATGCCTCATGAATTTGATGTTGGATAAAAGTTTTTTATACATGTAATAACACATAATAGTTCAATCAAGTTTGGAAAAACACTTCTAAGTTATCTCCTTACTTTGTTGGTCTATCCGACATTATGGACAAAATCAATACTATTGCCTATCAACTGGATTTACCTCTTTCTTTATCAATAATTAATGATGTGTTTCATTTGTAATTATTAAGGAAATATATGCTTGATTTATCTAATGTGTTGGATTGAAAAATTTAAAAGTTATGGAAGAGAATGCATCTGGACCTAGTGAAAATCCTAGGCTGTCACAACATTAAATTAAGAAACATAGAAATCTGATAGATCCTAATATAATGGGACCCACTAAGTACCAAGAGTGTCACTTGGGAATATACACAACTATTTAAATAGCACTATACCTAGTTATTTTGATCTATTACTGGGACAACTCCTTATTAAGAGGAGGAGAATGTTATAATTCAGCCTTCATACCTTATTGTCTTAGGCTATTATATGTTTCTAGCATGATTTTATACTATTTAGCTATATTTTTGAGCTATTATTTTTTTGGTACTATTTTAATGATGTCATAATCTATTTCAAATCATATTTAGTTAGTTATTGTTGACATTGGACTAAGTAATAAAGCTATAGTTTATTTTGCAAATATGTTGATTTCATTATAACATACAATTTTTGCACTTGTACTATTCAGTTTGGCTATAATATTTTACAGGTGATATTGATGCCCATTTATGGGTGTAGGTATAGGTATATGAGCTAGGATGGTGATGGAATATGATAGTCGAGTGATAATATACTAGGGAAATGAGTAGTTGGGTAACCAACATAGGTAAAAAAGGGTGTTATACATGAGCCATTAGTCACTATGGAATAATTTATCTATTTTGTTATTCTATCACTTTTAATCATCTTTTATTATTATTCTTATTTTCAATCATCTTCTTGACTTTATGTTGAGTTCTTTCATGCCTTAATCATTTTATCATCTTACATTTGACCATTTGGCATTATTGGTTTGTTTGAGTTTGTTATCTTATCTATTTTATTTGCTTAAGCTATTGGTAGGCCTTTGGTATTATTATCTTATTCTATTGTGCACAGTCATTAACATTGTTATTCATAGGCCATCATTGGATTAGAGCTAATTGTGATTATACTATATATTTAAATGTTTCATAGTTGAGGTAGGCCCATTTAGTTGATAGCTTGAACAACATACACCTAAAATTATTACCAATCCATAAGCTTGCAATAACATTTATAAAATCTTGTAAAATTTGTGATGTTATGGCATGTATAAATAAAGGAAGTTTTTTTTGTTTTATAACCTTATGAATTTGATGTGGTGGTGAAAGGGCTTAATGTTGATGTTTAATCTTATATTTTTTTTTTAATGGTCTTTTGACCCATGATGGGGCCACAAACTTGTCTTGGCATGGAATTATATTGAAAAAATAAAGATTTGATCTTTTCATGATAACATTTGGATGGAGTCATGGGTTTTGACCCTAAAACAAATTCCATCATGACCTAATTTTTTTTTGTCTTGGGTTAATTATTTTTATTTTTAGAGTTTGGCACATTTGTCAAAAATTGGGTGTAACTACCAAGATATTTGGCTAAGGGGGTAGTTGAGAATGAGATTAGAAAATATGGAAGAAAATTTTGGGAGAGAAGAGAGAAACCTTAAAGAAGATATGGCATCATGAGGAAGTAATGGAGGAGGTAGAATACCATGCTTAGGCTACAACTACAAGAAACTAGACATGGCACTTGTGGAGAACAAGGTTTTGTTGGAAAGTAAATAAGTTGGAATAATTTTTTTATCTTCTTATGGGTAGAGAACCAATTAAGTGATGTATGTTTCTTTTGTGAAAAAAATGAATGGTTTTATTTCATTTTTAGATGTAAATAATAAAAGGATTGTTTTTAATCTCATAAAGAAGTCAATAGAATTCCTGATGAGCCTACAAAGGCTCTAAATTGATCTAAAATTGACATTTAGCTCTCATTTTATAATGGGTCCCGTTATATTTGATTTCTAGTTAATATAATTTCTAAGTTTTCAAATCTAAAAATGAAATCTTTATTTCTAAAAACACAAAAAACTCTTTCTTTCATTCTATTGCCTAGCCATAGCATAATGCTCAGATAAATAATTATTTTACTTTCATTTATCTGGATGTAGGGTTTGAGTTGGTGTATATTGATTTATTTTAGCATTTTGATTTTTAGGTATTTTGACCCTATAGAGTTGGTCACCTTATTTAGGTGGTTGGGTTTTTATTTTTCTTTACCTGTTGAAGAATCTAGTTAGAATGGAATTTTTGTCTTCAATAAAATAATTATTTTGGATGGATTTTCATTTTGATTACCAGTTGGAATAACTAGTTAGAATGGAATTTTTTACTTTATTTTCTTGAATAAAAATATTTATTTTATGTTTGGGGTTTTAGTCACCATCAGTGAAAATGTTTTAGATTATTTTCTTACCTATTAGACTAGTTGGGTTGAGTCTATTTATGTTTCATTAGCCTATTGGATCACCATTTTGGGTATGGTTCATTTTCATTTCGAATTATAAATACTCCCTAATGTTATGAGTTTAAAGAAAAAGTTATTTTTATAATATTAAAATCCTTGTGATATTATTTTATATTAATTAAGTTAGTACTTCTATTTGATCCAGCCATATAAAGGTAAGATAAAATGATATTATCACCTATTGTGGCTGATTAAATCATTATACTTGAATGATTGGCAATGGGAAATGCATCTAAATTCATGGTATTATTTCAAATGCATTCTTTATGTAAATGTTTCTTATTTATTATTGGTTGTAGCAAATGATTTTGTATCACTTGAAGTGATGGATTCTAACTATGGTACATTTGGACAATAGGATGAAGGTTGACTAGGTTCAACTAAAATTTTAGTTGATCATATTTTAAACTTTCGGAGGTAGAACAAAAGGTGCCAATCCTTGTATGTTGTTGGTTTTTGTACTTTCTCTTTCCATTGTAGAAGGACTGTTTGTTGAAGGAACTAATAAAAATTTAGTTATGAATTTTATCCTTTATTGATCACACTCTTATCCAAAATACCCAAAAATTAGACTCCACCTCTTAGATGATGATTGGGGGTGATACGGACCATAGATTTGGGGGATCATAGGATAGGTTGGGTTGATAAATATCATATATAGAAATATTACTCAACTGGGTAATTATTTAATCTAATGATCAATTATATTGTTTAAGTTTTGATATCAGATATTATTGTTGTATAATTTTTTATAAATAAAAAATGATGCTTGGGTTGATGTACAAAATAGAAACATGGAAATTTAATACTATTATCCGTTCATTTATTTGACCACTTTCTACATTGTTGATTAATTCGGTTGGTTATATACCTCCATTTAACTTTAAACGTAACATATTACAAGATTGAGTTTCTATTTACATTCAAATGAATTTAGTTGATATAGTATTAGGAGTTCATTTATAAATTAATTATTAGTGGTTAACAATTTGATTTTATAGTTTATAAATAAACTTATAAGATTGAGTTATTGCTTAATTATTTGTGTTTCTAGCATAGATCTTGAAATTATTGTAATTGCATGATAAATGAAACTAAATTCAAGTTTTTATATATGAGTAATTATGATTCTTATATGGCTGTACCAACACTTATGCGAGCATAAAATTTTAAGTTATTTTTATGTTTCAAAAAGACACTATGTATGAGAGTAATTTTCAGCCATTAAAATCACTCTATGACATGTTAATAAATTATTATTTGAGCTAATGTTCTTGATATTTTTTGGCATGTTAAAGACATAAAAATAAATTGCAAATTAATCATATCCTAATTAGTTAAGGTATTTGAATTGCATAAGTTGTTGTCTATACTAATCTTCATCACTGCAAGGTTCAAAATCCTTATGAGAAAGACATTTGTTATTCCATTTGTTGAATATGTTTCATCTAAGATCAAAGGATTTAAATTTATTATTGGATATAATATGAAGATTTAATGATTTCCTGAAGTTAGATTATCTTTGGTTGCTATTCTACTTGTCAAAACAAAGGATGTAAAAATACTTTGAAATATTGCTAGTTTGCATAGTCCATTCTATACGTTGACATCATGTTAACTTGAATAGTCCTTTCTATACATTGAAATGAGGTTATTGAGTTTTTTAAATAAGAAATGAATTATTTTTAAATATTAAAATCCATTTTATATCTATTGTTCTTATTCTTAATGAAGCAATGCAAGCTTTTAAAATGACATTAGAGTGTCAATATACACTCAAGGCATTTTCAACTTATATTAAATAGATGTTATTAGCACTTAATGGAATTTAATAATCAATTGTATAATATTATGATCCTAAAAATAATTCATGTTTATGATAAATTAAATTATCCTCTCATGAAAACTAAAAACCATGTTTGGGACTAAAACCCTATTAATGTCTTAAATAACACTTGATAATAGTTGCTGAATTTGTAAATTGTTAGTATAAATAGCTTGATTTTCATAAAGGAACAAATCATAGAAGCTAAGATAAAACACAAAAAATTTATAAATCATACAAATTATTATTGAGTGACATATTTTTCTTATGGAAATGACTAGTTGACAAGTAATTAACATTTGAGAGATATAGGTCTCTAAGTGGTTAATTATAGGATGGTCTAGTAAGAATAAGTAATCAATATAATCAAAAGAATAGTAGTCATTTATGACCTTGACAAATATTATAACCTTTTAATTTGATTTTGGTAACCCATTATTACATGTTGAATAAAGGTACGTAGTATGATGATCCCCAAAACTATAGATCATGGTATAATGATCTAAATAGGGATAGTACTACAATGGGCTCTTCATTTACACAAAACTTGCTAAATACATATCCTTATTACAATTTAATGGATTTATAAGTGTATTATTGAGATACTAAGATTGTTTAGACTATGCCCTTAATTAATTTAGTTAAAATAAATATGTTTTCTTCATTACAAACCTTGGCTTACAAAAGGATGTTATATGAATAGGAAATGAACTCCTATTAGTATGATATTTCCCTATTACTCCAAGGAGAAAATAATTTAACCCTACCTATACCCATACATGTAGACGTAAATGTATTAGATAGGAAAAATGACACCTAGGTGGTTTTATTGGGAAGGTGTATACCACTATACACTTCCCATCTTATCACTATGGATCACATAATGATACAACCTGAATTGCATGTAGATTTTCTAAGGTAATAATCTTTCTTGTTGAATATTTTAGGGGTAATTACCTTGGCCAAGGGTTGCATGTACATAAATGTGGTTATGGATTATGGTAGGTCATGCAAAACCAAGTTACATGTAATAATCTCAATTCCCTTTTTTCATTGTTAACTTTGAAAAAACGGATGCTCAAAAATTATTTTTGGGGTCGTTTCAATATTGCAGGCAATATTTTATAACATACAAAATTTATGTTTTTCAAGAAAAATCAATATTTTATACTTTTAAATTAACTCTAAGGAAGAAATCAAATATTTAACAAGTCATATTTTTACAAAGTAAAAGTACTCTTCTATACAAGGAAAAATTTCAATTGATAGTATAAATTAATACATAACTAAAAAAAGTTAACAAATTTTATTGTAAATTTTTTATCAATATCCATGTAGTGAACAAAATGTTTGCTTAATTTATAACAAAATAATTATAATAGAAGAAAAAAATTTGAAATAATTAAGTTACATTGTAACAAAATAGTAATAAAGTATATAAAAAACAAATAGTTAGAAATGAAAGTTAGAAAATAATATAAACTTGATCTAATATAACTTCTTATCTTCTTCTCAAATGAAATACTAGTGCTGGAAATGGTTAAAAATAATGCATAAACTATGTTAATTCTAACTAAAGTTATTCCTGGTCATCGCTATAACTTTTGATCCCATTCCCTAGTAACTATTATTAATGTTATACCATGGCTTTTGATCTCATGCCTTTGCTCCTATTCATAATGCATTCACTTGTCTTTGCATGTGCCCCTACTTTGGCTATTATGAATGTCATGCCATGTATTTACTTACCTTTGTCCCTTCATTTTTTCCTTTAATTTCAAAAAAAAATGAATAATTGAACCATACCTATTTTAATTCAAGGTTATTATATTGTAATGAAACCAATATAAAAATCTCGCTTGATCCACACAATGACTTTTTTCAAATTTAAATTCACCATCTTAAATTATCCCACCTAATTAAAACTCAACAATTTCAAAATCAAAATATTAAAAGGGTTGAATTGAAATCTTTGATTGTCTTAAAAATTTTGGTTTAATGTTTGAAGATGACATTTTTTAATATAAAATAATCCATTGTTGACTTTGCCCCATTTATAATGTGGTATTTTAAAAAATTGAATTAAATTTTCATGTCACACACGAAGAATAAAGATGTTAAAAAGCATAAAAATATAACACATAATAAAATTTAACAAACTTTTAATTAAATTATACACATAACTATTTAGAATAATATCTTGAAATTTAAATATAAATTATTTGAGTTATCTTACACAATATTAATTACATGTTACTAACTATTAGGACTTTAATATAATATTAAATTTCAACAATTAGATATAGAGATTCATTTATATTTGTGAACTTTGATTTTATTTGAATTCAAATAATTTACTACTGAATATAGTACTGAGATTTATACATTGTGCATATTAAATATTTAGTATTAATAATATTTTTTACATTAACAAATATTGTTCTAAATAAATTTAATATATTTGAATGAAATGAAATAATTATAAAAATTAATTGTAATGTTTAAGTGAAAAATATTAGAAAATGTATTGAAAAATATTAGAAATTTTATTTAAGATTTAATTTTTTAAATTGATTATAATCATATAAGATGTTAAAAGTTAAATATAGAATTTTTATATTTCTATGTATTTATGAATCATTTAATTATATTTATTAAACATAGATGTATATATAGTTATATAGATTTACTATTAATAATATTATATATTTGTTTAGATTTTAATTATAATTTTTTTTATATAGATATAAATAATTATACATTTGTTATTATACCAATAAAAATACATTACAAATTTACACACATTAAAAAATTTACTTTTTTAATATTTTGTAAAATACTTTGATTAGTAGTTGAACTTATTATTGAGTTCTCTTATAATATTAAATGTAAACTAACATTGTTTAAAATAATTAAAAGAATTGTACTTGTGTTTTCAAGTAGAAAATTTTAATAAATTTTAAATTTACATTAAGAAACATTGTTCAAAATAAATTAAATATATTTTAAAAAAAATTAAACACAATTCTTTAAGTGGAAAATTAGATAAACTATTATATTTAAATTATTATAAAATCCTCTCTCTTTATATTATTTAAAATAATATTAAATGTTAATAATTAAATATATATTTGTATTGCTATGTATTTTTGAATCTGTTAATTAGATACATTTATACATAGTTATATAAGAGATTAATTATAATAGTTAAAGATATTTATTTAGTTATATATAAAATGATTATAAATAGTTAAAAACAATTTTATATATTTTATTATATTAAATAAAAATGCATTATAAATATATATCTTATATTATTTAAATTTTTAGTTTTTTTAAACTGTATTAATTAGCTAAACCTATTATTGAGTTATCTTAGAGTATTAAATGTAAAATGATAAATAGAAGTAGAACCTATTTACACAAATAAAAAGAAGTAATTGGACCTATTTATATAATTTAAATTTTTAATTGTTAAATATAAGTAATAATTACATTCTCAACATTAGATTTGTAAGCTAATATGAGGCCACCCATGGCTCTCATTTAGAATGGGCAACCACCCACTCCAATTCAATGGGAAAGTATTATCATTTGTTGTGAATACAATATCCAGGTTAGTGTGATTTCATATATGTCAATATATATTAGTGTGAGGTTACCCATGATTCAAGATGAGAGACACTGTAATGAAATGGTTCTTTCATATAATGGGTAGTCAACCACTCTAAATAAAAATGAGTCAAACTAAGTCCAAATAGTGTGTCACTTGCATTTTAAATATTACTTGTCTAATTAAAAAAATATATGTTTTTAATGGTTATCATTTGGAGTGGGCAACTGCCCACTCTATTTTTTGAATGTCAAGAAGGTGATTGCTTCTTGTTAATATATTAAAGACTAGATTTGTGTCATTTCATGCATCTTAGGATATAAATCTTATTGTTAAGATTATGATTGTATAAGATCAGATACATTAAAATATGAAAGACATCCATGATTATTTTAAAGTTATATCTATGTTTTGTGATCAAGTTGGATTTAACCAAGTGAAAATTATGTGTCATTTACTTGCCTTTAATTTTGATAATTATTTGGTAATATAATAAACAATGGTTTTGATTAGACACACTTCGTATAAATAAAATTAAATCATAGATGGATCTATTAACTAGGAGACAAGAGATTAATAATGGTTTGTAGATATTAGTTGTTCAGATAACTAGTAAAATAACTTATGGTTATTTCATTCAATATCAGGGGCACATATTTTGAATATTTGATTATTGTTTAGGTGTAGTATATAAAAAAATTTGAATATTCATGTCAAGCCATTCAAATGGAATTTGAGGTGGATTTGTATATTAAAAGTGGCATGGTTTGATATACCAAACTCCAAAGGGATTCATGTTATTCCTGTGGATGGAAAATAGATCCTTATCCATATATTGATACATGTGGCATAGAAACTAGTCAAAATATTTGCAAAAAAATTGTGACTATATTCAAAAACCTTTATCAATATAATTTTACATCATTTATTGCTCATCATTTGAATATAGAAAAGGAATTTAGTAAAATAATTTTACATGTGAAAATATTTACATTTATGAAGAGGCAAAAACTTGTACATATGTAAAAATATATCTCATTGTCAATTTTTTTGAATTAAAATAGTTAGTGTGATTGAAGACTATTTTAAAACAGGGTAAAAAAAGAATTTAAGAATATTGAGTCTTCCAAAACTTCAGAGATTATTTTTTTTGTTTTGTGAAAAATATTTTAAAATTATAATTGAGCATTGTCACTGTGCACCATCTAAATATCAATACCTTTCTCTTGATAGAGATAACATTGACTCATTAGTTCACTCAATGTTATATAACCTTGTGTCTCTTTAAAGGGATGAATTATTGTTATCATTTTAAAAAATTAATGATGAAATTTTAAATATAGAATTTAATTAATACTGACATGACCCAAAGAATCATTTTTATATTATAAATGTGAAACATAATATCAAAAAAAAAAAAAAAAAACTGTCTTAGAAAACCATAGTTGTGCATCTTTGCATTATAAAATAAGATAAAGGTTTGATTGTATTGTATATATGAAGGATAGAATAGACTAAATAATAAAATTTAATAAAAAATATAATGTGGTGAATAATAAATAGGTTCACACCAAATTTATGTACCATCTATATAAATCGAGGTCAACCTGGATTATAGAGTAAAGACCACAACAACCTGTAGTAGCCATGAAAAGTAGAAGGCATATAATTATAGTTGTAATTGAATCTAAATAATTAATAATTAGGAAATAAATTTAAATTTTTTTATAATCTATTGTTTTCATGTCATGAATCAGTTTTAAATAAATTTCCAATATATTATTATCATGTTGTGAATCAAGTATTTGAAAATTAATTATTGAATATTTTTGATAAGCATAAAATAGATAAGCTTGAATGATAATATATCATCCTCCTTCTACTAGATAAAATATGGGAAAAATAGGTGTTGTGTTTTGAATAATATACAAATGAAAGGTTGCATGTTTTCCAAATATAGATTGTGAACTCAGGTTTCTAGCCAAATACTCTTGACAATCTAATTGATTTATTTTATAAAAGGAATAAGGGGAATGTCTTCAGAATAGATATTCATAATTTTAGATAAAATTTTAAGTGGATAATTCTAGATAAGACTGACCATGGAACTTGGTATCAAAGAAGAAACTATAAGTGCTTATTTCAAAATAATAAAACAAGATAGAGTTATAAGGGAAAAAATTGTGGATGATTTCAAGTCGTGAATTCTTAGAGAACTTATTTTGATAGAGTGCACTACATATAATGTTTTGGGAAATTTTCATATTCATGACAACCACTTTAGTCAGATTTTTCAATAATTTAGAGATTGGAAAGAAAAATGTAAAAAACAATTAGTACTTCTATAGGGAAAGAGAATTAAAAAAAATGAATGAAAAAATAATAATGTCTAAGGATCCTAAAACACTTTTATAAATGTATATATCATCTTTCACAAATAACACCCAATTGAGGATTGAATATTCATATGATTTCACATGCTAAAGTTATATCTGCTTTCATTTAAGTAGAACATTAAGAGGATTAAAACATCATCTCCCTCTATTTAGTTGTGAAGTTGTTACTATGTTTTTTTTAATATTTTAACACAAATTAGATAAATTGATATTATAAATATTCTCTCTTGAATTCATTTTTAGTGAAATCATTTGCATTTTTATCTTTCTTATTCTAGTGGTGGAATCTCACTTGTCTTTAAAATTTGTTTGCATCGACATGGGAAAAATTAAAAACATTAATGAAATAATTTATGAAAGATGTTATAGAATTATATGATGAAGGTGGGTTTTAGGAATTATCCATGATTTAAGGTATATATGGAATTCATAGTATAGAGATTTTTTTTTAGGAAGGTGTGACCATACAAATTGACTAGTCACATACATAACCCTTAGATATTGTACACCCAATGGCTATTGATATTTTTTATTTAGTTAATCCATTAAAATTTAAAATATTAATGTGTTTTTGAGAGCATATGATTAATATATGTAATATATACTAATATATTAATTTTTTTATGATAAAATGAATTAATTAAAAGTATCAAAAAATTTGAAAATAGTTTATCTAATATGTATTATTGATAATATAAAACATGAGACGATATTAACACATTATTAAAAATATCTGAAAACTAATCAAGGTAAGTCACCAAATGAAAATGCAAATGACTCTCATAAAATAGTCTTACATTTTTATATTAATGTTGATAAAAATAATTTGTTTCATAATTTTTAATTAGAACTCATTGAGCCATTGAAATAAAAGATGTCTATAATTTAAAAAATAAGAAAAAGCATAAATTCAAACCCAACAACAACAAGCGCCTTTATTGAACAGATAGATGACATAACTATAAACCATGATGATCATCAAGATGTGATGTAAATGGTGGTGATGGACACAATAGCTACACCAGTTAAATTGACATCAATTCCTAGCTTTGGCTCCCAATTAGGTACTATTAAAAATAATCAACACTTCAATAACACTCATTGATTTTTTATTGGTAATTTTATTTATTTTATTTTATTTTATTTATGAAAAATGTGGAGGGTCACCCATAAATTATATAACATAAAAAAAGTTAATACAAATTTAATTTAATTTTTATACATGTAATTTTCATATAAACTATACTTGAAACATTAAATATTTAATTATTTAATTTTTATATCTATAATTCTTTGTAGTACCCAAAAATATTTACTTATTCTCGATTTAGATGGGTTACCAATATAAAAATGTAATTCAAAAAATAAATAAACCTTCCAAATAAACAACTAACACTATCAAGTAAGAAGAATGGTAACCCATTTTCTAACTATTGCATCTGCACAATTTCAACTTGTATTTCAGATTTTGTATGATATAGAAAACATAGAAAAAATTTCATCAAAATTATTACGACAAGCGAAATTTGATGAACAACCTTTATTTTATCAAGTGTAGAGTGCTATTTTAAGTAATATGAAAATTGTATTCATAATTTAGATAAAATTTGGATGGATATTCAATTATACTATATCAAAAGTAAAACTATTATAGTTGATTAATAAAAAGGGTAATCCCATTTATAATTCTATTGTGTCCATGAAGATCAAGCAAGGGAAAGAGTTCAAAAAAGATAAATGGATGATGATAATACTATTTTCACAACTAGCATTGACTAGGCATGACAAGAGTGTGAGAATTTTTCTAAATAATTGTAGCCTATATACAAATTTTTGTGCTCATAAAAGTAATGATTAAATCATAATACTTTAACAAAAAAATAATCATCTAATTCAAAATTTATCATTTCAAACAATTATTATTTGTTACCATGTTATTTATTATTTTGCTTGATTATATATAAGCTAAAATCTTGTTGAATCTTTTGAGCATTATTATTCATTCAGATATTTTAAATATAATACAATCATGTTATTGACATGTGTTTGATTGAGAATTTTATACAATGGTGATTTTTTAATTTATTATAATGCATAAAGGTTCTATTAAATATTATTACAGATTGTAAAATATTATTGATAAAATATTTCAAATAAAATGCAATTATAACAACTGGTAAAAATTCAAAATTATTTATGTATCCATTGTTTAAGATTGATATTTATGAAAAAAATATTTATAAAATAGATATTGTGGCTTAATAAGAGAATAAAAGCTATTTCTTTCTCTCAAATTTATATTTTGTTTCATATCAAACAAAATCATTGGTGTTTAGAGTGCAAGGACTGCTATTTGGAATTCTAAGGATTACCAGTTTTGGATTGACATGCATGAAGCCTAATTTTTTGGATTCATGTTACAAATATTTTTTCCACACATTTACTCATGATTTATTTAATATTTTAAATATATATTTCAATATTAGGTTATGGTTTACTTATCTACATTCAAAAGTGCTTAATTCTTTCATTTGCCATTTTGATTAGTTACAAAATATTGAATTTGTTTTTACTTGGGATATATCATATTGTGATATAGATGATAGTTTTTTTAGATTTAAAAAATGAAATATTGTGCATGTATACATAAAAAATATGCAATTGGTTCTTGATAAATATAAACATATAATTTGGAAAAAATAATATATTGTTTATAGATGAGAAGACATGTTTTGATTGCAATAGATAATATTTTTCTTTACTTTAGATTGCTTTCAAGTTAGAAAATTGATGGCACACTACATTATGAAAATAAAAATATTCACAAACTTATGTGTGTGCTTAGAGCATTTGGGGATGAACGAAAACATGCATATATCTTTAGATACATTTAATGATATATTAGTGATTTTGATTATGTTGCTTTTCTTTGAAGAAAACTACAATAAATTTTGTTTTATTGCAACTCAATTTATAATTTAATAAATTAGTTTTGCATCTCACTGTGTTAATATAACTAATTATTGTTTTACTTTGTTTCAATTTTTTTATAACTATAACTAATTATTCTTTTACTTTGCCATAAAAAATATCAGTATAAAATTATTGAAGCAACTAAGTTATTTTTTAGTAATTTTTTAGGTAACATGTTCTTTTGTTTTGAATTAAAAATATTAATAAGTTTCAATTTAGATAATTTGAACTTGAATTATATAAAATTACACTAATCTTGAATAATTTAAATACTCATTTTAAAAATGATAAAATCTATTTTTATTATTTTTAAAATGCAATAGTCTCAATATCTCTAAATTTAAATCATTTTATTATGTACATATTACAAAGCACACTAATCAAATTTAATTATGTTCAACTTGAATGGTGTTTTTAGTCATATAGTTCAAAAAAAATAATGTGCCATAACGTAGATTAACATATCAAGGGGCGGATATCTCAAAAGAAAGTACTAATTCCTTCAACCACACTTAATGTATTTATTTCACATATGATCATCAATTTTCAAAATTGGCATATGGACATCTTCTAATTCTAGAAACGTAGATGAATTAATGATCTTGTTGCTTCAAGAAATAACATTGGAATATGATAAATATAAATTCATGTATTCCCAAGAACATTTCAAATTAGGTCATCAAGATGATTATAAAGATTTCAAAAACCTTGTAATATTTTACAAACCACTACAATTTGTTTGGAATCATAAGAGGGGTCTATTTAATAAATTCATTCCAATGTTAGTTGATGACTCTTAGGAGAAATATTTTTAATGATAAAAGTAATTATATCATGAAAAAAAAAATTAAGAATTATTTTTATGAATACAATTATTTACTTCATGAATTATGAATGATATTGATACTTATACAAGATATCACAAAAACAATTTTAAATAATTTTGATAACTTTTCATTTTTAAATTCTTATATGAATTTATATTGTTGGGATTTCTCTATAATAAATGTTACAAACTTACATGTGTGATAAATTTACCACACAAAAATGTTGTATGAATGCTTTTGATATTTTATTTTGCTTACACTTATCTTGTGTGATTTTTAATTTATATCTTTTAGAAAGTAACAAAAGATTGAATAAGAAAATTAATTAAAAAAATTTAATAAATATATTGTAATTTATTATGTCCAAATTTAAATCAATCACATCAATTTAAATAAAATATTTAATTTTATGATGATGCTTTTATTGTAACAAAATATTGAAATGATTCAAAAAAATAAAAAAAACAATTAGTGTCATATTTTTCACCATAAAACATTAAAAATATATTTATTTAATACTAAATTCCAATATATTTCAAAATGGATTACAAAAAAAGATATGTAATATCAAAAAATACTAAATTAGAATCGAAAAATATGATATTTGGTACCAAAAAACAACACGCTGATAATTGATAATAATACTATAGAATTTTGATATTTGATATCATATAATTGGTAAAAATAATTTCAGGTTTTAATCTAGAATGTTTTTTTTTTCCAAATTTAATGAAATGATGATTCTTATCATAAGTGGTCCTCATATTCCTCATCATTTTGTGAATAGATCAATATATCATCAATGAATATTAACATGAAACAATCTAGGTAGGGGTAAAAAAATCCATTCATGAGGCTCATGAAAAATATGATGGCATTAGTCAAACCAAAGGGTATAATTGTAAACACATAATGCCTATATGACATTTGAATTACAGTCTTGTGAATCTCAACATCCACAATTCACATCTGATGATTTCCAAACTTTAGATCTATCTTAGAGAACACGCTAGCTCTCTACAACTAATCAGATAAATCATTGATCTTGGGTAATGGGTAATGATTTCTAAACATTAATTTATTTAGTTAGAAATAATAAAGACATAAACAAATGGATCCATCCTTATTCATGAATATAACAGGTGATACCCATGGAGAAACACTAGGACAAACTACACCCTTCTCCAACAATAATTCAAGTTATAGCTTGAGCTCACAAAGCTCAATTATGGTCATTTGATATGGTGCCCTTGAAATAAACTTAGCCTCAAGTATGAAGCATATCTATAAGTTAATCTCTCTCAATGCAGGCATGCTTGGAAACTCATATAGAAACACATTTTTGAAAATCCATAGGATGGGGAAGTCATATAATGATGCTTTCTCTAAATCCTCTTGAAACCTATCACTCATTATGAATTAAAAATATAACATCCCTTATATATGCTCCACTTAAGTTGCATCACAAATACCATGTAAATGGAGATGGGTCTCTTGACCCCAATGATAACCATGCTAGTCCCAAGGTCATCAACACACTCGATAACTTTGTTATGGAAATCTATCTTGGCTCTATGAGCCATGACCTAATCCATGTACCCAATAAAACTCTATAATTACCCAAGGGTATGATACAAAAATTTAAAGTGGTAGAGAAAACACCCAACTTTAGGACATAATAATTCAATAAATATCTATTAGACATCTTGACCTTAGTGGCTCATTGGTGTTTATCTTGGTGGTTATCCAGCTTTATATATCTTGTGGCTCTAACAAAAATCACATATTATCTACTCCAACATCAAATACTTACTCCTTTTGGTAGCTAATGTATCAAAAGGAAATCATGTTCATAATGATGAGGAGATCCATAATAATAAAAATGCCTCTAATATTATCTCACCCTAATGGGGTTCTAACTATAACTATAGACCCTGAAGGTCCTACCTGAATATAATATCGAGTCTACACCTATCGGTCTACTATCAATCTTATTGGATATCATTATGTTGGCCCTAGTGGTTCCTATTTGATTTGAACCTATGATGAGTGTGGTCATAATGGTTACTCTCTTGTTGAGAGGATATTGAAGTGGACCGAGCAAGTCTCTATCCTCTTTTAGGTGTAGGTTATGCACCTTATGATCTAACATCACTGTCAGGGAACCCAGGAAACAATAAACATGCTCCGATCCCTACTGAGTCAGGATCTTGCTCTACTAATTAGAACACATGTGATTACTTCTTGTATTAGCAACTAAACACAGAATTATACCAGAATCAATAAGTAACTAGAAATATGAAACAACACAGGAATTAAGAGACAATACACAATTGTATTATATACATAGAAGAATATACAATAAGGAAGATGCCACTTCTTCCTCCACCTCAAAGGTTCGCCACACCTCAAGACCTTCTTCCCTCTCTCTCTCGGTCCCAACAATCAACTCCAATATAGAATTGATGTTCACCTCTCCAACCAGTCAGTAACACGCTGCCAGTTCACCAAGTACACAACCGTACTCCAAGTAGATCCCCTACTCTCTGCTACCTGCAAATCACTAGACCTTACTTACCATGTAGACATCTCTACACCCCTGAAGAACCCTTGTCCTTGCCTCACCAAGTCCTTATGATTCTTCAACCAGTACTCCAGTGGATCAGCTCCTTGACCTTGCAGACCTTGCAACTCTCCCTGATCATACACACTCAACACCCCTTGGAACTAGGAGGAGCTACACTAGCTCTCTCTAAAAGCTCTCTGGCTTTATAGCACACATTCACAATACAGCCCATGAGTCCATATATAGATCTCATGTTTACAATAATTAGACTAACCTAATTACAATAATTAGACTCGTAACTCAAGACTACGACTAGCCTTCAACATGCAAACTAACAGTCTCAAAATAGACTCTCCCAGATTCGTCATGCAAACTGCCTGTTCTCACATAGGCTGCCGACATCGGCACCTCCAAGACCGATGCCGGCCGACTGGTAACTGACGCCGGTTGCTTCCTCTTGCTATCTGACCGACGTCGGCTGATCAAACTGACGCCATTTCTCTTGCAACTGATTTTGCAACTCTGCACCCTCCGTGACTTCTCCTGTTTGCATCCTGGTGAAGCTTTTAGCTCCACAACCTAACAATCTCCCACTTGGAGATAAATAGCTACACCTATACCTGTACTTGTACACCATCTAAATTATTCCCTGGCTTGTATCCCTCTTCAAGATCCATCTTGAAGACCAACCACCACACAACTGTGATGCTATACCTGTCATTCAAGTAACCTGCCACATCTGAACTTACATATCCATGTAGTGAAGAACTTGACCCTGCATAACAAGAAACCCTGCTACTAGTCCCACTGAACTGCCCTCTAGTACTCCTTCCCCGAATTGGCTCCATACTTTCTGACAACCCCCACTGCTTGGGAAAGCTCAGGCCTACACTAGACCTCATGTGATTTCAAACCCTATTTCAAGCTAAGGTTGAACTATCCAGCCATTGGTGTGCTTAACGATTTTGCATCCTACGTAATGAACCTCACCAACACCATCTTCACATTAGCTCCCATTGGAGATAAAATCTCCATGTCTCTTATGCCAAAGAATTTTGCTGCTCCAAATTCTTCATGACACACCTCTGAACTAACCTTACCCTTAGCTCAGCAAATCCCTGTATGTACAAACCTACTAGTAAATCACCCACATACAGTAACAAAATGATGTTGTAACCATCATCTACCTGGTAAGATAAACACAATAGTTACACTGACATTGACTGAAGCCATGCTTAGTCATCCACCTGTCAAAACCTGTACCACTGTCCTGCAGCTTCCTCAAGACCATATGCCTTGGCCTTCTATCTCTTGTGTCCATCCACTCTCTTCTCTAAGATGGGAATCCATCTCTCTCAGTGCTTACTTCTAGCTGACAACTCTACCAACAAATACCTGTTTGGTTCTTCTCCAAGGACTCACACTCCTCATCCATGCCAAGTTCCCACTGTATCTGGACTCTACCTGCATTGCCTCTTCACATCCTCCTAGTTCTTGACCATCAGTAAGCAATATAAAGAAGGTGAACAATGAATATGAGGTTCACTTACCCTTTCTTGACCTCCACATGAGTGTTTGAGACTTGCTATCTGCCCAATATCCATTCCAGTGACCGATCTCGGCCATCTCCCAGTCTGCTCCTGACTGATGTCGGTTCCCTGCACTGACCCTGACTGCCGACGTCATCTCCCTGGCTGACACCGGTATCCCTTCTACCAACGTTGGTTCCCTCATGACTGATGTTAGTCTTCTTATTGCCGACGTCGATTACTGTGTGACCAACACCGGTAACTGTGTTCACCTGTGAGTGATAACTTTTTACCCGCGAGCTCTACATGGATCAAAATCCTAATCAAATCAACCCTACTCTACTCAGAATAATTCAGTTCTCTCACCTAATCTCTATCTATCATCTCCTCCATGAACACCAAGGCTTTCCAGTTCTTTAGCTTGTCAAAAACATCTGTCTTCCGCTTCAGAACCTGCATTCTCCTTCTACATATGTGACTAAGCCTATGAAGCCACATCTCTGCAACAGAAGGTGAATCAACAATATAAGTAGATAGATAAAGGATAACTACTTTCTTACCACCATCTAATTCAAGTGTATCCGCTGTGAGAGTTATAGTACATCTCCCATCACCAAAATTTCCTGAAGAAATTAGACTCATCTCCAAGACTGGTACCTGCATGACTTCCTTCAACCACTGAGTGTCGTCGATCTGCAATTTCAGCTTCACTTCCCCTTTGCCAATCATTTGACAAGGCTCTCCAGCTCCTAAACCTGGGGCTGCATGGAAAGAGGCAACATAATCTATTATCCAAGTTTTAACTTTATCTAAGAAACCTCCCAAAGCATCCTGTGCAACAACACCTGCAACATCTGCATCTTCAGTTCCTTCATGCTGATCTACTACCAACCAACAATATCTTTTTCTCTGCTCTTTCTTTCCATCAATCAGACCATTCATAGCTTACTTCCTTCTGCCATTACTATACTCCCACTCAATCAGAAACCCCTGTGAGCAACCTGTAATCAACAAACACTACCAGTTCTGAAACTACCTGTTAGTAACCCAACCTGGAGCTCTGATACCATGTGTCAGGGAACCCAGGAAACAATAAACATGCTCCGATCCCTACTGAGTTAGGATCTTGCTCTACCAATTAGAACACATGTGATTACTTCTTGTATTAGCAACTAAACACGGAATTATACCAGAATCAATAAGTAACTAGAAATATGAAATAACACAGGAATTAAGAGACAATACACAATTGTATTATATACATAGAAGAATATACAATAAGGAAGATGCCACTTCTTCCTCCACCTCAAAGGTTCGCCACACCTCAAGACCTTCTTCCCTCTCTCTCTCAGTCCCAACAATCAACTCCAATATAGAATTGATGTTCACCTCTCCAACTAGTCAGTAACACGCTGCCAGTTCACCAAGTACACAACTGTACTCCAAGTAGATCCCCTGCTCTCTGCTACCTGCAAATCACTAGACCTTACTTACCATGTAGACATCTCTACACCCCTGAAGAACCCTTGTCCTTGCCTCACCAAGTCCTTATGATTCTTCAACCAGTACTCCAGTGGATCAGCTCCTTGACCTTGCAGACCTTGTAACTCTCCCTGATCATACACACTCAGCACCCCTTGAAACTAAGAGGAGCTACACTAGCTCTCTCTAAAAGCTCTCTGGCTTTCTAGCACACGTTCATAATACAGCCCATGAGTCCATATATAGATCTCATGTTTACAATAATTAGACTAACCTAATTACAATAATTAGACTCGCAACTCAAGACTATGACTAGCCTTCAACATGCAAACTAACAGTCTCAAAATAGACTCTCCTAGATTCATCATGTAAACTGCCTGTTCTCACACAGGCTGCCGACGTCGGCACCTCTAAGATCGATGTCGGCCGACTGGTAACTGACGCCGGTTGCTTCCTCTTGCTATCTGATCAATGTCAGCTGATCAGACCGATGCCATTTCTCCTGCAACTGATTTTGCAACTTTGCATCCTCCGTGACTTCTCCTGTTTGCATCCTGGTGAAGCTTTTAGCTCCACAACCTAACAATCACATCAAGACTATATCTTTCCTCAAAACCTCTCTCGATCCTTATGGGCCTTCCCCTGAGACTCTTCCACTAGATAATCCTTATCCATTGTGAATTCTAAGGTTGATGGAGATAATATGTGCACCACACCTACTAAGTTTTTATTTAGGACTCTAATAAACCTATTTGACAAAATAGACGCATCTATATAACCCTACACATATTGTATCAGGTCTATAAAATGGCACTCATATTTTTACCCTATACTAATCCCCTATTATAGGTTATGGAAATCATCCACCTTCTTCTAAATTTAGTAGGGAGATAAATAATGAACTATGAAATGCTCCTAAATTTTTTCCTAGGTAACATGGTTGGTTTGAAATAAATATTTTACTCATCTCCTTCCCACCACATATCCACTACATCTTTTACTAAGTGAGTATATAGAAGGGAATTCCTATTTGAATTACACTCATAGAGGGTGAAACACCCTTACATGCTAGTTAGTCAAGCCTCTAATATAAAACCCTCCTAAGTACCATCAAATTTTAGTGGGATAAGTCTAATAAAATCCTTAACCAAAGTGTTGGCCTAGGAGGGTGGTCATATTATCACCAATGAAACTCATATTTACTCCCTTTACACATTAGTGCAAGGGGATGCGAGTCCTGATCCTCTCCCCATCTCTCTCTACCCTTTATTATTTTAGGCTATGGGAATTTTTCATATTACTCTCTACTAATCTCTATTCACCTTGTGAAAATTTTAGAGAGTGTCTCTTTGCTACCTCTTGTACTATTGGTAATCTATTCTATAGGATGCTAAGCATTTTTTGCATGGCTTGGATAATATGGGTCCCTAGATATATATACCCTCATGGATTTTATGGTGGTTATGGAACTAATGATGTTTCCCTAGGCTCTATGATGTCATCAACATCCTAAATAATTATCCATCCCTGCACCATACTACATAAGGAAAGGACATGTATTATATCTTAGAAAAAGAAACAAACCAAAAAAATAATTTAACCAAAGCTTGTGGTGTATAAATAAATATTTGATGTGAAAATTTCATGCCCAAAACTGACATGATGAAAACACACAAAAAACATGGTAGTTTGTTTTGAATGAACATGTGAAGACCATTATACATATTCTCACTACCAATATTTGGCCAATTATGTGGCATAAGGCATTCAATGTGAGGTAAAAAAACACATGCCTAAATGACATAGATGCCAATGTGAGAGTGGTTTCATGATAACTTACATAACCATGTTGATGGCACTCTACCTAATTAAAAAGATAGGCTCAAAACAAGCCTAAAACTACCTAAGTTGACCTAGTAAGCCCCACTATCCCAAGGTCCTAAAACAATGATCAATTTATGTGAGGTGGGTTTGAGAAACCAATAGATTGAATAATGATAACCAAATATTCATGGTGCTCAAATGCATCTTGTTATGATCCTGATTATGGCGATTTCACTAACACCTTGAGGTTTTGGTGTAACAGTATAATATATTTGGTATCAAAGCCTCCACCTGGGTTCAAGTCATAGAGTAGGTGGCTATGTTGGCATTGCGGTGTTCATGTTTGGGGCTTATAAATGTGAGGTATCTTAGTATACAAGTGAAAATCTAGCCCAGAGTATGGACTTCAAAAGTGTGGTGGGATGTTATGATCATGATGTGTGTATTTCACTACCACCTTAAGGTTTTGGTTTAATGGTTTATTAAATTTTGTATCAGATCCTCCACTTGGGTTCAAGTCACAAAGCAAGTGGATATATCAAAATTGTAGTGTTTATTTGGGGCTTGTACATGTGGGGATCTTGGTGTATGAGAACAAATATATCCTCAAGTATGTGATTATGAAGCGTGGTTAGATGTTATGATCCTAATGCATGGATTTCAATAACTCCTCAAGGTTTTGGTGTAATAGTTTGTTACACATCTTCAAGTGAATCTAGCTAATCACACGACTCGATTCAAACTTAAGTCATGGTCAAAGTATAATTTTAATTTGACTTGAATTTATAAGAAATTTATTAGCAAGGAGTTTATATACTTTCCATATGACCTCAAAAGAGGTCTAGAATATCTCAACTAAGCTCCCCTAAGGATAGAGCAACCCATCTTTAGCCTCAAATCAAAATAACCTTGGCTATACAATTTTGTTAAAGGAAAGGATGCCCTAAATATCCTTATAGATGTCATAAGGTATTCAATTCAATTATTGAGTTGAAATCTCATAGTTTTTAAAGGAAGGAAGAGGTTTTGGATTATGACTTGTCCGTAGTCACCTCTCCTCTCCTTCCCATGCCTTTGGATGACTACCACTAATGGATCTCCAATATTTTAATCTAAAATATTTATTTAATTTTAAAATTTATAAAAAGATATGAATATACGTGCCTTCATATTTTTGGTATCCAATTTTATGGAAGGATATTAGGAGGTCTAATCTTGTCATTGTTTCCAAAATGATTTTTGGAAGCTTAAGACACCAACATAACCATTAATGGTCACCGGCAAGGTTTAAGGTGATTTTTTTAGAAAAAAATAGTTATAAGTTTTAAAATCTATATTATATGATATATGTCACAAAAATAATGAGGGTCCCCTTTGGGGTTAATCCATTCTTGGGCTTATCAGAGCCCACATAAGCCAAAAAGGTCAAAAAATACCTTTGATTGAGAAAGAGGTAAATTATAGAAAAGTATGCCATTTTAGGCTTCAAAAAATTTTCATACAGAAGATAAATTTTTTTGAGGGGGAATTCATTTTGGGGATATCCCACTCTTCAACATTCAGACTTCCTGGAATAGTTTACAAATTATATCATAAGGTTAGTGTAAGTTTTTCGTTCTAGTTTATTTGCAGTTTTATAACTTTGCAAAAGTCAATGGTTTAATTTTTTTTGGCTCAATACTAGATTTTGACCAGAACTACAACTGGTTCTGAGGCACAAACCAGGGGCCCAGTCCAAGAGAAAGCTATTAAACCATTATAAATGGCTAACACTTGATCACATTTTAAACCATCGAGTAAATGACCACATCTGGCCTATAAACACCCTATAATATTTAAACTTAGGTGGGGTTGGACACAACCAAACCACTTCACCAGTCCTTTTACATCTCATTGGCAATTGATGGTTTGATTTTTAATAATATAAAAATTATTTTATTAAATAATAAAATACCAGTGGTTAATATGAATAACTACCACAACCAAATTTTAAATGGTTATAGGCTTTGATAGTTTCCCGACTTATAAGTTATGTCATCACTGATTAACAACCAACTACTCACATGGAGTGGTTGACCTAACTATGTGGCCTAATTTTTTTTAACGATCGCCAACCCACCTAGAAGTTTAACCCCCTAGTGTGTGGTCCCATGAGGGATGCCCACTTGATTTCAAACATGTGACCTATGTAAAAAACATTAATGCCCTTCATAAGGGCATGTGTAAACAAAAAAATACCCTACAAAACAACTTTTGTTAAAAAATTATTCATATCAACCATAAATTAAAAAAATGAAATAATAAGATATAAGCTTAATAATTCATGGATTTTTATTAATTTTTTTTTTATCTCTCCACCACACCATATTACATGTGATTAAACTAAAAAAAGTTGGGGGAAATTATAAATAAGGTAGGAGGAGCTTTGATAGTGAAACTTTGGAAATTCATGTAAATTTAATTGTAAGACTTAAAATTGATCCATAAATTGCATTAATTAATTGATTAACACTTTTTAAAATTACAATGAAAATTTGGAAAATATGGAAGGATTTAAAATGCATAAAAAATGTACAAATGTTTTTAGCCTTTCTTAGCTTCATCAAAATCAATGAAACTCATTTTTTTTTCAAAAAGATAAATTTTATTTTTAGATAAATATAAAACTATAGAGAAATCAATATCTAATTATAATTTATTTTTTACATGATATAATCATTTCATTACTTTTATAGTATGATACAATTAAGATAAAGAGTATGCAAGAGATAAATAATCATCATGATATTTGTAAATGTTAGTTATAATTTACTTCCATTATACACATATTTTAAACTAAATAATTAAAATTAAATGGCTCTCAAGTATAAAATAAATTTGTATATAGTTCGATACAAGAGTGTTGAATAATTTGATCTTTAAATGAGCTCTACAAACAACCATAAGGCCAATTGAATGATGGATTCACCTCCCATCCATTTACCATCATTAAATAGCTACCCTAGACACATCCAAGCCTAAGATTCCTAACTCCAAGCATAGTCACATCATTGGTGTAAGATGGTAAATTGACAAGATAAGGATCATCTACTAAGCAATACATCTAGGAGGCTTACAAATTCATTCACATAGAAGATGATTCCATACCCCAACACAAACATACAAAGAAAGAAAATAATCATTTAAAATACTAAAAATATCATAAAGTATTCATAAACACATTTACAACATAGAAGGCCTACTAAAAGAAAATAATAACATAGGTATGCCAAAGGTTAAGTTATCCTTCTTACTAAATTTCCTTTCTTCTATACTTCACTTATTAATTTTTTTTAATATCTCCCCTCCAATTTCTAATTTTTAAAATAGAAAAAAAATATATAAATAAATGCTTCCTTTCCTCAAATAGGTTAATCATTCTAATATAAATTCCAAAGGGAAGGTGACTTGGGTCCCTTCCCATCCCTTAGCCCAATGGAAACATGTATTCCCTAGTAACAACATATCTTATAATAAGATGATGGCAAGCAATTCCATCCATTCACAATAATTATCCCACTGCCCCATGCCATAAATGGCACATGGACTAGTCCTTTGGATTCATCTACACTACAAACAAGGTTTCTATCCATCACATAGTCAATAAGAGATTTAAATACACATCTAACCACTTCTATAAAAACTTAAAATCCACTTGCTAAATTGGTTGAATATGTACATCTAATTTTTGGGTCAATGGGTCCATTTATGTGGCTTACAATTACATTTTATGAATGAAATTCAAAATGAATAAAAATTCTAAGATATATAAGAAAAGGTATCAATAGTAACCAATAGGATTAATAGTTCTAAGAGGGTAGGTGATATATATATATATATATATATATATATATATATATATATATATATATATATATATATATATATATATATATATATATATATAAACTATAATGCATATATTTGATTAATATCAATGATCAAAACTTAAGATATATTGAGGGGATATTACAAATGTAGGTGACATATATATGCTTAAAAGTGGAATATACAATAATAATTCGACCCATACATTAATCCTTTGTAAACTTAAAATGAATCTTGAAAAAATAAAATAAATTTGACACTACCAATTACTATGCATAAATATATATATCATTACATAAAATTCATTAATTAAAATAATTTCAACTTAATCTAACTCCATAACTATGGGAAGATACATTTAAAAACATCCAAATTCAAAGTATCATGAAAATATACATTAGAGTGAGGAACAAAATGATTATATGATTAAAATAAGGGCACAGAGTGCCAAGTCCCTATGGGAGGAGAGAGAAAAAATTGTCAAGTTCATTGCAGAAGTTTTGGTAGTGAATGTTGTACTTTTGGCTATTGTATCTATGCTATATATACTTGTGGCCACTGCAATTTTTTACAAATCCATAAACTAGCATTTGGTGCTTTAACTGTCATTTTTGTTCTTCAACATTCCTAATATTAATGCTTAATTAATGAATAGTTTCTTTAGGATTTGATGTTGACATTTCTTGTAACCATGTATTTTTTATTTCTCCTTACTTTTTTCAATCTCTTTGTCTTCATTATCTCTCTTGATTGTTGAATTGGAAACATCTACTAATTGAGGATGCTAACTTGCATTCATAGGGATAAAAATTGGTAGTAGAAGATGCAAATGTAGAAGAGGAAAGATTAGCTTGCTTAGTTGTACAGGATGATGATTGGGTAGGGGATCACATTTTTGCTAAAATCACACATATAACACATATTTAATTCAATTAACTTTAGCACAAATACAAATTATCTTCAAATCCACATAAACTCCTTAAGAGGGATGGTAATTTATTTACAAGCTATACTCTTGAATTTTCACAATAATTTCTACTCAATCCTTTGTAGACACCAGTGTCATTTATTGATATTTGTATACATAATATGATACAGATTTAGGTATGACTAAAGATAGATATACAATCACTAGTTTCTATAATCATGTCTTGTTTTAAAATTACTTTAAAAAAATAACACAAAGATGTTCAATTAGCAATTTGAAAGTAAGTACAACCAATAACAAATTATATTTACAACATGACTAACCTGTTGTGCTTCAAAAAAAAAAGCACAAAAATCATATAAAGTTTTATCAGTATGAAGTTATAAACATCAAGACTTTGATAATAAAAACATATAAAGTATTTAAAACTAAAGCTATGAATTTGGAAGAAATAAAACCATATAAGACATGGATAAACATCTAAAACTAATCTTAGGAAGCAATAGAACCAAATAAGATGAGGGTAAATACTAGACAAGTCAATGTATACAAAAACCATATAATAATATAAAAAAAATGAACTTCCAACACAACCAAGAAAATGATTCCAATGGAGAACATGAATCTATTATGCATTAAATAAGAAGTGGGGGAATTAATTTTTGGCACCATTTATAATTTTAAGATTTGGGTAAGAAGTAGCTATTCAATTATCTTTGCAATAGTAATTTAATGGACCATTAGTGTATTCTAGTAAACACATCTTTACTTATTCTTAAACAACCAATGAAAGAACAAGAAAGGTCAAAATTGAGTATCAATTTTCTGATAAGTAATGCTCGACATAGTGTGAAACAACCTAGGAATGAAAAGGCACCTAAAAGCATAAATACAGAAACTGTAACTTTCACCTACCTTACAACCTATTATATATGATTAAGTAGCAAGTAGAGGGGGCTTACTATAACTAGACTCAATTTCTAATTTTGTGGAAACATTTTCACAAAAAATAAAATATGATCATGAACTCTGATTACCATTTTAGTCACTAAAAAAAACATTTTAAAAATTGTATGGTAACAATATCATGCTAAACTCAAGCCAAATGACTTACCCAAAAGTCCAACTTGAATAATACTCTTTATATAACCAAACCCATAAGTAATTTCAACACATATATTAGCCAAAAATATTCAATGACATGACCCAATCATAGACCTGGAGGGGGTTTAGGCCATGAATTCTAAGCATCGCTAGACCCATGCTATATAATTTTAATTTTGAGCACATATTATCCCCTAATATGGAATAGGAAGATGAACTATGGCTTAGGTAGAGGTACTCTTCTGACTACCACTATTTTGTTAGTATGTTGTTTTTGTTTTTGATGGAATGTGATAGGTATGGCCATGATTAAGGCAACACATTGATGTAAAGGAATTATTTTTTTAAAAAAATCAAAGTAGGATACTAGGGCAATTAGAAGCTAGAAATAACCACTTGGAGTGCATTAAAATTAGAAAAAATTGCAACAAAATTCCCATAATCCTAATATTTTGTTATTTTGTTTGGGAATCAGTTTGGATGAGCAAGTCAGGTTAAAAGTGAGGAAATAAGCAGAAACATAGCACAAATAAAGAATCAATTTATATAAATATCCATCGATGACCAAAGGACAATGGGTCTTGAAAACACAAGAGATGAAATGCCTAATTAAAAGGAGCCCTAGATGATGCAGTTTGCGAAGTGTGTACATTTGGCTTAAGGGGTCTAATGGTTCATGATTTTTCACCACACATGATAATAATAAAGACTTGTTACTTAGTATAATAGTAACTCATTGATTACATTACCCATGGCTAGGTACAAAATACATATGTTATACCTATTTTCCAATTTTAGTCTATACACACATTTTCTACATGATTTATTCACTAACATACATGGGATTTTAATCAGTGTTAATAGTTAATACCATGTATGCAAACAAGTCACAAGAGGGTTAATGAAAGATTCAACTATGACAAGGGGCAAACATGTGTCGTTTAGTGGCAAGAAACAAAATAACACATTTTAATTGCACCATCTCATAAACCATCTTGTTAAGATAGCATGATGCTTAACCATCAAACCTGTAGGCAATTAAAAGAAATTAGTGAATTGAAATAAAAAATAATCAAGTACACGTAATTGAATAAAAATGAAAAGGAGGGGAAACTAGGGGAGGGGAGAATAACACAATGTCAGACAATTAGCTTGGACAAACATTAGAAGCACACCAAGAACCCTAACAAAATTGGAGATGATAAAATTGTAGCTTAAATGATCATTGGAAGGTCAAAATAATTAGGAAGGAAAGCCATCAAAATTGAAAAAAAATTGAATAATATCTATTTATAACAATAAACCATCAAATTCAACTAATAAACATGAGAAAATCCCACTTGGGTGCCATGGTGAACAACAAGTCCTTATGTTTCATAGAAGTAACATAACTTAAAAAATATTACAATGTTTATTGAAACTTACCAAACCATGCCAAGAATGTTTTTTTTTCCAATTTATTCTACAACTCAAAGATGATTGTTTCAAGAAATTCCCCAAATGGGTGCAATGAAAAGCAATAGAAAATGTGCAAAAAATAACAAGGCTGTAACATATTGTTTTGATTGATATTGAGTAAGAACAATACCATCCCCTTTGCACATCATTACGAAGCATCTCACACTCCCAAAAAGAAAGATGCCCATAGTATATATACATTATATATATGTCATGTCTAGACATGGAGATAAATGTATATTTTTAGTCTGTTGAAAGCACAAAGGGGATTTATGAGTCCATTGAAATCCTTGATTGAAATGGAATGTGGTTTCGATTAAATTGAAATAACTGAGATAAAAATAAACATGACTAATTAGGAAAAATAAGGCCTAAATATGGCTATTTATTCAATAGTGGTGAAATTCCAAATGGGGAAAAACATAACATTCACTGGATAATGTTAATATAAGAAAATTATGAGAAAGACATGAGTTTGACTTAGATACGAAAGTACCAACTAAAGGAAATGTAAGATAGACTATACCATAGGTTTCACAATCAGTATGCTACTATACACCTTTATGCAATTGTAATTCACCAAAACTTTACTTCTTCAAGGGTGCTCCTCTACTGCCACTTTCAGTAGCCTCTCTCTGTTTATGTTTGACTTTAAATATATTAATCATGGTGTCTATAATAATTGTTCAACCAAATATGAAATTGTTGGGTACCCACCATAGTAACGTCATACAGGATAATTTTTCTTGTAAACACATCATTAGGATGACAATAAATTCAGAGAGACATGAAGCCTTAGATTAATATTTTGATGAGGTCTTGGAGTGATTCTTAGTACTTGACAATATAATATCATTAGAATGTCATCAGATAGTTATTCCATACAAGAGTGCAAGATAAATGATAAGAAAAAAAAACACTTCAACATGAAAATCCATGCCTGGAATTCACTAATTTAAGCCTCTTTCCAAGCCTCTTTTTGCTCTTTATAGGCCTTCAAAACTTCAAAAATCCCATATTTTTTTTTTGGAATTCTGGAAAGGTCAAAAGGCTACCAAAAAAAAACAATGGTGGCACCTTTCTAGCAGGATAAAACCCATAATAAATGATATCCCATGTTGAGAAAGCATATTAATCCCCCTTTTCAAACACAATATAAGGTTTATGGGTGATTTTGCTCTAAGTGATTTTTTGAAGCCATCTCAAAATAAGCAGTTGTTCAGAGTACTGAAATTATTTACATGAAGGATCAACTCCCTCAGTTCACTCATTCAACTAAGTCTTCTTGCTAAGTTTGATTTATCATGAAGGTTCTATTGTAGCCAAAGGACAAGTTTGCTAAGCTCTGGTTTGATAAGATCTTTAAGCTGTGAATGTCATCATAGGTCTTAGGTTATCCTATCATAGCAAATTTTCAAGAGCCATAAATTCTCCTTGCCATGCTTAGCTATCCACTCCTAAAAATAATCCTAATTTAGAGAAACTATCTTTAAGCTTTCACAGACAATTGTTTTATTAAAATTTAAATGTATGGAATTGAATATCATCATTACGACCTGTATTCATCTACTATTAGCAGATGCACCACCTTTCTCTTCTAATTGAAACTTGCCACCATCATGCATCGTGCAAACCACAATGAACTTGCAGGTTCATCTTGATTTTGCCTATAATCAATGCCTTGATCTTTGCAAAATCATTCATAACATCTGATATTTTGACCCAATCAACATGCAAAAAATATATATTTTTATTTAATTTGTTATAAAATTTGCAGGGTTCCTTTATAAAAGCTTTGCATAATTTAAGGTGCATTGATCAAGCTCATGTAATTGGTCAATAGCCTCTAGTTTAATAACAAGTTAAAGTAGAATGAAGGTAATAATCCCCCATCAAGACTAATAACTACCTTGGAACAATTTGTAAAAGTTTTGAGAACTTCCAATGAACTATTACTTTATTGTAATTTTTTTTTAGCTCATTGCCATAATTTTTCAAAAATCTGCATCTAATACTACAATTAAAAAAATATATCACAAAAAAAATTCTATGTATAAGTTGACATTTGGTAAGAAGACTAAATTATTTTAGCTATTATATTTTTTCAAATCAAAATAAAAACTAGACCCTTTTATTGGAAACATTAATAAAACCCAAAAACAATTAAGATATATCTTATTTTAAATACATATTTTAATGTAAACCCTATGTAATGTACATTAAATATTAAACCTCATGATCTAGATGAAACCCAAACATAGAATTGTTAAGAGAAAGATGCATGAATGAAAGGTGTTTATTAAACATTATGTTGACGTTTTCATAAAAGTTGGAAATAATGCCCCTTCCAAATACCCTTGGTGAAAAGTCGCTAAAAATTATAAGAACAACTAATTTTTAAATAGAAAAATAAGAATTGATGATTGTGTATATATTATAAGAGTTAATAATATATTAGTATATATATTTTATATAAATTTATGTAATTTCATACTAAAAACATGAGAGAAGTTTTACCAAAAAAATTATGGAAAAAAAGTAATTAAAATATTAAATATAAAAAAATTATATTTTATTCGCTTAATATGAAATGAAAGTTTAATTTATTCTTTTTTAAATTTTCTTTAATTTTTATTTCTCTGGCTTTACTTTATATTTTTATTTGTTTATTTTATGTTTGTTATTTTATTTTTTATTTATTATATGGATTTTGATATAATTAAATTAAATTATTTTTATTTTACATTGTCGACTTTCAAATAATTAAATGTTAACATTAGCATATTATTACAACTCTCAACCATCTCCCCTGAATGTTATTGTAAGAACACTTATCGATATAAAAATATAACAAAACTTAACCTTAATTTATGATGTTGAATCCAACTTTAAAACTTACTATATTAACATTTAATACTAGAAACTTTCCACACAAAAGCAATAAACATAATAATAAGAAAAATAATAAATTTGATAGACTAAATTGTACCAAAAATGAAAGATGTAAAATCATAAACAAAACCCTACTAAAAATAATTGCACGAAGTAAATTTAAAACAAAATACAAAAGTACATACAAAATATTAAAAAAAAAGACCCTTTTCAATTGTATTTTATTTCAATAAACACTTTTTTGTGAATACCCTGCTAATCATGAAATTTCATGAGACAGCATATCACTAAGTAATTATGTCAAAAAAATTATGTACATTATGCATGCTTCCACATTTAGCATACATGTGTATCATGTATGTGTGTGATACAACATATGATATAAATCTCCTTCCCACTACGTGTTGATGGATGTTTATATCACGTTTTAAAAGATTTTTTTAATCCTTTATATATATAAATTTAATAATATTTTTATGAATATTAATTGATCCATATTAAAATTTCACAAATAAATAAATGTTATATTTTATTTCAATCATATTTAAAAACTTTTTCTTGAAATACTAAAATTAATTAAAAAAATAATATATACCGTACGAAATAATTTGATTTGGTATTATGTTGTAGATTTATATTTCTACGTCAATTAATTTGAGCTAGTAACATGGATTCAACTCTTCATGAATGGAAAGGAAAGAGCCAACACATATCAACATTTAAGGTTTTTATAAATACTAAGAGACCTCTCATGACCTTAAAAAAAAAGAAATTAAAATATATCATCATATAAAATTTGCTAACTACTTTATTAAAACACAAAAACATGAGTATTATATTTGGGATAAGTCTTAAATACCAAATATTCTCCACAGTAGCATCGATTGAAGAGAAAGTACATATACATAAGACAACAGCTCAAATGAATATTATATCTATATTTATTTTAGAAAAAAACTTGAAATTAAACAAATTTTAGAGAATATTCTGCTACAATCTAATGCATAATCATATATTCAAAAATATGAGTTTAAGAGCATAGACATGCATTGGAAGAAAAAAAAATTATCCCTAAAAATAGATGTGACCTATTATTACATTGTAAGAATGTATTTATAGAACTGTGATGCATTCCCTTAAAATCATCCTCCAACATTAGTAGCTCGAGTTATCCCTAGATGGTACTTATGAACCGTGTTTTCTTCAATGTAACATTTATTCCCCTGATAGTAATAAAATCATCCTTACATATTCTAGTGTCATAATGATTTCCCTAATTATTGAAAAATAATAATTTAAAGGTGTTGTCATTCCACTACTTACCCAAATGCTAAGCATAGCATAGTACAAGTACATTACACATATACATGTTACATGGCCTGAAAAAATCTTGTCAATATGTACCCAATCCACCCTATCTACCCCCAATGCATATGTCGTATTCAACATAGTGCTAAGACATTAAAATTTGTCATGTCATCATCGTCTTTAAAAAATATGATAATTATATCTCTTGAATATTAACTGTAGTGATGTTTTTCCATTATAAAGTTTTGTATGTTATTGGTTTCTACCTTATATAATTTGTTTCTTTAAAGCTATGTATCTTAAATTAAATTAAATTAATACAAATAAATTATAATATTACATTTCACATTTTAAAATTTATTTATTTTATTAATTATCTAATAATAACTTTTAAGATCTTTAAAAAAAATACAATTAATTTACACATTAAAAATCTTTTTTTAAAATTCAATAATAATTTTACTAATTACAATTATTTTTTATTGAAAATTTTATTTTATTGTCACTTACTCTTTATTCAAATAAAAAATAAATAAAACTTGAAACCATTTTCAATTTTGATGTTATATCCTAAATTTATTTATTTGCATTAATAAAAATTAAAGATAACTATAATTTGTAATATTTTTTGTTGTGAAAAGTATGCATCTCTTTAATAATAATAATAATAATAATAATAATAATAATAATAATAATAATAATAATAATAATAATAATTATTATTATTATTATTATTATTATTATTATTATTATTATTAAATTTTAAAATATGGTAAATGACCTCTTTCAAGTTTAATGATAATTTTATCAATTGAATATTTTATCTATCCAAAAAAAAATTGATTTTGTATATAAAATTGTTTAGGTGAGTGAATAGGATGTTGCCATGTAGAACAATTTCATGTTTCTATAGAAAATGTTGTATTTACCCCTATATTGTCCTATTGACAAGTTATGGGTCTCCAAGATGAAGAAATGTGGATGGTTCTATAATCAAGAGGAAATAAGGTTATGACCAATTTACCTTTGATTGGAAGGTCCTTGATTAACATGATTCAAAACACATTGACAGTTCACGTTGATCCAAAGACTTAAAAAATTTTACTTGTGTGCTTTACCTATTAAGCCTTAGACTTTCATGATGATGACACCTTGATTGCCCTAGGGAATCTGGAGAGAAAAATAACTTTTCACTGTACATGTAACTAATTTAATATGGGCAAACGAGATTCTACCATTTGGCGTGATCCATAGAGTCCAGAACTTTAAAAATAATGAAATTCTAGTGATCCTACAGATTATAGGTCAATGGGATTCTACCACTTGGCATGATCTTAGAAGTCTAGAAACCCTTTTGAAATTTACCATGTACTTTCTCTGTGTGGACTCTAAGTGACCATGATGTCACCACATTGAGTAATCATGGGGTTCTGGGAGCTCAGATACTTAAAAGTTTTCATGAACATTGACTTTCTTCTAGGTTTACAAGATTCTGACATGTGGATGGTTCTCACTACTCCATTTCTTTGGATGATTCTGTAATTTATACTTTTACACTTAACCTCAAGTTTAATGCGATGATGACACATAAATGATTCTCACAAATCCATATATTTGGGAAAACTTGGAACTTCTTTTATAACTATGATCAACTATGGGTGAATGAGATGCTAACATTTTTTGCAATCTGGGAGACCTAATAGAGATCTAAAATTTTGGGAACTCATTGCACATCAAAGCTTAAACAAACTACATAGTTTCATTAGTATCGTTAGTTCCTCCAATCAAAACAAAATATTAAACACATATTTCATTATCAAATAAAAGAATCAAAGGTGATAAATAATTCATGATAAATGCCTAAACTTTTATTTTCTCTTTCTCAAAACTTTTACAACAAAATTAGACTTGAAAACAACCTTAAACTCATTTAAATGTCTAATCAATGTTAAAATCCAAAGGTTAATACAAACCATGAATATACATATCTTAACAATAATGGGTTCCTATTTAAATTTTATGAAAATGAGGTATGTTTTAGATTACGGTAAAAGTAGGTTTTGAAGGGACCCCGAAACCCTTTAACAGAATCAAAAAAGATAGAGCATTAACAACCACCAGGAACAACAGTCCTGAAACCTACTGAAGAGTAGCATAAAACCAGGTTTTACAGGGACCTGAAACCACAATGATGTTATAAAATAGAACTGAGCAGATCGGGACATTAAAAAATCCGCAAAATACCCTAGGTTTCTTTGTCACTTAGATTTGACGGAGACACCATCAGATCCAGCAATAAAGATGATTAGTACACAATGAGGTATGTTAGTACACAATAATTAATGATGATTTTACTTTAAAAATTCAATTCTTTATTGAAAAAAATCTTTTAATTTAGTGACAATTTTATTTATTGAAAATATTTTTTTACTAATATAATGTATACTTTAAATTATTTAAAAAAATTTATAAATTATTTTTAATTTTGGTTATGCCTATTAACTCAAAATATTCAAACAAAATAAAATTTTTAAAATATATAAACTCTTTTTTTTAAAAAAATATTTATTACAAACCTATTTATTGTTATCTTATAATGCTTTATAATGTCTTTTAAATTCAATAATTTTTTTTTATTGAAAAATAATTTAACACTAAACAATAATAATTTTACTTATTATTTTTTTATTAAAGAATAATTTTTATTCTAAATTAATATTTAATCAATAAGTATAAAATAATGAAAAATCTTTAATAATCTAATTATATATTTTATTTATCAAATAATTTTTTATGATTATATTTATAATATTATTTTATGTGAAATGTATAAAAAAAAAATTTAAAAATTATTTTTATTTTTAATTCTAATTTTTAACATTTTAAATTAATGATTACTATTTAATCAATAAATATAAAATAATGAAAAAAAATTTAAAATTTAAAATTATATATCTTAATTATTTTTTTATCAAATAATTTCTCATGATTTTATTTATAATACTATTTTATATAAAATGTATAAACAATAAATTTAAAAATTATTTTTATTTTTAATCTTGCTTTTTAAAATTTTAATTTAATGACTAGCTTCTTCCAATTTTAGTGAATTTTTTTATAAATAAATTTATCTTTAAAAAATATGTTTTTGACCATGGAAATAATTCAATTAAGATTATGCTTATTCACATAATTTTAAGATGAGAAGAAATTGCATAATTTTAGGATGGGGAGAAATTGTTTGTGTTATTAAAAATAGTTTTTCAAATTACAAATAATTTGTTTGTCAAAAAAAATATAAATATATTAAAATTAAAAATGATTTATGCCACATAATTGTAGGAATTATTTATTCTATATTATTGTGTTTTAATTTAATTTTTAATTTTAAACTTTTTTATTATCATAATTTAAAGAGTGACCAAATTATCATCTTTTAAAGGACAATGGAGAACTCCTTATAAAAAGAAGGTTGATTATTTTGTATGGATGATTACTTTTTATTTTTTGAGATCTCTTGTTAGTATGGGATGTTTTTGTCTTATCCATGAAATATTATTCATGATTTGTTGTATTTTCACTCACTCTTTGTTGTTTGTTGACAATCTTGTTGTTGGCCTTTTTTTTAAGCATTGTTTTGTTGTCTTCTTTCTGAGTATCTTTTTTTATATTTATACTTAGTTTTACTTTTGAATTAGGTTTTGTGGTATTTTTTTTTGGGGGACTAGATCCTGTGTTATATTTCAATGTCAATTTGAGCTTCGACCTCTGTAAAAACTTATTCTTCATGGTTCATAGCTTTGTTAAAAAATGTTCTTAATTCTTAATTTTAATTTAAAAATAAAAAATAAAAAAGTCCAAAAAAAACATAATATCTATACTTCATCAAATTTAATTCAAATTTACATGTTTTAAGAATCATACTATTATAACCTATACCACTAATATTTACATAAAATAATATGATTATTAAATATACATGCTAAATTATATTCAATAATAAAAATTTATTCATTAAATTTATATATAAATCAATATTAACATTAAATTAATATTCTGAAGTTGAGATTACCCACACCTACAGAGAAAGTAATAGGGTCACTGATGCTTGTGCCAACCTTGGTCAGCAATTTTCAGGATGGAGGGTATGGCGACAAGGGGCTCATATACCCCCAAACATTAGAGAGATCATTCAGAAGGAGATAACGGAGCATGAATGATGCACATTGATGACAAAGATAGCTTTCAAAGGTGGTCCACGTGGAGAAGGTCATTGCAGATCATGGAAAATGATAACCTTAGTACTTCCTTGATTGTCATGATTAATTCCTTGTATCATGAGGTGGAGGTATGAGAGTCGCATCATGAAAACCAAGGGGGAATTATTTTCAAGCATGAAAGTAGATGTCACCACGGTGGGCCATTTTGTAAAATGAGCCTTCACATCTGCATTCAGTGCAAACAGAACTAAGGGCTTGTTACTTGTTCCAAGCTCAAGGTTGTAATTGGGGTATGAAGAGCCAAAAATTCAAGAAATTTTGGAGGACACTGGTGGGAAATAGGCTTCTCAGTTTTTTGAGGTCACTGAAGAGCAGGGTGCTGATTCTAGGGGAACTACTGATAATAAAGAGAAGATGCATGTAGAAGAAGCTGGTGAGAGTTTAGAGAATGAGAATGATTGGAAAATAGATATTGGGGCCTTGAAGGTCTGCATTCAAAAGCTAGAAAAGGTCTTCGCCAAAGACCTTCGAAATAACATTCTGTTGAATATGACTATGTTGGAAGCGGTGGGTAATCCAGGGAATGTTGACAATGCAGATAATGAAAATCTTAAGGATCTTGTTAATTCTATAGTTATGTAGTTTCATCCTTTCTGACTCTGGTCTTTCTAGTGTTTTGTTTTGCTTCTGACTTTATTTCTCAACTGTGTCGTTGGTTCGGTGCTGGCATCTTTTGTTTGCCAGCCTTCCTATCTTTTTTGACTGTATAGGGTTCGGCCCCTGGTTTGTCACCTTAGTTAATCAAAAACATTAAATTAATATTCAAAAAAATAATTTTTTAATTTATAAAGATATCACATTTTTTATTTTATTTTTTAAAGTTCTAAATTTAATAATCTCAATACCATAACTCATCTTTTAAAATATTTTTATATATTAAAAAACCTCTTTAATACCTCAAAATAGTATCTAATCGTATTAGGGAGCAAGGACCATGTGGCCAATAATTAAACTCTAAAAAATCAAAAATAAAACAAACAAATACAACGTTGCAGGAGAAGACTAAAAGCACAACAACAGAAGATAATATTGAAATTCTTGTTCCATTACATGTGCTTTGAAGAAATACAAAAAATTTAATGATCAATTAAGCCATTACAGATGCATAGAAAAAATGATTATTGTGTTACCTCTTAGAAAGCTATATATTTTCCTCACCACCTTTCTCATTTTTGTATTGCTTATGAATTTCACTATCATTTTCATTTGCTCTTTCACCCTAAATTTCAATAGCTCCTTTACTCTGCACATTTCTCCATGATAATTTGAGAATTCTTTAGGAATTTCATATTTGTCACCAATTATCTCGTCAAATTTATTATCCACTCTAGCTTTTTTATCCTGGCATTCTTCAAAAATTCCATTCTTTAGGATTCTTCATTAATTTTTATTTCTCTTGCTTTAATTTATATTTTTGTTTGTTTATTTCATGTTTATTTTTTTGTTTATATTTATTATATGAGTTTTGATATAACTAAATTATTTTATTTTATATTTTATAATGTCGACTTTCAAATAATTAAATGCTAACATTCACACATTATTACAACTCCTAACCATCTCTCCTGGATATTATTGTAAGAACACCTATCGATATAAAAATATAAAAAAATTTAACCTTAATTTATAATGTTGAATCCAACTTTAAAACATGCTATATTAAAATTTAATACTAGAAACTTCTCATACAAAGACAACAAACACAACAATAAGAAAAAAAATGAATATGATAAACTAAAATGCGCAAAAAAATAGAAGATTTAAAATTATAGACAAAACCCTACTAAAAATAATTGCATGAAGTAAATTTAAAATAAAATATAAAAGCACATATAAAATATTAAAAAATGTGTTGACCCTTTTGAATTGTATTTTATTTCAATAAACACTTTTTTGTGAATACCATGCCAATCATGAAATTTCATGAGATAACATATCACTAACTAATTATGTCATATAATTTATGTACATTATGTGTGTTTCCACATTTAGCATACATGTGACAACATATGATATAAATCTCCTTCCCACTACATGTTAATGGATGTTTATATTATGCTTTAATTTTTTTTTTAAAACTTTATAAATATAATAATAATAATATTATTTTTATAGGTGTTAATTGATCCATATTAAAATCTCACAAATAAATAAATGTTATATTTTATTTCAATCATAATTAAAAACTTTTTTTTGAGATATTAAAATTAATTAAAAAAATTGTATGTGTCATATGAAATAATTTGATTTAGTATTATGTTGCTGTAGATTTATATTTCTAAGTCAATTAATTTGAACTAATAATATGGATCTATCCCTTCATGAATGGAAATGAAAGAGCCAACACCTAACAACATTTAAAGTTTTTATAAATGCTAAAATATCTTTGATAATAAAATATAAGGAATTAAAATATATTATCATATAAAATTTTCCAAAAACTTTACTAAAACACTGACATCAACCTAAGAAACATGAGTATTATATTTGGGATGATTCTTAAATACACAACACTCTCCATGATAGCAAAGATTTTTTGCTCAAATGAAGAATATATAAATATATATGAAGATATAATCCTTGTAGCAAAAAACTTGAAATTAACCAAATTTTGGAGAATAATCCACTGTAACCTAATGTATAATCATATTTTCAAAAAGATGAGTTTAAGAGCATATACATGCATTGAAAGATAAAAAATTGTCCTTGAAAATAGATACTCCCAAGTAAAATCATCTTCTAACATTGCCCAAGTTGTCCCTAGATGGTACTCAATTATCCTATTAAGAGTCTTCAATGTAACATTTATTCCCCTGATGGTAATAGAATCATCCTCACATCTTCTATTCTGATAATCATTTCCCTAGTTGGAAAATGATAATTTAAAGGTGTTACTATTCCACTACTTAGCCAAATGGTAAGCATAGCATGGTACAAATACATTGCACATAGACATTTTACATGACCAGAGAAAATCAAGTCAAGATGTACCCACTTCGCCCTATCTAACCCCAATGCATATGTCATATTTAATACAATACTAGGACATTAAATTTTGTCATGTCATCATCATCATCATCTTTAAAAAAATATGATAATTCTATATCTTAAATTTTAAGAGTAGTGATGTTTTATCATTGTATTTTTGAGGTATGTATCTTAAATTGAATTAAATTAATACAAAAAAATTATAATTATAATTTTAAATTTTAAAAATTATTTATCTTATTAATTATTTAATAATAAATTTTAAGATCCTTTAAAAAATACAATTAATTTACACATTTAAAACTTTTTTTAAATTTAATAATAATTTTACTTATTAAAATTATTTTTTATTCAAAGTTTTTTTCTATTGTCACTTACTCTTTACTCAAATGAAAAATAAATAAAACTTACCTTTTATAATTTATTTTTTTGGTATGTATCTAAAATCGAATTAAATTAATACAAAAAATTTATAATTATAATTTTAAATTTTAAAATTTATTTATCTTATTAATTATTTAATAATAAATTTTAAGATCCTTTAAAAAATATAATTAATTTACACATTAAAAACCTTTTTTAAAATTAATAATAATTTTATTTATTAAAATTATTTTTTATTCAAATTTTCATTCTATTGTCACTTACTCTTTCCTCAAATGAAAAATAAATAAAACTTACCTTTTATAATTTATTTCTAAAGTATGTATCTTAAATTGAATTAAATTAATACAAAAAATTTATGATTATAATTCTAAATTTTAAAAATTATTTATCTTATTAATTACTTAATAATAAATTTTAAGATCTTTTAAAAAATATAATTAATTTACACATTAAAAACCTTTTTTAAATTTAATAATAATTTTACTTATTAAAATTATTTTTTATTGAAAGTTTCATTCTATTGTCACTTACTCTTTAGTCAAATGAAAAATAGATAATACTTGAAATCATTTACAATTTTGATTTTATATCCAAAATATATGTATTTGTATTAATAAAATTTAGTAAAATTTAAAGATAACTATAATTCATAATATTTTTTTGTTGTAAAAAGTATACATCTCTAGAAAAAAATTAGTTTTTTTTTTTTTTTTTTTTTTAAATTTTATAAATATTTTAAAATGTGATAAATGACCTCTTTCAAGTTTAATGATACTTTTATCATTTAAATATTTTATCTATCTAAAAAAAAGTTTTTGATTTTGTATATAAAATTATTTTGGTGAGTGAACAAGATGTTATTATATAGAACAATCTCATGGTTATAGAGAAAATGTTGTATTTGACTCTGTATTATCTTATTGACAAGTCCCGAGTCTTTAAGATGAAGACACGTGGATGGTTATCAAGATAAAATAAGGTTATGACCAATGTACCTTTGACTGGAAGGTCCTTAATTAACATGATTCACAACACATGGATAGTTCACATTGATCTAGGGATTTAGAAAATTTTAGTTATGTACTTTGTTAGTTAAGCCCTAGATTTTAATGATGATGACACCTGGATAGCCCTAGGGAATCTGGAGAGAATATAAATTTGCACTATATCTATAACTAATTTGATCCTAGTGAATGAGATTCTACCATTTGACATGATCCACAAAGTCTAGATCTTCAAAAATACTGAACTTGTAGCAATCCTCTAAATTATAGGTCAATGAGATTCTATCACTTGGCATGATCTCAAAAGTCTAGAAACCTTTTTGAAATTTACCATGTACTTTCTTCTCGTGGACTTTAAGTGATCGAGATGTCACCACATTGCATAATCATGGGGTTATGGGAGCTCAGAGACTTAAAAATTTTCATGAACATTCACTGTGTCCTGGGTTTACAAGATTTTGACATGTGGATGGTTTTTGCTACTCTGTTTCTCTAGATGATTTTTTAAGTTATACTTTTCCACTTAAGCTAAGGGTTAGTGGGATGATGATACGTGGATAATTCTCAAGAATTCATATGTTTGGGAAAACTTATAATTTATATTATGATTATGATCAACTATTGATGAATGAGATGCTGACATTTGTTGTGATCTGGGAGACCCAATAAAAATCTAGTATTCTAGGAACTCACTGCACATCAAAGCTTAAACAAGCTACATATTTTTTTAATTAGTCTTGTTCGTTTATCCAATCAAAACAAAATATTAAATACACATTTCATTAGTAAGAAAAAGAATAAAAAATGATAAATAATTCATGATAAATGTCTAAGCTTTGATTTTCTCTTTATCAAAACTTTTACAATAAAATTAGACTTAAAAACAACCTTAAACTCATATATGTCTAATCAAGGTTAGAATCCAAAGGTTAATACAAACCATGAATATACATGTCTTAACAATAATGGGTCTCTATTTAAATTTTATGAAAATGATGTATGTTGATGCACAATAATTAATGATGATTTTATTTAAAAAGTTCTATTATTTATTGAAAAACATCTTTTAATTTTAATGACAGTTTTATTTATTAAGAATCATTTTTTTCCTAATATGGTATGTACTTTAAATTTGTTTTTAATTTTGGTTAGGCTTCTTAACTTAAAAAATTTGAAACAAAATTAAAAAAATCAACATATTTGAACTCTTTCTTAAAAATTCTATTTATTACAAATTCTATTTATTATTATCTTATAATGATTTATGATGTCCTTTAAACTCAATATTTTTTTGATCTATTAAAAAAAAATTTAACACTAAACAATAACAATTTTATTTATTAATTTTTTTAATTAAATAATTTTTTATTTTAAATTACTATTTAATTAATAAATATAAAATAATTAAAAGTATTTAAAATTTTAATTATATATCTTAATTATTTTATTTATCAAATAATTTTCCATGATTAAATTTATAATATTGTTTTGTGTGAAATGTATAAAATAAATTTTAAAAATTATTTTTATTTTTAATTTTACTTTTTTAAAATTTTAATTTAATGATTAACCTTTTTCAATTTTAATGGATTTTTTTATATTAATAAATTTATCTTTAAAAAATATGTTTTTGACCATGGAAATGATTCAATTAAGATTATGCTTATTCACATCATTTTAAGATGGGGAGAAATTGCATAATTTAAGATGGCGAGAAATTGTTTATGTTATTAAAAATAGTTTTTTAAATTAAAAATAATTTATTTATGACCAAAAAAATATAAATAATTAAAATTAAAAATGATTTATTCTACATAATTGTAGAAATGATTTATTCTATATTATTGTGTTTTAGTTTAATTGTTTATTATAAATTTTTTATTATCATAATTTAAAGAGTGACCAAATTATCATCTTTTAAAGGACAATGGAGAACTATTTATCAAAAGGAGGTCGATTCTTTTCTATTGACGACTCTTTTTATTTGTTTTGAAATATTTTATTAGTATTGGATGTTTTTGTCTTCATTTTATTCATGAAATATTATACATGAATTGTTGTATTTTCATTTAATCTTTGTTGCTTGTTGACAATCTTGTTGTTGGTTTTTTTTAAGCATTGTTTTGTCAAGTTATCTTCTCTCTAAGTATCCTTATTTATCCTTATACTTTTTCTTACTTTTGAATGGGGTTTTGTGGTGTTGGTTTTTTCAGGGACTGGATCCCATGCTATATCTTAATACCGATTCTGAGCTCTAACCTTTGTAATAGTTTATTCTTCAAAATTTATAGATTTTCTAAAACATGTTCTTAGTTCTTAATTTCAATTTAAAAATAAAAAATAAAAAATTATAAAAAAACATAATATTTATACTTCATCAAATTTAATTCAAATTTACATGGTTTAAGAATCATACTAATATAACCTATACTACTAATATTTACAGAAAATAATATGATTATTAAATATACATGTTAAATTATATTCAATAATATTTTTTATTTTATTTATTAAATTTCTAAATTTAATAATCTCAATACCATAACTCATCTTTTAAAATACTTATATATATTAAAAAATCTCTTTAATTCCTCAAAAAGTACCTAATTGTATTAGGGAGCAAGGACCATGTGGCCAACAATTAAACTCTATAAAATCAAAAATAAAACAAACAAATACGTCGCAGGAGAAGACTAAAAGCACAACAACAGAAGACAATATTGAAATTATTGTTCAGTATAATGATCAATCTAATATTGTAGATGCATATAACAAAATGAGTATTATTTTACCTATTGTAAAAACTATACATTTTTCTCACCACCTTTCTCATATGTTTATTGTTTTAATGGGTAATAATATTTAAATAAACATTTATGTGGCGTTTTTAAATGTTATTTTATATAATTTTAGTATATATTTGTTGATTTGTTTATTATTTTAATTAATTAATTTATTTATTTTTCAAAATTTAATGGTTTATTTATTTATTTATAACTTTTATTTTATATTTCAATTCATTCCTGATGTTCCTCACCTTTCCAAGGAGTGTTTCTAACATTTAAAACTTTTTTAAAGATCTTTTTTACATCAAAGTGTGTATGTCCTTTCTCTCTTATCTTTTATGTTACTAGTTATTAGAGGTCAATTTATGTGCTAAAAAGATTATAATTTGAATTAATTTTTTTATAAATAAAAGTCTATAAATGCATAAGTTATTAGGATCATTTAACTAAAAATTACACAAAATTATCATATATGGACATAAGAGCGAACAAACAACCATTACAACATTTAATATTGTTTCAACTATCACTCTATTATGGAGCCATGCCACAATTATAATTGAATTCATTTCCATTTATGCAATTTTTATTATGTCATTTTTATTTATCTATATTTGTGTTATCATTGAGTTGTTTGACAAGCAAATGACTAGCTAGTTCATACTAGTCATTAACCCTTAGACAAGTGTCTTATAATTTCAGATATTATAGGTGACGATGTGCAAATCATAGTGAGGAAACAAAAGAGCATAATTAGATGAACATAGTCATCAAATCAATTTTCAATTATCTGTCATTTTTTAGGGATTTCACAGATAGTCTCAAACCTTTCAGAGGTATCATGTGTGATCCCAACATCGGATTAGATAAGACCCAAATTTATAGGTGGGATGGACACATGTTTGATAATGAATTCCAAACTTAGATGCAAATTAAAAATCTTTGATAATAATATATTCAAGATACCACCAAGATACATCGGCTCTACCTTATACATTTATCTTTTTAATCTATTCGAATAATTAATGAGACATTATTAAAATATTTGAACATCTATTGTGATGCTTAATTTTATGTAGTGTAATTTATTTTACTAAATTTTAGAAAACGTTTATACTTTTTAAATTAAAACTTACATTCTATGTAATATTCATAAACAAACCCTATCTACAAAACACATAAACACCTTTAGTTGATGTTTATGCTATCCAATGAGTTTAAATTTATAAAAGTTGTGTACATCTTTAAACACCTTTAATTGATGCTAATATACAATGATTTTAAATTTATAAAAGTTGTGTAATTTTTTATATATAAAAATTTATGTGACAAATTTAAAATTAAATTGTCCAGCTTGTTTCAACTTGGAGTTCCTAGCAGACACTATTTGGAAGGAGGAAGCAAGGCCTAATGTGTTTGGGTGCATCTTGGTTTAGCTCTTGGATTTCATGAATATTTTTTGAGAGTTGTTTTCTTTGCTTTTATTTGTATTTTAGCTATTTTTGGGTTGGTTGCAACTCCTTTTCTTGGTTTAGATGTTTTTATCAAACTTATGGTATATTTGAGTTTTTAGACCCCATTTGACTGCTTGTCTCCTAGGGTATGGGGTCTCTAGTTTCAAAAAAAAAATCTCCCCTTTAACCTTAATAAAAAAAAGTTTTGTGCAAGTTTTCTATATGTTCATATATAAAGAGTCATGTGAGAAATTTAAGATTAAATTCACAATAAAAAGGAATTCACTTTCTTAAATTATTTATAATGTTGAGTTTATTTTAACTTTTTTAAAATAATAATTTAGTTTGTTAAAATTATTATAATAATTTAAAATAAAAAACTAAATTATTTTAATTAAATATTGAGATATCTTTTTAATTAAAAAATTATAACATATTTATTTTAAGTAATAAAATTTAAATTAAGTGTCAAAAATATTTATAATTTTATTTTTATTTAGAAATAATGTAATCTCTTAATTTTTTTTGGATTGGAAAAAAAATATATTTTTGGGTACATATGTTTTAAATTAAGAAAGTCATCCAAAAATTAGAGACTTTACTGACTTTAATGATATTTTAAATAATTTTGATATTATTTATTAAAATTTATATTTTTAATTTAAAAATAATATAATTTTATTTATTAAAAAAAATTGAATTTTAATGATGATTTTATTTTTAAAATTCTTTTATTTATTTATTTATTTTTAATTTTGAAGATGATTTTATTAATTGAAATTATTTTATTTATTAAGAAATTTATTTTGTCAATTATTATGGTATTTTTAAATTTTATTAAAAATAATTAATTGTATTGATTTATTTTTTAAATAATGGTAATAATTTTATCACTTAAAATTATATTTTAACATTAATAATAAGTATATAGTTATGAATATTTTTTAATTGTAAAATTTTATTTTATTTATAAAATCTATCACTTTGATATATTTTTTAAGTTTTATAGATTAATCTAATCCAAAATAAAATAAAAATTACGATGTCATCATTAATTATAATCATCTTTAAAATATAAAATATAACTTCAAAAAATATATTTATAATTTTAATTATACCCCTTAACTTTTGGCTTTTTTAATCTTTCTATTTTATAATTTTCATTTTTTTAAAGATATCTATCTTAAATCAATTGAAAAGAAGTTAGAAAAATGTGTTTTTAAATTTAATTCAATTTTTTAAAATTTATTTGTTGATACTTTTTATTATTATCTCATAATTAATTTTAATAAATCAAATAAAATTATTTTATAAATATTAAAAAATTATTTTCAATTTTAATAAAAAAATTTATTTATGATATTTTTTTAATGAAAAATATATTTTTATTCTAATTTATTTTTTAAATAGAAAAACTATTTACAATTTTAATTCCATCTCTGAAATTTAATTTATAAATTTAATTACTTGATGATGAAAAAGATTCTCAGAGTATCATAAATGTAGCCAATTAAAAGGAATGTTAAATCAAAGATTACATAATTTAATTCATGAAATTTGTAGACACTTAACTCAAATATCCCCTTTTCTTCCTTTTAAGGACTACATTCTAGAAATAAATAAGCCACTAGACTTTCTAGCCAATAAAGAGGAAATTGACCTTTAAAATGGATACATATTCTTGAGCTCAAATCTAACCATTTGAGATGAATTTATTTTGTTAATAAATAATGATACATTGGCAAGGAACATCAACTAATTTGAATCCAATTGGTAAGGAACATCGACTGATTTGAATCCTATTTATTTTGTCATGTGTTTTAAAGCTTTCCACCACTACACCTCTGCCTTTCCCTCTTAACATGAATGCCAACTCACTATTATTGAACAAGTGGTGGAATATTTCATGGACATTGTAGGTAGTTTTAATGATGGGAATCTCATTAGTATCCCTTAATATTGGAATTCTTTTGGTGTTGTCCTCATGTTATTTATTTTTTTATTTTTTATCTATGCAAATTAATTTTAACCATGGGGAAATAGGAGAATAAATCTTTGAAGAAGGATGCTAGGAGATAGACCAAGATTGGATTGAGGGTTAAAGTGAGGAAGAGGATTTGGAAGACCTCTAGAGCTCAATAATGTCAAGGGTTTAATTACTAATAACATTTTTAATTATATTTTTAATCCTTTTTTTTTTTTTAGAATTTATTTGGATAATGAATGGTGAATGATTGTTGTCTAAATTTTTAAAGGCTTAGAATGCAGGTGAGGGGAAGTCATTATTTAGGATGATGAATGAATAAAATCATGCCCTAAATGTTTTAACAAATAATTCCATCCTCTTTTCAATCCAAATTCATTTTAAATTCACAAGTTAATGTTGAGTGTTTTGGTAAAATAATTTTATAGTAGTCTCTCCTCTTTGAAAAAAATGAATGAAATAACATATTTACTTATCGAGGACATAAACAATAATTTATGTGATGGTCTTTTTTGAATCTTGTGATATTATTGTAAAATATGTTTTTTGTTATTGTTACAAATCAAAACCTCATTTCAAAGGGACTTGGTTCTTAGCTTGGCATTATCTATTGAACACTATTTCACATAGAGAAAATGTTTTCTATTCTTCTCAAATTCAATATTTTTCACAAGGAGAAACCATGAACCAAGTTTCAAACATTTCAAATCAAGTCAACATTTACCATTGTTAAGTATCAAATACATATTTCTAGTTGCATACATATAGTTAAAGAACACAATTATTAGTCTATATAAGATACATACGTATGAATTAATTTTCAAATTCATAAAATCTAGATATGTAGGCAGTGTTCAATCATCAAGGGGGTGATTAGGGTTAGCTCAACCTATTATACTCCTTTCTTTTTGTAGGTTTCTATCTCTCACAAATCCCCCTAGGGTTTCAAAACAAAGAAGAAGAAAATAACAACTTCCACACTGTACAATTTGTATGTAACTATCTCATCTCAATTAGACATAGGTGTAAAAGGTGGAGTATTCTAGTTTTCATCACAATCAACATGCAGAATTTCACAGTCAAAGTATGTATCTAGCCTGTGTTGTTATCCAAAAAGCACACCCCTATCCAAGAATATTCTCAAATTTTGATTCTAATATTACACTATCAAAATCATGTCTTTATTTGATTTTTTTAATCATATATCAGTCAATTTCAACTCAGACAACTCCATGTCAACAAACATGACATGTCTACAATGCTCTCTAGGAGCGCAAACTTATCTAGAAGAAATTATAGATTTTATTCCTAATAAAAACAATAACAATCATGTCTTCTATTGGTTCACAATATTAGACATCAAAAATAATCAATAGAAATTAAGATTTAAGATAATTACATATATTCATATTTTTTTGCAAAAATAGTAGTTTTACACATTTAACAATTATAAATCAAAATTGTTAATAATAGTATTTCTTTACCACTATGATTATCTATCTATTTTAACACCTACTATACAAATAGTAATTGTTAAATAAAAAAAGGGCAAGACATATTGGTGAACTCATAATTTTTTAGCATTGATCCTTTAATTTTTGTCCTAGGGTTTCAAATTAATTTTTCATTTCTATACACAAAAATATTGTTTTCTAGTTTAGTTTTCAATTTCAATTTTCAATTTTTATTGGTTTTTTAGAAACTATGTTTCAATAGTTTTAAAACTCATAGGATATATCATTCTACGCAAAGTGATCTTTAGTTTTACTTGAACCATGGTGTGAGGGGTACTACCCCAATACTCAAGCCATTAAAACAAAAAATTTCTAACCTTTGAAACTTGGTGCTTATGACTATCCATTGAGATTAGACTAGATTATTTCTTTATAAGGAAGATAGGTTATAATTTTAATTCATGAACTTTCTTGATGATGAATCATAGATTATGATTCAAAACACATTGAGCAAAAATAAAGAACATAGTTTTACCTAGAAACAAGTGGTACTCACTCTAATGGACTGTGGAAATATCAAGAATCTTATTAAAATATATACAACTTTTAGTTTACACAACTCATGATGTATCAAAAAATCCCAGGGATTTGATTTTCAGCCATAGGAATCCTTGATTGTTTATTCTAATATTGCAATGGTGTGAGGTCAACCTTGGGAAGTTAATCTAAACATACCCTAAATATGAGATAGTGCATAAATGGGATGATGAAATTATCCATAGTTTTTTCCCTTTGGGCCTTGTTTATTATTTTACTAATGGGATAATTATATCCGAGAGCCTAAAAATCAAACACACATTTTATAATTACACCTCTAATCCCCTTTATAAATTCAAATTTTCAATTTCAAATTAAATTCATGGTAATAATGAATCAATTTTACTTACAAACTTTGAATCTCATTATCACATTCTATGTTACTTTTGAAGGTGTTATTTGGATGCACTATATATTTACATTAATAAAATTCAAATATATAAAAAATTATAGAATGAATAATGTACAATCTCAAGCCTTCCTCAGTTCATATTATTTTAATATCCAATTTGAACTACTACTTTTCACCACTAAAAACTAAAGGGAATGCATAACTCATTTTGTTCCTCTTACCCCTAAACCTCAAGTTTATCTCGCTCACCTTATTTCTCCTATTATTCACCCATAACTTATATTAGATTATAATATTCATGTTGTCAACACTAGATGAGGATGAGTACGTCACCTATCGCATCAAAATGAAGGTGGACAACATGTTCCTTCTCAACACCATCCACCTCATACAAGGCAAGAAAGTAAATCTAAAGGGTATGATATCATCAATAAACTATGAAATAGTCCTAAAATTTCTATTTTGGAGTTATTAAAAATATAAATAGTCTACAAAGATATCTTAAATGACATGTTGTGAGATACAAATCTCCCTAGTGATAC
>JARHVA010007373.1:0-2500 GCA_037957365.1 Torreya grandis
ATTCATGATTATTATCTAAGCTCTCCCTAGTTTCTAGGCCTAGAGATGTTATGCTATTAGTGTGTTTATTTCATTTTGTTTTTATTTTGGAACTAACACCATACTAACCATCCTCTCTTGAGTCAAATTCCTAGGTCACAATAAACACATTGAATAAGTTCATAAGGAACATAATTATGGTTGAAGGTAATCTTATTGAGTTGAAAAATCAAGAAGAATTATTCTTAGTGACTAATAAAAGGAAGACAAAACTTGGAGACATGGATGATTTTGAAGAAGATCCTATTATTATGGTATATTTAGGTATAAGAGTAATCAAACAAATGTTTTAGAGATTTTAAAAATATAATAAGAGAATAAAGGATATAAATTCAATTGAGGCACCATGAGATATACTAGATAATGTACATATATCTGATAAGACTTTGTATAACATCTTTGCTCCATAAGCTTAATGAGGACATAGTTTCAACCATGACGGGGAAATATGGTCAATTAAATTATGAGTCCATAAATGACCGAGATGTCAAAATGAGGTTCATAGGTATAATAACTTGACAAAAGGCATATCAAAACTTGAATATTATACTAGCACCTTATGTGGTTTTGCCTCAAAATCATGTGAGTACCAAGTGGGATTATTTATTAGAGTGACATCAAGAAATGAAAGTGTTGATTCAAAAAGTTACAATCAAAGAACAAACAACTATTAAAATTCTCAAGGTTATGAGGATTATATGTGTGTATTTACCACTTGGGCAAATATTTACATACTTCAACCAATAACATTAAAGTAGAATTAGAATTCACTATTTATAAAAGCAATGAAAAATTGGTGAATTTAATAACATTTTCCAAAGATAGGGTAACTTAGATTGAGATGTTGAGTGCTTCTATTAGATCTTCTATGGCCATACATAATAAATAGACAAATAAAATTATAATATTTTTCAAAAATCATATCATTGATTTGGAGTCTATTGAGATATATTTTATATCAAGTATGGGTGTATACAATAATTTTAAGGAATAATATAAGTTGGCCATTTTAGCAGGAACATCATCATCTCAAGCTTATATTTCAAAAAATGTGTCTATGTTCCCTAGATACACTATAGTATATACTTCAATAGGACAAATGTTCATTACCATGTCAACTAACATGACTCCATTACCACCTTTGATGATCACTACAACCTCAAATCAAACTCTGATAAAATTTTATTTTAGAAAGAGGTCCCAGGATGATACGCTCTTACTCTAAGTTAATATTTTCAGTTATAACAGAGACTTATGAATAAAACTCATGTTATATTTTATTATAATTTGTATGAAAAAGCTTTTGAGTCTAAATTAGGATTATATATAATATATTCTAATCATGCATAACTTGCATGATTTTGACACATAGTTATAATTTAGATGCTATAAAATTACTCTAAGATTTTATGACCAAGCATCCCTATCCCAGTCTATAAATACATGTTTATTTCTCATTCTTAAGGGAGGTGAATTTTGTAATTAATAAAAACAAGGAATTTTTTTGACTATTCTATAAGTTTGTATTAAAGTGTTGTCTCTTCCAAATTTCCTATGTCTTATGAGGAATATCCATTAAGTGAGTATACTATATAATAGGCTATGTGAATATTTTTTACAATTATACAAATTGGATGAATTTTTAATTTGATTGATAATTAATTATATATCATATATTACTGGTTAGGAACATATGATATTTTATGTAATCTTATTCTAACCATATATTTGATTAAATTCAATGAGTATGTTTCAAGTATATAATTTGATGATTAACTAAGTTCATGTGTTTATTTTGATGACAAAATTTCTCATTAGATATTAGTTCTTGACACTTGCCCTTCCTAGGATAAAAATAACTTAACTTGGAATGGTTTAGTCCTCAGTTAAGTCATAGACCCCTTTATTTCTTAGCTTACCTTTTTCTCATTTTTATCATTTTTGGAAAGATTTACCTTAGGTTAGATCCACCCATCCATCTCAAGTAGAATTAATACATCCATCACATATGAACCATCTGTAATTAATAACCACTTCACTCACCATTATTCCACCACATAGTTATTTATAAAAATGAGAAATTCATTTCCCACCTTGGATTGAATCTTTCACCAATCCCAAAATATTAGGGACCTTCCTATAAGAGTCCTTGGTATACATAAAACCCACATCAATAGTGTCATTATTTGAATATTTTGTGTTATTGTGTTGTAATTATGTTCTCTTTAAAATAGATATCCTTGTATTATCTTGTTGGAATCTTAGGGAATCATAATTATTATTGAATATATGTATATGTATGTGTGTGTGTACACACACACACACACACACACACACACGTATTTATGTCTTTTTTTTTTTTTGTGTGTATGTATGTAAAAATACATGTGTGTGTGTACACATAAATACACATACATATTTAATTACACACACATATGCATGTGTGCATGCACATGCGCGC
>JARHVA010007373.1:7500-62500 GCA_037957365.1 Torreya grandis
GGTAAGATATACAAGGTAATCTAGATGGCAGGAGTTTTGAAAATATGATTTCTAAAGATATGATTGAGAAACTAGGTTTACAGTGTGAAAAGCATCCTAATCCTTATCAGATTTTATGGCTTAAAAAAAGGAATGAAGTTAAAATAGATAAAAGTGTTTAATCAAGTTTTCTATAGGTAAAAAATTACAAGGATTAAATATGGTGTGATGTTATACTAATGGATGGATGTCATGTATTGTTAGGAAGGCTAGTTTGGGCTAGTTTGATAAAAAAAGTAGTTTATGATAGAGAAAATAGCACATATAGGTTTTGAAAATGTGGAGTTTATTACCTCTTCAAGAAGAAGGGAAGGTTGAAAGCATACTAACTGTAAAATAATTTATCAAAGATGTGAATATGATAATATGTTGTTATGCATTAATAGAGAAGAAATAATACACATGAGTGGTGTAAATATCATCAAAAATAAAAATAGTGTTGAAATAATATGCAAATGTAATACCTGATGAGTTACCATATTGTTTACCATCAAAGAGAGACACTCAATATCATATTTATTTGATTCTATGATCAGCTCTAACCAATTAAGTAGCTTATAGGATGATTCTAACAAAACATGCAAAATTGAGTAAGCAGGTTATTAAATTGGTGAGGATGGATGTAGTAAGGGAGAGCATGAGCCCTTGTGAAACTCCACCATTGTGTGTAGATAATAAATCAATTAATAAAATTATAATCAAGTATAACTTTTCTATACCTTGTTTAGATGATATGATAGATGTTCTTGTAGGAAAAAATATTTTACCAAGATTGATCTAAAGAGTGGTTACTATCATTTTCAAATTCATGAAGGATATGAGTGAAAAATAACATTCAAGACTGTAGATGGTTTATATGATTGGATAGTGATGTTATTTAGATTATCTAATGTACACAACACATTTATGAGGGCGCTAAGTACATTGATACGAAAATACAAGGGTAAGTTTTTGGTGGTTTATTTTGATGATATTATAATATTTAGTAAGACAAAAGAAGAGCACTTACAATATTTTATAATGGTATTATAATTATCAAGAAAATAGAATATCTATGCAAATTTGAAGAAGTACATATTTATGTAGAATAATTTATTATTATTATGATTTGTAGATTCAAAAAATGGTATAAGAATGGATGAAAAAAAGAGAAGGTAATTGTTGAGTGGTTTATCCCAAAGAGCATCATATAGGTAATAAGTTTCGATGGTTTAACAAATTTTTACATAAAGTTTATTAAGAATTTTAGTAGTCTTGTTGTGCCAATAACAAATTATATGAGAGGAAAATAATTTGCTTGGACATGGGTAGCAATAGAAAGATTTGAGTTGTTGAAGAAGAAAATTATAGAAAAGCCTATTTTAGAATTACCATATTTTAGTAAAGTTTTTGAGGTTTTTTATGATGCTTGGTTTGTGGGAATTGGTGCCATGTTTAGTCAAGAAGGGAAGCCAATAACATATTTAAATCAAAAATTAAATGAGATAAGAATAAATTATTCTATGAATGATGTAAAATTTTATGTCATTACACAATCATTAAGACATTGGAGGCATTACTTGGATCCAAAAGAGTTTATCCTATTTAATGATCATAAGGATTTGAAGCATGTGAACACTCAAAAGAATTTAAATAGAAGGCATGCAAAGTGGTTATCACTCTTAGATTGTTATAATTTTGTGTTAAAGTATAAATAAAGAAAAGAGAATTAGGTAGTTAATCATTTAAGAAGGTGAGTGAGGTTGAAAACTATTATGGTGAGTGAAGCAGTTAGATTTGAATTTATTAAATAAGTATATTATATTGATCTATATTTTGGAAAGATCATTGAGTAATGAAAGAATATATTCATAAATGATATAATTAATGTTTATGAATATATTATGCATAATAGTTATGTCTTCAAAGGGAAACAATTATGTATTCTTATTGGGTCTCTAAGAGATAATATAATAAGGGCATTACATAGTGGTGGTTTGGATGGAAATTTTGGAAAGATAAAAATAATAGCTATGGTGGAGCAAAATTATTTTTGGCCAAGGATGAAGAGATATGTGAATATATAATTTTCAAGGTACAAGATATGTCAGGTGGAAAAAAAACATGCACAAAATATAGGGTTGAATATATCATTACCAATTCCAAGAGGATATGGGCAAATTTAAGTATGTATTTTGTGTTGGGATTACCAAACACAAAAAGATGTAATGATTAATTTTTTTTTATAGATAGGTTTTATAAGATGGTTCATTTTATTACATGTAAGGAAACCAATGATGCCACTAGAGTTGTAGAATTAATTTTTTAGGATATTGTGAGATTGCATGGTGTTCTAAAAAATATTACATCAGATAAGGACATGAAATTTCTAAGATATTTTTTGAGGACATTGTGGAATAAGATGGATTATAAGCTACAATTAAGTATTTAATATAAACTAAAAATATATGGATAGATAGAAGTTGTAAATAAGAGCTTGGAAAATTTGTTGAGATGCGTAGTGGGAAAGAATCCCAAGCAATGGGACTTGGATTTACCATAAGTTGAGTTTACATATAATAGTTTAGAGAATAGATAAATATGAAGGTCACCATTTTAAATTGTTTTTGGGAGAAATCCTATGGGTATTTTAGATATGGTATAATTACTGATTGTAGATCAAATTAGGGATGATGTAGAAGTATTTGCAGATCATATGTAATAGTTGCAAAGAGTAACAAAAAAGTTTCAAAAAAGTAATGAGAAATATGAAATATATAGTAGGTGTTAGAAAAAGATCTAAGGTATTTCAAAAATGAGAATTGGTAATGGTTTACTTGAGGAAAGATAGATTTCCAAAAGGCACGTACAACAAGTTAAAGTATAAGAAAATTGGACCATGCAGAATTGTGAAGAAAATCAATGATAATGCTTATGAGGTGAGTTTACTACAAAATTTTGATATCTCCTAAATATTTAATGTTTTAGATTTACATGAATTCCATGGAGAAGATGGTGGAAGGGGACTAAGATATAATTTATTAGTACATACCATCCCCAAATATATGTATAGATAGAAGTTGTAAACATGAGCTTGATAAATTTGTTGAGATGCATAGTTGGAGAGAAGACCATGTATTATGACTTATATTTACCATAAGTCGAGTTTACATATAATAGTTTAGTTAATATATCAATATAAAAATCAACATTTTAGATTGTTTATGAGAGAGATCCTAACATTATTTTAGATTTGGTATTGTTACTAGTTTTAGAATAAGTTAATGATGATGTAAAAGTGTTTGTAGAACACATACAATAGTTACAATAAAATGTAAGAAGAAAGTTTAAATTTAGCAATGAAAAGTATAAAGAAACACCATATGTTAGAATAATGCCAAAAGTATTTGAATAAGGAGATTTAGTGCTGGTTTACTTGAGGAAAGAGAAATTTTTGAAAGGCACATACAACAAGTGAAAAAACAAGAAAATTAGACTATGCAAAATTATGAATAATATATGAGGTGAGTTTGCTATAGAATTTTGATATCTCTCTAGTATTTGATGTTTTAGATTTATATGATTTCTATGGAAAATATCAAGAAGGTGAAGAAGATGAATAAGTAGACTAGAAGAAAAACATTCCATATAAGAAGAAATAAAATATTGTGAAGGTTCTGGATAAAAAGATAGTAAACACAAGGCAAGGAAGTTATGATAGATATTTTGTATAGTGGGAAGGATTACATCAGGAAGACAGCACTTGAATTACAGAATGGGAGATGAAGAATATTAATAAAAAAATGATAGCATTACAATCAGAGCCACTCGCATAAGCTAAGTTATTTTCAAACAGAGGACAATGATACAAAAAAAGAAATCAAAGTTTTAGGGGCCATAAATTTTGATCCTTAGCTCTGTTTGAGCCCATATTCACACCAAAATGACTAGATTTAAAAGATAAATGTAGCCATGGCTTACCCTTTCAATTTTTATATGTTTTAAATATTTTTTGAGGCCATACATGACCGTCTAAGTGTTTTTAATTGTAGTTTAATTTTATTTTTAAGTTTTTTTATAAATTTGTAAATTATATATTTTTGTAAGTAGACTTGAATTTAAGATAAATTTAATTTTTTAGGTTAATTTTATTATTTATTTTAATTTTATATATTTTTAGATTTACACACACTTACATGCAAAAGTTATAAAAAAATAACAACTACTAAAAATAACAGGTTGTGTTTTATTTATTTTTAAAGTTCTTAATTTTACATGTCAACTCTAATTCTAATTTGAGACTTATTTATGCATAGTTTTTATTTATTTAAATCATTCAATATGAATCAATATAGGTTATTATTTAATAATCTTTGCCTATTAGTAATTTATTTGTCTTGATAGTATTTGGGTTCATTATTTTGTATCAGAGTAAGTTAGAATCTTGGACATGTAAAAGATGTTGAGAGGACAAGGAGGAATCACTCTAATAAACTAAACTATACAAGAGCTACAGAGACAAGTATAATAATTACCTGATATCATTTTGAATTAAAGATGAATTAGAGTAGAAGATGATGTAAAAGATGACACAGGTCATGAATAATAAATTCTATGAAAAGAATAACAAGAACAACCACCATCAATAGAAGAGAAGATGGTTAGAGATATAGAAGGATGGAATGAAAGAATCAAGGTTGACATTTTAGATTATGGTGAAATTTTAAAACCATATGAGTTCATAGATTAGATGAACAACATGGAGAAGTATTTTGAATTTAAAACTATGAGAGAAGATAAGAAGGTGAAATTTTCATGCACAAAATTCAAGGGTCATGCAATGATTTAGTGGGATATACAGTAGAAAGAAAGATAGAGAAAAGGTAAAGAGAAAATTAACTCATGTAAAGAGATGGAGAAGAAGCTTAGGGAGAATTTTTTTCCTATGGATTATTCACAAACCCTATATAGAACATTTAAAAATTTAAGGTAGAAGGATCATAGTATATAAGAGTATATATATTATTTTTACAATATTACCATACACTTGAATCATGATGAGACAAAAGAGCATATGAATACAAGGTATGTAAATGGTTTGAAGTTTTTTTTTGATATGAATTAAACATAAATAAAATACTTTGCATGGAGGAAGCTTATTAGTTCCCTTTGAAGGCAAAAGAAAAATCAAATAGACATAATTTAAAAACAACATCTATTGGGCCTAGAAGAACATAATCCCATACAATAATGGGATAAGATAAATTTAATACAATCATAGGCAGGTTTAATATGAATATATAAGAATCATCATGTGTTATAGAAAGACAAGAAGATAATAGATGAGGGTTTCAAAACTAGCAAAGAGGAAGAGGATTTTAAAGAAGATGAAGTTATGGTGGTAGTAGAAGATGGTTTTGAAATCAATGTAGGTCTTATGTTTTTTATAGATGTGGAGAATAAGGACATAGATAATTTGAGTATCTACATTACCAACATCAAGAAAGGAGGCAAGAGGATCACCCAAGAATGAATTTAGTTGAAGATGAAATACAAGAGAAAAATATTAATGTTATTATAATATATATTAGAAAAAATATCATGATGAGAAGAAGAGTGATTACTCTAAGTAAATAACATGTGAAAAATAAATAAGGTGGTGATGCATGGATGCGAACAAATATCTTTTGAAAAAGGTGTACTTCAGAAGGTAAGATATACAAGGCAACTATAAATAATGGCAATTGTGACAGTATGGTTTCTAAAGATATGATTGAGAAACTAAGTTTATAGTCTAAAAAACATATAATCCTTATTAGATTTCATGGTTTAAAAAAGGGATTGAAGTTACACTAGATAAAAGGTGTTTAACCATGTTTTCTATAGGTAAAATTTACAAGGATGAAATATGGTTTGATGTTATAGAAATGGATGCATGTCATGTATGATTGGGAATACTATGGTAGTTTGATAGAAAAATGGTTCATGATGGAGTAAAGAACACATATAATATTTGGAAAGGTGGTATGAATGTAGTTTTATTACCTCTTAAAGATTAAGGGCATACTAAAAGTGTGTTGACTATAAGAGAATTTATCAAATACATGAAGATGATAGGTTGTTTTTATGAATTAGTAGAGAAGAAATAAAACAAAGAAGTGTAAATACCATCAAAAGGAAAATAATGCTAAAGAAAAATATAAAAATGTAATACTTGATGAGTTACAAGATGGTTTACCATCAAAGAGAGATATTCAACATCACATTGATTTGATTTCAATATCAGATCTACCCAATCAAAAAACTTATAGGATGAGACCAATAGAACATGTAGAATTGAGTAATAAGGATAATAAATTAGTAAGGATGGGTTTAGTGAGGGAGAGCAGGAGTCCCTGTGCAACACAAACATTAATAACTCCAAATAAAGATAGAGGGTAGAGGATGTGTGTGTATAGTATAGAAATCAATAAATTTTTATTCATGTATAGATTTCATATACCTTGTTTAGATAATATGATGGATGTTCTTACATGTACAAAATATTTTACCAATATTTATCTAAGGAATGGCTACTATCAAATTTGAATTTGTGAAAGGGATGAGTGGAAAACAACATTCAAGCATAGAAATTGTTTATATGAGTTGATGGTGATGCCATTCAAATTATCTAATGCACCCAACCCATTTATGAGGGTGATGAACATAGTGATATGAGAATATAGTGGTAAGTTGTGGTGGTTTATTTTAATGATATTTTAATATTAATTAAGACTAAAGAAAAATACTTACAAAATTTGAGAATGGTATTAAAATTTTTAAGAAAAGATAATATCTATGCAAACTTAAAGAAGTGCAAGTTTAGAAATAATAGTTTCGTATTTTGAGGATTTCTAGTTTCAATAGATGGTGTAAGAATGGATAAAGAAAAATTAAAAGAAATTGTTGAGTGTCATATCTCAAAGAGCATCACATAGGTAAGAAGTTTCCATGTTTTAGAATCTTTTTACATATAGTTTATTAAAAAATATAGTAGTGTTTTCGTGCTAATAAAAAATATATAAGAGGAATAAATTTGTCATGGATAAGGGTATCAATAGAAAACATTGAGTTATTGAAGATGAAAATTATAGAAAAACCTATTTTAGCATTATTAGATTTAAACAAAGTGTTTGAGGTTGATTGTGATGCTTTGTTTATGGGAATTAGTGTCATGTTGAGTGAAGAAGAAAATCCAGTAGCATATTTTAGTGAAAAAATGAATGAGGTGAGAACAAAGTGTTTTAAATGTGATGTTTAACTTTATTCCATTGTCTAAGCATTAGGACATTGGAGGGAATTACCTGGTGCCTAAGGAATTTATCATATTTACTAATCATGAGGCTTTGAAGTATGTAAACACTCAAAATAAGTAAAATAGTAGGCATGCAAAGTGGGTGTCTTTCTTATAGGGTTATACTTTTTTGTTAAAGCACAAATTAGAAAAATAGAATTAGGGAGATAATTCTTTGAGCGGGTGAGTGGGGTTGATAACTCCTATGGTGAGTGAAATAGTTAGGTTTGAATATATTAAAAAAGTATATGATATTGATTCATATTTTGGCAATATAGTTGAGTAATGTAAAAATACATGGACATGTGATACAAGTAATTTTTATGAAGAGTATATTATGTAGAATAGTTATCTCTTAAAAGGGAAATAATTATGTATTCAAACTAGGTCTCTAAGAGATAATATAGTAAAAAAATTACATAGTGGTGGTTTAGCTAGACATTTTGTTAAGACAAAGACAATATATTTGGTAAAGAAGTATTTTTGGCTACGAATGAAGAGATATGTGACAAGATATGTTTCAAGGTGAAGTATGTGTTAGGTGGGAAAAAGACATGTAAGAAATATAGAGTTGTATATGGAATTAATGGTTTGAAGAGAACCATGGATAAATTTGACTATGGATTTTGTGTTGGGATTACCAAACACACAAAAATGTAATGATTCAATTTTTGTTGTTGTAGACATGATTTCTAAGATGATTAATTTTATTGAATGTAAGATAACCAATGATGCCAATAGAGTTTAAGAACTATGTTTTAAGGATATTGTGAGATTGCATGGTGTTCTTAAAACCATTCCATCAGATAGAGACATGGATTTTCTAAGTCATTTTTGGATGAATTTATGGATCAATATGAGGACTAAACTATGATTCATTAGTGCATGCCATCCCCAAATAGATGAATAGATAGAGGTTGTAAATAGGATCTTGATAAATTTGTTCAGATACATAGTTGAATAGAATCCCAAGCAATGGGACTTGGCTTTACCACAAGCTAATTTTGCATATAATAGTTCAATGAATAGATCAATAAGAAAAATAGAATTTTATATTATTTATGGGATAAAGCCTATGAGTGTTATAGATATGGTACAATTACAAGTTGTAGAATAAGTTAATGATGATACAAAAGCATTTGCATAACATATATAATAGTTACAAGAAAAAGTAAAAAGAAAGTTGTAAAAAAATAATGAAAAGTATAGTAGAAAAAATGTCAAAGTAATGTCAAATATATTTGAATAAGGATATTTAGTGATGGTTTACTTGAGGAAAGAGAGATTTATGAAAGACACATATAACAAATTAAAGAATAAGAAAATTAGATCATGCATAATTGTGAAGAGAATCAATGACAATGCTTATGAGGTGAGTTTACCATAGAATTTTGATATCTCTCCAATATTTAATGTTTTAGATTTATATGATTTTCATAGATAAGATAGTGAATATGAATAAGATAAATAAGTAGATTAGTAGCAACAGGTGCCATTATGACAGGTATTTGGTATAGTACGAAGAACTAAATTAAGAAGATAAAACTTAGATTATAGAATGGGAGATAAAAAAATATTAATAATAATAAATGGTGGCAGTACAATTAGAGCAACTTACATGAGCTGAGTTTTTTTCAACCAGAAGAGAATCATGCAAAAAATAGGGCCAAACTTTTAGAGACCATAAATTTTGATCTATAGCTCCATTTGAGCCCATCTTTGTGCCAAAACCACCAGATTATAAAACTTAATATATACATAACTTGCCCTTCTATTTATGAGTTGCTTTTAATATTTTTTGAAGGCCATATGTGACCATCTAAGAGTCTAAAATTAGAGTTTAATTTTATTTTTGAGTTTTTTTTATAAATTTATAAATTGTCTATTTTTTTAACTTAACTTGAAATTAATTTAAATTTTTTTGATAGGTTAATTTTCACATTTATTTTATTTTTAGAGTTGTGTACGCTTGCATGAAAAAATTAATGAAAATAGCAACTTTAAAAAAAAAAAGTTGAGTTTTATTTATTTTTAGATTTCTAAAGTTTGCATGTCAACTCCAATTCTGAGTTGAGTCTTATTTATGCATAGTTCTTAATTATTTGAATCATTCAATATAAATAAATATAGGTTATTATTTCAAAATATTTGCCTATTAGTAATTTATTTTTTTTGATAGTATTTGCATTCATTATTTGGTATTAGAGCATGTTTGAATCTTAGAAATGTAAGAGATGGTGAGAGAATGAGGAGGAATCAATCAAATAAACTATATTATGCATGATCTACAGAGGTAAGTAGAATAATTAGCCAAGATTGTTGTGAATCAAAAAATAAAAGAGAGTAGAAGATGACATAGGTCATGAAAAATAAATTCTATAAGAGGAGCAATAAGAACCTCCACCATCAATGGATTAGAGGATGGCTAGAGCTTTATAAGGAAGGAATAAAAGAATCAAAGCTGAAATTCTAGATTATTTTAGAAGTTTAAAATCAGAGTAGTTGATAGATTGAATGAATATCATGGATAATTTTTTTGAATGCAGAATTATGAGAGAAAAGAAGAAGGTCAAGTTTGCATGCATGAAACTGAAGGGTCATGCAATGATTTCGTGGAATCACCAGTAGAAAAAAATAGAGAAAAGGTAAAGAGAAGATTAACTACTAGAAAAATATGTAGAAGAAGATGAGGGAGAAATGTTTTTCTATAGATTATGCATAAACACTGAAAATAATATTTCAAAATTTGAGGTAGAAAGATCACAATATACATATGAGTTTTACTAGATTTACATATGCATGGAACATGTTGAGATAGAAGAGAAGATGGATACAAGGTAGGTAAATTGTTTGAAGTTTTCTATTCGAGATGAATTAATCATATATAAAATACTTTGGATGGAGGAAACTTATCAGTTAGGTTTTCAAGGTAGAAGGAAAAAAAAGATAAAATTTAGAAGAATATATATTGGGATAAGAAGAAGACAATCCCCTACAATAAAGGTATGAGGTGGATTTAATATATGTGGAGGTGGGTTTAATACAACTAGAGAATAATCATCATGTGGTCTATAAATACAAGAAGATAATAGACAAGGGTTTCAAAACCAACAATGAGGAAGAGGATTTTAGAAAGGACAAAGCTTTGGTGGTAGTAGAGGATGGTTAATGAATCAATGTAGTCTTATGTTTGTTATACATGTGGATAAGAAGGCCACAGAGCATTTGAGTGTCCACACTACCAACAAAAAGAAAGGAGGCAAGAGGATCACCCAAGAGAGAATTTAGTTGAAGATGAAATAGAAGAGAAAAATATTGAAATTACAATAGCAAATATTGAAGAAAATATCATGATGAGAAGAACAAAGATTGCTCCAAGGAAAAAACAAGTGAAAAATAAAGAATGTCATGAGGCATGGATGTGAATAAATATCCTTAGAACAAGGTGTATGTTACGAGGTAAGATATATAAGGAGATTATAGATATTGGTAATTGTGAAAATATGGTTTGCAAACATATGACTGAGAAACTAACTTTGTACTGTGAAAAACATCATAATCCTTATTAGATAGTTTAAGAAAAGAAACAAAGTTACAATTAAAAAAAGGTGTTTAATCGAGGTTTTTATAGGCAAAAATTATAAGGATGAAGTATGGTGTGGTGTTATACCAATGGATGCATACCATATATTATTGAGAAAGCCATGGTAGTTTGATAGAAAAATAGTTCATGATGGAGCAAGGAACATTTATATATTATTGAAAGGTGGTATAAAGGTAGTTTTATTACCTCTTAAAGAAGAAAGACATGCTAAAATCTTGATGAATACAAAATAATTTATAAAATACATGAATATGACAAGTTTCTATTATGCATTAGTAGTGAATAAATAAGACACACAACTGGTGCAAATACTAGTAGAAATAGAAGTAATGTTGAAAGAATATGCAAGTGTAGTATGTGATGAGTTAACATATGGTTTACCAACAAAGAGAGATATTAAAAATAATATTAATTTGATTTCAATATAATTTATACCTAATTAAGTAGCTTATAGGATGAGCTCAAAAGAATATGTAGAATTGAATAAGTAGGTTACTGAAATGGTGAGGAAGGGTGCAGTAAGGGAGAGCATAACACCTTTTGAAACACCACCATTGCTAACTCCAAATAAATATGGAGGGTGGATGATGTGTGTGGATGGTAGATAAATCAATAAAATTACAATCAAGTATAGATTTCTTATACCTTATTTAGATGATATGATAGATGTTGTTATAGGAGAAAAACATTTTACCAAGATTGATCTAAGGAATGGTTACTATCAAATTTGAAATTGTGAAGAAGATTAGTGAAAAAAATTATTTAAAGATAGATATGGTTTATACGAGTGGATGTGATGCCATTCAAATTATCTAATCCATCGAACACATTTAGGAGGGTGATGAACATAGTGCTAAGAGAGTACAATGATAAGTTTATGGTGGTTTAGTTTGATGATATTTTAATATTCAATAAGACTAAAAAAGATCACTTACAAAATTTAATAATGGTATTAGATTTACTAATAAAAGAGAAGTTCTATATAAATTTGAAGAAGTGCATATTTATGTAGAATAGTTTGGTATTTTTGGGATTTGTAGTATCAACAGATGGTGTAAGAATGAATGAAAAAAAATTGAAGGAAATTGTCAAGTGGCCTATCCGAAAGAACATCACAAAGACAAGAAGTTTCAATTATAATTTTTTCACATAAAGTTTATTAATTCTTTTATTAGTCTTGTTCTGCCAATAATAAATTTCATGAGAGGAATATAATTTGCATGGACAAGTTGGTAGCAATAGAAAGATTTAATTTTTTCAATAAGAAAATTATAGAAAAGCTTATATATCATTACTAGATTTGAGTGAAGTGTTTAAGGTTGAGTGTGATTCTTTATTTCTGGGAATTAGTGCCATATTGAGTCACGAAGGGAAGACAATAGTATATTTTAGTGAAAAATTGAATGAGATAGGAACAAAGTATTCTACATATCATGTTAAATTTTATTTCATTGTAAAAGTATTAAGATATTGGAGGTATGACTTGGTGCCTAAGGAGTTTATTCTATTTAATGATCATGAGGCTTTGAATTATGTGAACACTAAAAAAAAGTTAAATAGTAGGCATGAAAAGTGGTTATCCTCATTGTAGAGTTATACCTCTATGTTAAAGCATAAATCAAGAATGTAGAATCCGATAGTTGATTTTTTAAGCAAATAAGTGGGGTTGATAACTAGTATGGTGAGTGAAGTAGTTGGATTTGAATTTATTAAAATAATATATGATACTAATCCATATTTTTGAAATATATTTTAGCAATGCAAGAATCCATTGACATATGATACAAGTAATTTTTATCAATAATATATTATGCAGAACGGTAATCTCTTCAAAGAAAAATAATTATGTATTCTAATTGGCTCAATCTAAGAGACAATATAATAAAATAATTACACAGTGGTGGTTTGGCTAAACATTTTGGTAAGAAAAAGATAATAGCTTTGGTGGAGGAGAAGTATTTTTGGCCAAAAATGAAAAAAGATGTGATGAGATATGTTTTAAGGTGCAGGGTATATCAAATGAAAAAAGACATACACAAAATACAATGTTGTATATGCCATTACCGGTTCCAAAAAGTCGATGGATAGATTTGAGTATGGATTTTATGTTAGGATTACCAAATATACAAAGATGTAATGATTCAATTTTTGTTGTTGGAGATAGGTTTTATAAAATGATTTATTTTATTCTATGTAATAAAACTAATGATGCTACTAGAGTTGCACAACTATTTCTTAAGACTATTATGAGATTACATGGTGTTCTAAAAATGATTACATCTGATAGGGACACAAATTTTTTTATGCCATTTTTAAATGACTTTATGGATTAATATGAGGACTAATCTACAATTAAGTAGTGCATATTATTCCCAAATAGATGGAGAGATAGAAGTTACAAATAGGAGCTTGAAAAATTAATGGAGATGCATAGTTGGAGATGGGACTTGGCTTTACTACAAGCTAAATTTGTATATAATAGTTCAGTGAACATATCAACATGAAAATTAATATTTTAGATTATTTAAAGGAGAAATCCTATGAGCATTTTAGATTTTTTTATAGGTACTAGTTGTAGAATGAGTTAGTGATGATGCAAAAGCACTTAAAAAATATATACAATAGTTACAACAAGAAGTAAGAAAAAGAACAAGAAAAATAATGAAAAGTATAAAATAGTAGCATATGTCAAAAGATAGTAAAAAATATTTGAAGAAAGAGATTTAGTGATGGTTTACTTGAGGTAAGAGAGATTTCTCAAAGACACATATAATAAGTTAAAGTACAATAGAATTGAACCATGCAAAATTATAAATAAAATCAATGACAATGCTTATGAGGTGAGTTTACCACAAAATTTTGATATCTATGAAGTATTTAATGTTTCATATTTATATGGTTTCCATAGACAAGATTGTAAAGGTGCATAAGATGAAAAAGTAGATTGACATCAATAGGTGCCAAAAAAGAAGAAATAAAAGATAATGCAAGTTATGGATAAGAAGACAATAAACACAAGGCAAGAAAATGATGAGGGGTATTTGGTATAGTGGGAAGATTTACAATAAAAAAAAAACACTTGGACTAAAGAATGTGAGCTGAAGAAAAATGATAAGAACAAATGGTAGTAGTACAATCAAAGAAATTTGTAGGAGCTGAGCTATTTTCAATTAGAGGAAAATGATGTAGAAAAAGAGTTTGAACTTTTGGAGGCCATAAATTTTAATCCGTAGCTTTGTTTGAGCCCATCTTTGTATCAAAAAACTAGCTCAAAATTTTCAATACAGCAATAACCCCCTTTTTTTTATCATGGGATGTTTTTGATATTTTTTGGAGGCCATACGTGACCATTTGAAGATCTTAAATTGTAGTTTAATTTTATTTTTAAATTTTTTTCTAAATTTAAAAATTGTCTATTTTTATAACTAGACTTGAACTTTAATGGAAATTCATCAAATAATTTAATTTTAGTGTTTAGTTTATTTTTGTAAATTTTTAGAGTTTCATGCACTTGCATACAAAAGTTACTAAAAACAATAGTTGTTAAAAATAGCAATTCAAATTTTATTTATTTTTAGAGTTCTGAATTTTACATATCAATTTCAATTTTAAATTGAGATATATTTATGCATAATTTCTAATTATTTAAATCGTTCAATACAAATAAATTTAGATTATTATTTTAAAAACTCTACCAATTAATTTTTTTTTTGTCTTAATAGTCAGGGTTGTTACCAATCTACATTACAGATACTAAAATTTTTAAGGACCACAAAAAGAAAGATAAATTGATTGGTAAAGTCATTGAAACTGAAAATACCCTATTAATTTAAATATAAATGATAGTTGTAAACTAAGGCATGCATGAAAACTTCATATATAAAAACTTAAGTAACACGGTTAAACATAAAAAGGGAACATAACAATAATTTATTATTTATTTAATTAACTAAACCAATTAATTAATTATGCATTAAGTTGACTACTTACACTACTACTATCTATATACTATTTATTAAGCATTGGTCTCAATTCCTTCAACCTGATATTGATGGGTCCCCGAGAGACCTGAAACATGAGTAAATGTAATCTGCATAAAATTAAATTGTGAAAACTTATACAAGAAAACAAATTTATCCTTGTAATCTAGAATATGGTACTAATAATTTTATATTAAATAATTATTAACCTTTATACATAATTAATTGGTTAAGACTGAAGATAAAATGTAGATAGATCGGTTATATAAGTTGGTTGTTCCTACCCTATCAAATAATCTTACAATCATCTTCTAAATGGATGTATGGATCCATGGAAGGTTCTTCCAATGTCATAAGTCAAGAACACGGTGGTTGTTTTTATAATGAAAAGACGAAGAGAGATTTTATTGAAAATTTTGTCATAATGGAATACGTACAACGCCAGAAGTACACATAGTCTAGAGCAATTAGTTTCCTCCCAGTTGTTGAATACAAAGAACGGCAGTTGAGGTTCAGCCCTCTCCTCTCTATATACAACTAGAGGGCCCTCTCCCAGCCCCAGCTATATAGAGTAGAGTAGAGTAGAGTAGAGTAGACTCTCGTCTACTCTACTAAACAGAAGGGCTGTTGGGAATTTGATTTTAAACATATTTGTCCTTGTAATGAGGCATGATAGCGAGGTTGAAACTCGGAATATTTAGTGACGAGAAAGCAAAGCACATGGACTTCTGAAATATTCTCCTGTTTTGGTATTGTTGTGAAAGAAAATGGGCAGAGTTCCATGGACTGCTTTGCCTAAAAATACAGGTAATAATGTAAGTGTATAATAATGTACGTCTTCTCTCCATTGTTTGATAGAAAGATCTTCACGTGACTACTTTCCTTTCAAATTTCATAGAGTAGCTTTCAATGTAAGTATGTCTTAGGCACAAACCAAATAATTACATGGATACAGATTGTCAACCCAGGTGAATTTTCTGTCAGATTTTTTTGTGTATTTAAAATGTGAAAGGGCTCTTGGATAAAATATGTAAAAAGATTGATGGATATTTTCTAAATAAGAAATTAGGATTATGATTTGAAATTTTGTAGGTTGAAAAAATATAAAATTTTATTATTTAAAAAATAATTTAAATATATTTTATATTATATTAAAGATGTTTTTTTTTTTTTTTTTTAATATAAAAAAATTAGGGAAATTTGATTCTATTAATTTTAATTTTATTTTTTATGAATTGATTAACCGTCTTAGATTGAATATTCTGAAAACAATATTTAATTAATATTTTCAATCAATCAAAATAATTAACACTTAAGAAATGTTATTATTATGTGAAAATTTTAAATTTAATTTTTTCATTTTATTTTTTAATTTGAATATATTATAATTGATGATTATAATTATATTTTGAGATGTAGGAGAGTTAGTAAAGTGGTTTGGTTGTTTCAATCTTTATTTATGTTAAAATCTTCTTAAAATATGTAATGTCGGTTATGATGATATTCTCAAAGTTAATTGTAACTATTGGTAGTATTCTTGAGACTAATTGTAATAGTTGGTGGTATATACTCCTAATATTTAATCATTTGGAATAAGAACCATTATTATATCCTAAAATAATTTGTAACTCTAATAAAAATAATAATTACATTTTAATAAAATAAATTATACTTTATTATATAAATTTTAAATATATAATAAATAATGATTACGATTATACACATTCTACTAATTATTACAATATATCAATTATATGAATAATACTTAAAATTAAAGATGTGACCATTTAGTTGTTATAATATTATCTTATTTTATATTTAAAGTATTTTTTTATTATTTATTTCTAATATAATGTATATGTTATAATAGTGATTAAAATTATTAATAAAAATTTTACTAAAATAAAAATATACAATTATATATCAAACTTACTATTGAATTTTTAATTTAATATATTATTTAATAATGGTTATTGTTTATTATAATAAATAATAATTTTATAATTATAATTATAAGTTTTAGAACAGATCTATATATTAATTATTGGAAGATATAATTTTAATATTAATTATATAATTTAATTTAAAATTATATAAAATTGATTAATAAAACAATATAAATAAAATATGACAAATGTTTTAATTTTATTGATTTTTTTTTTAACAAGTAAAATTTGAAACAAATTCATATAAATTTTCCTATAAAGAAATTGGTGAGAGACTCCCATAAAAACTATATTAATTATTAGGTGTTGATTAAAAATAAAATATTTATAATTACCATTATTAATTAAAATATAAATAAAATAACTATAATCATTAAAGGGTTGATGAAAATATTATTAGATAAAATTGTAACTATTACAGTTTTTCAAAATGATTTTTTTTTATAAAAATAATAATTTTGATATTATTTCTAAAATTTAATGATGTAATATTTGATTTAATTTAAAATGTTCATGGCTATAAAATTCTACATGATTTTCTTTAAATTGATTATTTAAAATTATAATCACTTATTATCATAAAAATTATCCAATTAAATATTAAAATTTTAATTAATTTTATCTAAACATTAACATGTTATATTTCAATATATTTATATTTTATTAATTTATTTTAATTATTTATTAAAATATTTCAAAAAATAAAAAATAAAAATAAAAATTAAACCAAATTAATCAAAATTATTATTAACTTGTCTTAATTATTCATCAAAATCATACCTTTAAAAAATATTATAAAATGAAGACTTATATATTTTCATTGACAATTAAAATTATATCTTAGAAAAATATTCTAGCTTATTATTTACTAACTGTATTTGTTGTACTTATAAAAAATATTCCGACTTTTTATTTCTTAATTGTATTTATATTTTTAATGTTTAAATTCAATTATATTTTTGAAGTACCCAGGTTTTGCACTTACTTTATATTGGTAAAGCGACACATGTTTGATTTTTTATTCATTTTTATAAAGTTAAATAGACTGTCTCATATATATATGATTTTGTATTCATTTTTATAAAGTTAAAAGTGTCAACTTTCATTATAAAATGGGTATATATATGAGATAAATATTTGATTTTTAATAATGAGAAAATATATTTTATATGATTAAATTTGTACTTAATATTAAATAATGTATGTATACAAAAAAATTTAACGTTAAAAAATAACATATATATATACAATTTTATCATAAGATAAATAATTTATTATTTTTATTTTCAATCTGATATAATGACTCTCTCATATATATACCAGAAATATATTTTCAAAAATAAATTATATATACATTTTAGCAATTAAATCAACAATTAAAATGAAAACTGATCACAGAAGTAGTACTCTTATAGATTTTTGATAACTAATCAATGCCTAAACTAGTCAAATTAAATATATCTATTAAAAAAAAATAAACTATGAAATATTTGTTTTTTAATAATTAAAAAATACAATCAACACGATCAAATTTACACCCAATTTAAAATGATAAGTATGGGTGTGTGTATGTATATGTGTGGATATGTTGAGAGACAACTTACATAAATACATTTTTATTATGGAATAAATAATATATTATTTTTATTCTCAATATAATATATTGATTCATATAAATATATTTCAAAAATACATTTCCAAAAACAACATACATATACATTTTAACAATAAAAATAATAACTAAAATAAATATTGATCCCAAAATTATTACTTTTATCGATATTGGACAACTAACCAATACTTAAACTAAGTAAGATAAGCACATCCACCAGTAGATAAGTCTTAGCCCTACCCATCGCCATCATCGATTTGAACGTGTGAAACAGTTTTAAACATGTGATGTAACAAGGATGAGAGAATGAGGGAGGGAGAGGGAACGTGGGGCAACGGGCTTATATACTTTTAGAGATTTCAGGGTATACAAAAGAATTATTAATTACTAACAATAACATGGATTTACCTAACATTTTGTTTCCATGATCTTAGTCTCATGTTTATTAAAAAAATAATGTAATTTGGTTATTTTCACTTTAGGTGGTTCTTTGTAAGGAATGTATTATATATTTAGATGTATTATGGTTTCATGAAACCTAAAAATGAGTACTAACAAAAATGTCTTACTTTCTATAAAAATGTTTTATGTTCATGAGTTCGTAGTTTTTCTTAATGGTTTTATGGTTTATGTGAGTTAGGTCTTAGACTATGTCAAAATAGGTTGTTTACAATTATTATTGATCTTTTTTGTTCATTTTTAAATCATGAATCGAACGTAATCTAATTTGATTAGTAATTCTTAACATTTTCTTAATTAAGCTTATTCTCTCTTTCACTATAAGTTTAATAATGAACTCAAGGAATAGTGGATTAATTTGCATATGACTTTTAATAATCTTTATTTCTCTAATATATTGACCATTATATTTTTACTTGAAATTTATTGTAACAATGATTATACCAAACTATAATCTAAAATTGATTACAATCTTATTTACTGGAAGATTATATTCATTGATAAATTTTAAGCCTTCAAAATTAATTTATAAAATTAAATATTATATTTAGGTAGGTCAATCTTCTCCCCACCCCCCACCAAAAAAAAATGAAAATACCTCTTAACCAACCTTTCTTATTAACATATGACACCTCTTTTTTGACTTTAGGTTTTATATTACTTAGCTTTGGGGATTGATGAATAGAGTTTATCCTAGATATCTTTTATTTTTATTGTGAACTTGGAGACTCAATGAGATGGCTCTTATCCCTTCCTTTATGGGGCTTAATTAACTATTTTCATGCTAATAATTAATACATAATTTGTAAACAAAATACAATGCAAAGTTTAATTATACAAATTGTAGTGCATTCTTTCATATTAAAAACTCAATCATAATAATGTACCTTCAAATACAGAGAAATCTTTTATTAGATTTAAAAAGAAAAAACATCACAAATTACAACTATAATTTTTGTTTTACACGGAAATTTTATTTGAAGATTTTTTTTAACATTTTCAGTTCAATAACCTTCAATGTCGTCCTGAATCTCGTTGTCCTCTTCTCTTTAACCTTTAATTAGATGTCGCATCTTGCGCTGCATTTCTACATTTATCCCCTCTTACTTATTATGCATCTTTCATGTGCATAGATGTGCTTGATCCATGGAATTCTTAGATTGCATGCAGAGATGATCTCCGTTAACAATAGCAATAGACAACCTTTTTGCAAATTAGTTGCTCGACAATGCATAAGAAACTGCTCTTACTTTGACAACTCTTCTCTTTTACCGACAAGCATTTATATTACTCTGTCAGAATAATAAATCGTTTGGTGGTTTTTTTTTTGTAGTTGATGAAAATAATACAGCTAACTTGTTTTCATACAATAGTACTCTTGTACGTCTTCTCTCCATTGTTTGATAGAGAGATATTCATGTAACGACTTTCCTTTCAAATTTCATACAGTAGCTTTAGATGTTAGTATGTCTTAGGCTAAACCAAATATTTACGTGGATACAAACCCAGGTGAATTTTCTGCTAGACTCTTTGTATATTTTAAACGTGAAGGGGCTTCTGAATAAGATGTGTTAAAAAAATTGTTGGACATTTTTTTTAGATGATAAACCATAAATTTTTGTTTTAAATTTTAATTAAAATTTTTAAACTGGGAAAATATAAAATTTTATTATTTAAAAATTATTTAAGATGTTAAATTTATTAACTTTTAATTTTATATATGTTTTATATCGTATAAAAGTAGTTTTTTCAAAAACTCTTCTTTCAATTTTATAGATCAGGAAAACCTTATTTTATTAATTTTAACATTAATTTTTATAATTTGATTAGCAGTCTCAGGATAAAAGTTCTGAAAATAATATTTAATTAATATTGTAAATTAATTAAAATATTTAAATTTTATGAAATGTTATTATATGAAAATTTTAAATTTTATTTAATTATAAGTTTGAATATATTATAAATGATGATTATAATTATATTTTTAAATACAGGTGAGTTAGTGAAGTGGTTTGGTTGTTTTAATTTTTATTCCAATTAATATTTCACTAAAGTATGTGGGTTAGTTATGGTAGTTGGTGGTATTCTTGAGGTTAGTTGTGATTATTGATGGTATTCTTGATGTTAGTTATGGTTATTGATGGTATTCTAAAGACCAATTGTCGTTGTTAGTAGTATTATCGAAGTTGGTTGTATCGTTAGTGATTAATCACTTGAAATCTGGACCATCCTTATGTTCTACACTGATTTGCAACTTCGATCAAAAGAAATTACCAATCCAAAATAAAATAAATTATCCCTTGTTATATAAAATTTGAATATAATATAAATCTTGATTATAATTATATATTGTTTACATAAAACTAATTATTTCAATGGATCAATTATATGAATAGTGCCTATAATTAAAAATGTGATAATTTAGTTATTAAAACATTATTTTAATTCTAAGTTTTTTGAGATTTGAAATGGCGTCTCCCACTCCTATTCCCACCCATGTGTCTAGTTTGAAGGGTTCGGTTGCTAGTACGCCACCTAGATAGGTTGCTACTAAGCTTACTGTAGGTTATTCTATGGCTCTTGGTGTGTTGTCTAGCGTTATTATTGGAGCGTCGTCTGAGTCAAGGGGTTTTTCCACTGTTGGGACGCTACCTGCTACTGCAACTGTGGTGTATTCTTCTATTCTGGGATCTTCCTCTGGTGATCTTGACTCTTTTGCTAACATGGTTCATGCTGGAGTCTCATCTCCCCAAAAGAAGATTTCTCATTCTACTCCTATGACTATGAGTAAGTTGAAACCTTTTGCATTACCCCCTCTTGTTGTGATTTTAGTGGATGAAGTGTTAAAAAATGAAGAATATTTTTATCAAAAGGGATTGATATGCAGATTTGATAGATTTTGACCATGAATCCAGGACTTAAATGCCTACATCTTTGAGCAGTGGAGTCCCCTTATAGAGGGAAAAAATAAATATACCCATGTGCTAAAGGATTTTTATAGTTGGTTTTGATTCAATCGCTGATTGAAATACTATTTTTAATGGTTGATCTTGGTTTTGGGGGCAACATGCACTACTAATAAAAACCTAGGTTTCCACCTTTAACCCTCTCACTGAATCTTTCAATAGGCTATCGGTTTGGATTCATCTTCCAAATTTGCCTCTTCATTTTTGGTGTGAATCTTGCTATAAAGGCATTGGAAACTCGGTGGGCCATTTCATCATGGTGGATCTGGCCACTACTTTCTTTTCTCACACCACATATGCTCATATTTTAGTGGATTTGGATTTGTCTATGCCTCTCCTAGCAAAGGTTGTATTACAAGTTGCTAATCGTTCTTAATACTAGCCTTTGGATTATTAAGGTATCCCATTTCATTGTTAGAAGTGCTTTAATATGAGCCATTTGGCTTTTGAATGCCCCCACTTGAAGGTTCCTTGGGCTTCATCTTGGTGGAAGGATGCTCTTCAAAAATACCTTATGGTAGGTGTTGATTTTGACTCAGATGCTTTTGATCCTCCTTTTGACGATGGGAAGCATCCCCTTCCCCCACTGCATGACTCTTCTGTTGCTAGGACTACTCTAGGGTCCTCCGCTACTATTGTTGATGATTTTGGGACTGCTACTTGGACTACTGCATGGACTTCCCCTACGCCTGCTAGAACTGTAATAGGGTCCTCCCTTGTTGTCTCCCATGATATTGTTGTTGTTGCTGCTACGGTTCAGACCAGGATTGTTGATGTTAGTGCAATGTTTGTTTCTAGGGCTATTTTTGTTGTGTTCTCTCCCCAGGATCTAGCCCCTTATGAGGAATTGGTGAGTTTTTTACCTCCTTCATCTCCTAATTTCATGAATGGAGATAATACTACTTATTAGACTGTTGATCAAAGGAGGAAGTGAGGTCTTCATAAGTACGTTTCATAGACCTACTTTCGGGCCAACGATGTTTGACCTACTAGATCAGGTTTAGTTATTGTTTAGTCTATTATGTACTATTAATGTGTTGTTTTTAGTACATTTGAGACCTTTCTGCTTTAGGGGCTGCTTTGTATAGGGTTCAGGGCCCTTTCTTCATACTCATTTAATCAAAAATATTATTTTAATTATAGAATATTTTTTATTATATATTTTTTTATCTATATGTTGTAATGGTGATTAAAACTATTAATAAAAATTTAACATAAATAAAAATACATAATTATATATGAAATTTATTAGTGAATTTTTGATTTAATATATTATTTAATAATGGTTATTGTTTGTCATAATAAATATTAATTTTATAAATGGAGGTTATAATTATAGATTCTAAACTGGATCTATGTATTAATTATTGCAACATATAATTTTAATGTTAATTTTATTATTTAATTTAAAATAATATAAAATATATTAATTAAATAATAAAAATAATAAATAATAAAAATGTTTTGATATTGAATTTTTTTAATACTTAAAATTTCAAACAAATATATAATGAATGTCTTTATAAATACATTGGTGATAGCCTCTCATAAAAAATATTATTAATGAATTAGATATTGATTAGAAATAACATAAATATAATCGTCATTATTAATTAAATTTAAAAATAAAATAATTATAATTATTAAAGAATTGAGACTTTTACAATCCATAATATGAAAGAAAATATTTTTAAATAAAATTTTAATTATTACATCTTTTTCAAAATATATTTTTTTTAAAAAGAAAGAAGAATAATTTTAACATAATTTCTAAGATTTAAAAATGGAATATTTGATTTAGTCTAAAATATTAATTTTATAAATGGAGGCTATAAGTTAAGCTCTAAACTGGATCTATGTATTAATTATTGCAACATATAATTTTAATGTTAATTTTATTATTTAATTTAAAATAATATAGAATATATTAATTAAATAATAAAAATAAAAAAAATGATAAAATGTTTTGATTTTTTTTTAAAATTTTTTTAATACATAAAATTTCAAACAAATACATAATGAATGTCTTTATAAATTGGTGATAGCCTCTCATAAAACTATTATTAATGAATTAGATCTTGATTAGAAATAAAATAAATATATTCATTATTAATTAAATTATAAATAAAATAACTATAATTATTAAAGAATTGGCACTTTTACACTTCATAATATGTGAGAAAATACTTTTAGATAGAATTGTAATTATTACATCCTTTTCAAAGTGGTTTTTAATTTTTTTTAAAAAATTAACATAATTTCTAAGATTTAAAAATGGAATATTTGATTTAGTCTAAAATATTAATTTTATAAATAGAGGTTATAATTATAGGTTCTAAACTGGATCTATGTATTAATTATTGCAACATGTTAATTTTAATATTTAATTTAAAATAATGTAAAATATATTAATTAAATAAAAAAATTAAACAAAATGAAATGTTTTGATTCTGAATTTTTTTTAATACATAAAATTTCAAACAAATACATGATGAATGTCTTTATAAATAAATTGGTGAGAGCCTCCCATAAAAATTATTATTAATTAGATATTGATTAGAAATAAAATAAATAAAATAATCATTATTAATTAAATTACAGATAAAATAATTATAATCATTAAAGAATTGAAACTTTTACACTCCATAATATGAGGGAATATACTTTTAGAGAAAATTGTAATTATTACATTCTTTTCAAAATAATTTTTTTAATTAAAAAAATAAAAAAAATTTAACATAATTTCTAAGATTTAAAAATAGAATATTTGATTTAGTCTAAAATATTAATTTTATAAAATTTTAAAATTTTATTTAAAATTATTATAACTATCATACAAATTATTATATTATATATCTAAAAATAAAATTAATTTGATCCACACTCACATATCATATCTCAATGTATTTATATTTTATTGATCTTATCTTAATTATTCGTCAAAATATACCCCCCGAAAAAACATTATTGACTTATCTTAATTATTCATCTAAGATTATACCTTAAACAATATTCTCCCTTAATGTTCGTCGATTGCATTTATATTTTACATTACTGTTTACGTTCAATTATAGTTTTGAAGTACCCGAGCCTTGCACTTAGTTTATATTGATTGCACAAATTTGAAATCCCCAGCATACTAGACAAAGCGATAGATATTTCATTTTAAAAAAGAAACTTTAAAATGAAGGAAAAAATTAGGAAATATTTTGTTTTTTATAATAATAAAATGTATTGGACATGATCAAGTTTCTATCTAATTTTAAATGATATATATATAGAAGAGATTCGCTGAAAGATAATTTTTATAAATATAATGTTATTATGGGATAAACAATTTATTATCATAAATTCAAAAATTACAAGATAATAAAATTATTAATAAGTTAAGATCTTGAAACAATATTCATAATTGATTTATATTGAATACCTTTAAATGATTTACAAATCTAAATTATGTTTAAATAAGTCTCAACTTGGATTTTAGAGTTAACATGCAAAAATTTTAAAAAAAAATTAAAATATAAAAAAAGTCTATTTTTAGCAACTATTATTTATAATAAGTTTCGCATGCAAGTAAGCACAGATCTAAAAATCTCTCAAAATACTCTAAACATTATAATTAGCCTATAAGATGAAATTCAACTGAAGTTGACATACAGTCCTAAAAATATACAATTTCTGAAAATAGAAAATTCCCCAAAAAATAATTAAATGGTAATTTTAGACCCTCAGATGATCATATATGGGCAATGAACTTTTCAAAATGATCATTTTGGTGTGTGGAAGAGCTCAAACGAATATACAGGTCAAAAGTTATGGCCTCCAAAAAATTGGCATATTTTTTCTGCATCATATTATTTTTATTCTCAACCTGATACAAATGACCTTCTCACACATATATGCCAAAAATACATTTTCAAAAATAGAATACATGTACATTTTAACAATAAAATCAACAATTGAAATGAATATTGACAAAAGAACTAGTACTCTGATATTTGATAACTAATCAATTTGATTTTTAATAATGGGAAAATAAATTTGACATGATAAAGTTTGTACCCATTTTTAGATTATGTATGTATATAGGAGATTTTATATGTTGAGTGACAAATTTCAAAAATGCATTCTTATCATGAGATAAACAATCTCTTATTCCTATTGTTTGTTTCATACAATGATCCTCTCAAATATATATGCCAAAATTACATTTTCAAAAATAGAATACATATATATTTCAAGAAAAAAAATCCACAAATGAAATTAATATTGATCAAAGAACTACTACACTTGTATCTATTTGACAACTAACCAATGTCTTCTAAACTAGCCAAGATTAGCACATCCATCAAAGGATAACTCTTGGCCTTGCCCCCCACCATCATATGCTTGAGTGTGGGATATATATATATATATATATATATATATATATATATATATATATATATATATATATATATATAGAGAGAGAGAGAGAGAGAGAGAGAGAGAGAGAGAGGGGTCGACTAGGGGGCTTATATACTTTTATTAGACATTTCAATTTACACACAAGGATTAATAATTAGTTAAAGTGACTTGGATTCACCCTATCATCTTATTTCCATAACCATAGTCTCATGTTTATTTTTAAATAATAATGTAACATGGTTTTTTTCACCCTAGGTTGTTCTTCTCCATGAAGGTATTATGCATTTGGATGTATTACAGTTTTATGAACCTAATAATCCTTACCAACTAAAGTGTCTTATCTTCATGAGCTCATATGTTTTCTTAGTGGTCTTATGGTCTATGCGGGTTAAGTCTTATGTTATGCTAGAATAGGTTGTTTGAAACTTTTATTGATCTTTCTTGTTCATTCCTTAGTCATGAACTTTACATAGTCTAGGTTTATCAGTAACCCTTAATGTTTTTTTAATTGGGTTTATTATGTGTTTCATGGTATATCTAATAATGAACCCAAGGATTGGTAGACTTGGCTACATATGACCTTTAATTGGCCTTATTTCTATAATGTGTTTACTATTATGATTTTCCTTGAAACTTATTGTAATAGTGGTTTGTACCCTTATAGATTTATGACTTAAATACAAAAATATTAGCTCAAAATTATTACAATATTGTCTATTGGAAGGTCATATTCATCAATAGGTAATAGTATACCAAGTCAAAATCAAGTATAATTATATTAGCCTATATTAAAAAAAACTAGGAGGTCATTAGGTGATTCAGCTTCTGAATGGTGGTGAATCTAGTTGGGAGGTATATAATAGCATAGATTAATTATGAGGATTAAATGCAAGATTAAATTTATAGATTTCAAGATGAAGTCACCTGACTGTATGATATGGGGTACCGAATGACTTTTTATTGCAAGGCTGTAGTTGGGTGACAAAACCCTATAGTCAGGTGATAACTGTGTTGGCATATGATAACTTAAATATCATCTAAACACCTCACTATCATCCACTAGGGAAGTTGTTAGATGATAGTTGTGGTGTCATCCACCAGCATAGCTATCACTTGCCTACAGGATGTTATTTACCGAATGCAAGATGTAGTTACTCAACTACATCCTCCAATCATTTGTCTGCATGCAATGGACAACCATCTACTTCAACTAGTGTGGATTACATATAGAATCTAGGCTATCAAATAATATTGAGTGGATCAGATGGAAAATGCATTATCTACCAACACAATCATCGAATTCCATCACATCTACTAGCTCAGTAAAGCCAGCTTTCAAAACTAAGATCCATGGTAGTTGCCTATAAATACATTTGGGCCACTTCATTTTACACACTTGAACCTTGAAATTTATACTCTAACCTTTTGGATCCCTAATTTGAATCAAATCAAATCACCTCCTAGGCATCACCTAGACAATACCTATGCAATAATGGGTGCCAGAAGATCATCTCTATCTAAAATACTATACTTAAACCTCATGTTCTCGTAGATACTATGATTTTTGGAACGAGTTGTGTACATGAAATGGGTAAAAAATTATAGTTTAGAGGGGATTTTTATGATGCCCAGTATGGCAAGTACACCAATTTAATAACTATTTTGCTTAAAAGCTATGGGCGTGATGAGTGCATGCTCATAGTAAAAATACAATCAGAGGTTGTGTGATTTGGTGTTAGGCCAAAACACATCTATCACTTAATAGGGTTCCCCCTCATAGACACAAATTCTAATCCTGTGACCACCCATGTGTCTCTGACAGATTAGGACAAGAAGTATTTGGAGTCTCACTTCAACTAATCAATTAATGGTTTGTACTAGTTGGTTAAATTGTTTTTTTCATTTACATATTGTTTTAAAATTTATATATCTACTAAAAAATATTAATAGTGAATCATTTACGACAATCAATTAAAATTGTATTTTAGGGAAAAGTAAATCTAGTAGGGTTCTCCTTGTACAATATATTAACAATCCTTTTATTTTGACAATGATAAAATTCTTTCAGGCTAGAATTGTACTACAAGAAAGACAAACAAACATACCAATCTGGGCTATGGTTTACATCATGCATACTTTGAGTAGCCAAAAATTTGATTGATATATGTATATGTCTAACAAAATTATCAATGATTTAATTTTTTCTCTTACCATTGATAATTATACTTTTACATGTACCAATTATATTAAATTGCTTTGTACAATGAGGCACTTCATGAGTTAAAAATGGAGATCACAAAAATTATAACTACGCTACAATAAAAAAATACAAATAACTTCTCTTACAGTTGTAGAACAAGAGGTAATTATGTCCTTTCTTTTATGTTCTACGTTTTATTATTGAAAATTTATTTAATGTTCACTATTTGATTTTAGTAATTATGTTATCCTAGAAAAGAATTATGTATCTAGTTTCAAGAATAAAAGTAGTAGTAAGAGGTCCAAATCCCCCCAAGGCCTATGGATAATCAAATATGGATGTTGAATCATCTCATCTTCCATTGATCAGACAAAAATGAATCCATAGTTCTATTATGCCTCTAGGAATTCCACCCCATGTAGTTGAATTGACAAAAACTCAGGCCTTGTCTCATGTTGTTGGTAATAGCATTGTCCTATTTATATTATTTATATTTTCATTGTATAATGTAGATGTTGTGTTTGATTAGCTTCAATTTGTTTTTTCAATGTCATTTGAATATTCATCCAATCTTCCCAAATTTTGCCTCCAAATATTTAGTTACAACATATATCTTTAGGGCATCCTCAATAGCTAGGTATGCACCCATAATTATATATTTTTACAATATAGTTATGAAATATTAAATTTATTTCCATTTACCAGTTATGTAATGCATTTTAAACTTGCATATGCCCCTTCTCAAAGGAAAAAATTTCCACCACCACCACCAACCCAACAAATTATTACCAGGGGCAAATATTTGTCATATCCAACACCAAGCAGTAACACTATCCATTTGACAACGTCAAATTTTCCAAACCTTTCTCTTGGTAGTATGCCCAGCTTAGGGAATTATATTTTACAACATATATATCTTGATGATGAGTTTTTGGGGATGGAGAATGTGGATCAATATATTTCTTTAATCCTTATGATATTATTTAGGCATCACAGTTGAAGGGGATATAGGTTGATTCCCAATAGCTGCCAACATCTGGTTCTCTGGGATCTAGCTCACCCCCTTGCTAACCCAATAATATTATTATTAAGATTTAATATGAGCTTACCTATTTTCCATTAGATAATTTATTATCAAAAATTACAACCACCTATGTAAAATAAATTGTTCTTGGTGAAGTTGAGTGTTTGAGGATATGGGAGTTAAGGGCTAAAGTTTTGATAGGGAAATAAATACCTGGTTTCACAATCACTCCAAATTTAACCTACTATACAAATTACTTGAAAATCAAATATAAAAAACTAATATTTTGTTGAATTATGTTTTTTATAGAGCAGTGACTATTAGTAATGATCCCAATGATAATGTTTTAAATTTATTGTTGAACAAAATTGAGAATTTTAATGTATAATCACAAGCGTACTATAAAAAATGGGCAAAATACAAAATATTCATGGTTATTGATGATGCAAGAAAGGGGAAAATTGTGGTAAGTTATACTCATTCTTATTTTTTTGTCATTAACATTTAATTCTTGTAAGTTTTTATCTAATTAACATTCATCATTTTAATTGCAATCAAAATTATTGTAGATATTATTATTATTATTATTATTATTATTATTATTATTATTATTATTATTATTATTATTATTATTATTATTATTATTATTATTATTATTATTATTATTATTATTTAACCCTAATAATATTGAATAAATAATAACAAAATATAATTTAATATTTATCCCTTTGTTTGCTCTCTAGATGAAATAAGATAATATGTTGTCCCATTTTTTAAATTTTCTTGACACCTTACTACTCCAATTGTAATTCATTGAGTCAACTTTATAGACAAATGAGGGCTAGTTACAGTCACCTAAAAAGTAGGTGCAACCACTTGATATTGACGGGTTAGAGTCTTCCATGTGATAGGTGGTTGGTGTTACCCTATAGTTGAATGTAGTCACCCGATAATTGGGTGCAGTTGTTCAATAACTGTAGCCTAAAAACTATTGTCAGAAAACTATTTGTTGCCACCTAATAATTTTTTGGTGTCACATGATGGCTCAATATATTTTCACAACATTTATATATAGTCACACAATAGCTGTATCCTAAAGACTATCATCCAACACAAGACAACTACTTGTTATTTCCTGACAACTTATTGTTATCATCTGATAACTTGCTACTATTTCTTAGTAGCTATATTTAGTTACACAACATATGGATGTAGTCATGTGATAGCTTATTGTATTCATTCATTTCTTGGATTTCATCCTTCATCAGCTAGTTTCAATCACACAGTAGATAGTTTAGGTTGCAGTCACCCAATAGTTTCTTGTTGTCACCCAACACCTTCTTCCTGTCATTCAACACCTAACATTGTGCTTTAGGGTAGAATGTTTAATATATAATATATCATGGTGAATTCCCCTAGATTATATTTTTTGGTGTCGATGATGTACATATGTAGGAGAACATTTATTTTAAAAACTAGGTAAACTCACCTTTAAATTTAGATTATACCCAATAATTTAGGCAATCCTACACTATCACCTACCACACAAAATCACCAAATCCCAACATAAAAAAATGAAATATTTGTGAATTATTGAAGATTCACCACTAAAAAAATCCTTGGTTATTGTTTATAATTAGGAATTATACTTATGTAGCTCATTGTTCCCAAAAAAATGAAACCATCTCTTAGCCAACATTTCTTTTTAACATACTAACACCCATTTTCTGGATTAGGGTTCTATATTACTCAGCTTTGGGGAATGATGTAGGGTTGACCCTATATATCCATTTTTTAAATTCTAAAATAACATACTCAACCAAATTGCTCTTATCCCTTCATTTACAGGGTCTAATTAACCATTTTCAAGTTAATAATTAGTACATAATTTTCTTGACCATATGTAAACAAAATATGGCGTCGAGTTTATTCATGTAAGATGCATTTATTTATTCAAAGTTAAAACCTAGTCATAATAATGTAGATTAAAATATAATGAAATATCTTATTAGGTCTAAAAAGGAAAACACCATAGTTTACAACTATAAATTTACTTTGAAACCCTAGTTTAATTTGAATGTTTATTTTTGTATACATTTCAATTTAAGTAACCTTTAATGTCATCTTGAACCTAATTATCCTCTTCTCTTTAACCTTCTAGATCTTGCATCATGCACTATATTTTTAACTTTATCCCTTCTTACTTATTATTCATCTTCCATGTGCGTCAATATGCTTGATCCATGGATTTCTTAGATTACATGGAAAAATGATCTCCATTAACAATAACAATAGACAATTTTTTTGTAGATTACATGCAAATATAACTATGTCTAAAATCCCTATGCATAGATTAACTAATATTTATTGAAATAATGGGGTTTTTTCAGATATTTCACATGATATTAAATGATATTGAAAAGCTACACAAAAATATGGATATAGAAAATTGAAAACCTAATTTTACTTTCACAATCTTAACCACCATGAATTTAGACAATTTGAATGGAGTCAAGGTTATGTATTTGGTTATGGCATCTCCCACCAATCCCCTTCTAACTTTATTTATTTATATTTATTTCTTAACATAAAACGTATTCAATTAACATAGCCATTACTTCATACAAGGTTTGGGATGTTGGATTAAATGCTTACTTATTCATTGCATGCTTACTTTTATTTAATGTGAAAAATAAAGTCCCTTTATAGTATTGATATGTATACACTATGACCTTTTATATGTATTATCATAATTTGGAAGTAATGGGTGTATTAAATCTAGTTAAGTTAAAATTAATTGAAGTGTAGGGAATTAATGTAAAAATGACTTTTAACTAGTAAAATGAAAGTAAAATAATAAAATGTAAGAATTTAAAATGACTAAAGCAAGATAACTTTATAAAGCACAAAGAAGACTTAGCTTATTTATGCCTACTAGGTTGACTATGTGCAATTGAAAGATGGTTAGAGATGACCAATTCATAATGATTCATTACATGAAAATTTAATTGAAAATGTCACTATTCTAGGACAAGATCTATTACTACTGTAGTCCTTTATGGGTCCATCTTGAACTATGCATTAAAAAAAACTTGTGGTACAATCACCTGTGCCTACTTAAAATACACCTATATGTGGAATTTTGAATGTCAACATTGTGAAAATACCCTGAAAATGACCTCTTCAAAGATGGCATGCCAAAAACAATTAAATACTTTTAAATATGAAATTATCATAGGTATCTTTCACTTAAATAAAAAAAAATGACATTGCCTATCCCTGTAAAAAAATTAGTCAAATTTCCCTTGAATTTGATTACAACTAACCTCAAACACTAAAGTTTAAATCATTACCTATGGGACCAAAAACACTAAAAGTAGAAAGTCCAAGTGGTAATATCATCTTCCATTTATAATAAATATTCATTATAAAAATCCATATTTTAGTGAATAAGTGAGATGGAAAAGTCAAAATAGAATGAATACACTACCTATGCCCTTCATAATAAATTTATTAAGGGAATTTTTTATAAAAAAAATAGATAAAATCTAGCAAATATCTAATCATAAAAATGTCTTTATAATCAAACATTAATATTTTGTATAATTTAAAATAAATGAGTTTAAATTGGTTGATTACTAAAATAATTACTTATTTTCAAATTTATTATAGTATATATTTTTTTCAAAATTATTAATTATATTGACGATGGATTTTAAAGTCATTTACATGAAATTTACTTCTTTGACTTATAAAAATATTAAAATAATTTAATTAACATCTAAAATATAGATAAGAATTGGACATATTAATTACATATAATAAGTGGTTGTGATGGTGAATGAGTGCATATTCCATAAAATAAATACATGTTGATGACCATAACATATTTCACATATATACATTCAGAAGATAGATTCAAAGGATAGTAGATATCTTTTATCCAACAATATATAGTGTTATTAAAGGACAATCTACACCAAGGTTGTCATACCAAATTTAAATGTCAATTGGAAAGATGGGAGATTATTGGCTATATCCTGAGCACAAATTGACAATAATTGAAGCCACATTTGAGGATTAATATTTATTACCTCAATGCATTTGGGACAAGTTAGCTGAATAAGAAATAGCCTTATAGCTATATAATAGTGTATAACATGATTTAAAATCATCCATGCTAGGGGTTACCCATAAAACCCCTCTTAGTATAAATAGGAAACAAAACACATTATGGGAACATATTCAATAGACAAACGTGCACATAATCCATTTTGATTTGAATAAGACTATATCTAGATGTTGGGATCCAAGAGCACTATTATCTAAAGCATTTACAAATTATTAAATAAGACAAGGACTTAGTATGGGCATAAATCATACTAACATTATCCCATATTTATGAATGCACATGATGATTTATAAATCTATAAGTGGATGAGGGTAAGTGAAAAAATTTGGGGGAAAAAAAGGGTCCTTCTCGTGGACATGATTTTCCTAAAATGTCAAAAATTTGAATTGTTATAGATAATTTGAGATGGCTACACTGAAACTTTGAAGATGGTATAAGAACATGCATTATAAAATTTTGAGTTTAATTTCTAAAACACTATTTTTAAAAAAAAATAGTTAAGTATAACTAGGTCAAACATCTAAAATTTGAAAAATAACTCCTATTTTGAAAAGAAAATAGAGTAGATAAATGGTTGTTTCACCCACCAATTTTTAGCATCATTTAATATTGTTTAAAACCCTTTAGTGAATATTTAGGTAATATCTTCTAGGTATTTATCTATACATTTTTACTATTTTTCAATTAATATATTTTTTTATTAATTTTTCAAGTAAATAAATCTTGAAAACTAACCCAAAAAAAAAGGATAGACGGTCATGTAGCTCCCTTAAGTACCTAAAAAAATTGAAAATTGACTTTATTTTTGAATGTATGTATAATTAGGCCTATTTTGTGACTATATAATTTGTTTTGCACTTGGATCAACAAAAAATTTACATAAGCATGAATAGACATATATATTTTTGGCATGCAGTGTCTTAAAAAATGTATAGCTAGAAATTAACCAAGATTAAGCCCTTAAAATAGTCCAAAAATTATAAGAACCATATATTTGGAAAGAGGAGAGCATTATCATTGTCATGGTAATATTTTTTTAAATTTTATTGTTGAAATCCATAGTGTATTTGGGGATGGAAATTGAAATTTATTATTTTTTAATCAAAACTCTTAGAATTGGCTATATATTGATAGGTATAAGACTTTGGCCCCAAAGTCCAAGCCATTTCCAAGATAAAAGGCTTGATTTTTTGAATTCAAATTTTAATAATGTGTATGTATTACTATGAATGGACACATTTTATTAAGACCATTCACACGTTATTAAGAATACATACGCATTATTATGAATGCATACACTTTCTTGTTATTTTGCACCCAAAAGCATAAAAACATGTGTATTAAGGTAATATTTACTTGAAGTTGATATTTACTAAAATAAATGTAATGTTTACTTTTATATTATTACATTTATATTCCTTATAATTTAAATTCATTTTAGTAAAGATTAATTTTAGATTTATATTCCTTATATTTTAAATTTATTTCAGTAAATATAACAAATTAGGTTCACTCTACATATGATAGAGTTGGTCTCACAACTACATGCCTTATAATGTGGAAAATAGTTTTTCAAAAACCAATTTGGTCAATAATTAGGAATTTTTAGGGTCTCAATATTAAACATAAGGATTTCATGTATAACTCTTGTAATTGATGCCCATTTTTGTAAAACATATAGTTATATTTTAGGTTTATGTGCCTTTTGTATTATTTCTTAACATTTCTAGGAGTCCTAGGTTTCTCAAAATTGAAGTTTTCAAACCACTCACTTTGAAGTTGATTTAAAGTGGTGCGATTGGGGTAGCATAGGCTAAATTTATCACTTGCACACATCAAATGACCACTTCATACTGATTTCACTTGTTCATCATCACTCTATCATCCCTGATCACTTCCTCCTCATTCTTATCACCCCTAATCACTCTCTCATCATTCGACATTATCCTTAATCACATCCTTATTGACCCTCACTATTACTATTCATTTCTCATCAATAACATATCATCCATAATCACTCTTATATTGACCCTCACTATCCCTCATCATTCATATTCACTCCTTCCTTGTCCCTAATCACTCTTTCCTCATCCTTCATCATAAGTATACAAGCATATGTACTCAACAATAATATCTATTAAAATGGAAAAATTGATAGAATTTGATCCTACCAGTACATTTGAGGATGTCAAATAGGTAGATAAGGATGATGAGGGGCCTAGTAAAGAATAGGACACACCAACTGAGTCAAACTAGTAGATAAGAGCTACCATCTTCAATGTTCTCCTAATACCACCAAGTTCCACACCTTTATCCCTCTCAATATATATGGGGATACCCTTTGTACCCATGGGACATATTCAAACTACTTTATTAGCTACTAATGTTCATATAACATAAGCACCTTGGGTAAAAACTTCTCCTACCCCTCCACTAATGCATGTTACTACTCGCCCACTATAGTTACTTAAAAAATTAAAATAAGGACTCTTCCAGTCACTTTATAAGCTCACAATTCTCCTAGAGTAGAATAAATTCCACCTATCTATGTTAGTGTGCCACTAGGTTCTTTATATATTAATCTTGAAAAGGAACACAAAAAATGGGATGACCTGGTAGAACATGATGGGTTGGATAGTCTTATAGAGGATATTATGCAAGGAAATTTTTTTATCATCTTTCAATCCCTCCAATTACTTATTTAGGTGTTGAAGAATCATAATAAGTTAATGTTGCTAGCATAGGGTCCATAATTAATCAAGAATCTATCATTGAAAATAGTCCCAAGGTACCCCTTCTTGCTACTTTTATTTCCACAATAATTAACACTAGTCCCATGGATAGACCTAACACAAATGCTTTGCTAATTGTAATAGGATATTGCGATCTATATTTGATTTGATCACACTACATTAGATTCAAGGATAAATTCTCCATTTAATAATGTTATAATAGAGGTAATTTTTGATGTTTTAAATTATTTGATTTCTTTCATTCCTGGCATTATTATCACCAAAAGATATTATTATGCATCAATCACATAAATTTTGAAAGCATTGGCCCAAGCCCATTCGATTCATCATGTTCCTTCCACTACCATCCAATAAACCACAAGGGCTAATGCATATTTTGAGGACTTGGTATCCCCATCCATTTATACTACCCATCCAATACAAACAAGACTTTCTAATTAATTGGAGATACCCATTATAGAGGCCACTCAAATAGAATCCCTATTACTTTCCATTTATAAATCCCTAGGCTTAAAAAATTAAACAATTAAGACTCCATAATTAAAGAGTAAAATTTAGATAAAGGTTTTGATTGATTTTATTGAATCCCTCTCTATCCTCCATTTCATCTTCCATGGATAATATTTCATATTCAATCTCAATGCTACCCCTAGACAACCCTTCACCCCTACTTCCTCAGATATGAACTAAGATACTGAGTAAACATTAATGGTGATGATTCTAAGGATAAAATAATTGGAAGAAGAAGAATCCATAAATCATGACTTGGTTATCAACGAGCTACCCAAAGTTGCCATGAATTTTGATAGAGCCATAAACACATTGAAGAGGGTGAGGAAGAAGACAATCATGGTTGAAAGTTATCTTATTGAGCTTTAAATTTAAAATAAAAATTTATTCTCACTCATTAAGAAAAGGAAGACAAAAATTGAAGACATGGATGACTTTAAATAATATCCTACTAATTTGGTAGATACATCTAAAGGAGCAATCAAAAAAATGCTTCAAATAATTTAATAATATAAGAAGAGACTAAAGGATAAAAATGTAATTGAGGCCCCCATAGATACAATAAATAATGTATAGAGCTCTGTTAAGACTCTATATAAGATCTTGTGTTCCATAAGCTCAATGAGGTAATGGTCTCAACCATAATGGGGAAATTTGGTCATTTTTTATGATTTCATGAAAGACCAATATGCTAAATTGAGCTTCATAGGAAGCTAAACTTGAAAAAATGCATACCAACACTTAAATATTCTACTAGCACCTTATGTGGATTTGTCTCAGAATCATGTAAGTACCAAGAGGGTTTCTTTATTAGTTTGGCATAAATAAATGCAAGATTTGATTAAAAAATTCACAATCTAATAATAGATAACTATTCAAATTCTCAAGGATATGAGCATCATAGGGGTGTATTCACCTTTTGACCAAATATTTTCTAAACCTTTTTTAAAATCTCATTACATACTACAGCCAACAACCTTAAAGTAGAAGTAAAAACCACTATTTATAAAAGTAATGAACAAGTGGTGAATTTAATTACATTCATGAGAGATAAGGTAGCTCAGACTAAGACGCTAAATTTTTATTTTATAACTTATATAAACATACATAACAAGTTGATGGTTAAACTTCTAGTATTATTCAAAAATTCTATCATTGATTTTGAGATTAATGATCTTTATTTTACAACAATCATGGGTGAATACAAGGAGTTATAGGAACAAGGGAAATTGGACATTTTAGCAAAATAATCATTATCTCAAGCTCAATATTTAACAACTATGTCTATGCTCCTTGGATACACTATAGTATATACTTCGATAGGAACAATGCTCATTACCATGTTAACTAATCTCCCTCCCTGACAAGCTTTGATGACAACTACCACCTCAACTCAAACTCTAGTAACAATGACCACACATGTTATTTCAGAAGAAGGTCCCATAATGACACCCTAGTACTTTAATTTAAGTTACATTTCCAATTATAACAAAGACTTCATGCAACTCTTGTTATATTTTATCATCAATTGCAACTTATTTTGTATGAAAGAGCTTTGGAGTCTAAATTAGGATTATATTTAATATTTTATAATCATTCATAACTTTCATGCTTTTCATACATATTCCTAATTTATATGTTGTAAAATTATACTAATATTTTAGGATTAGGTGTCCCCATCCCAAGCTATAAGTACATGTTTATTCCTCATTATTAAGAGAGGATATTTTTTCAATTATAACAAACAAGGAATTTTTTCAAGTTTCTATTAATTTTTGTTAAAGTGTTATCTCTTCCAAATAATTTATGTCTTATGAGTAATTTTCCTTAAGAGATTATAATTTACAATAGTATATGTGAATGTTTGTTTTCAATTATTTAAATTTGATGAATATTTAGTTTCATTGCTCATTAATTATAGATCATATATACTAGTAATTATGAACATATGATATGCTATGAAATCTTTTTTTAACCATATCTTTGATTATAGTTGATGAGTATGTTGAAACTGTTTCCTTTGATGATTAATTATGTCCATGTGTGAACTATGCTGACAATATTTGACATCAGATATTAGTTCTTGACATTTATCATGTCTAGGTCCTAGGATAGAAAGAGCCTAACATGGAAGGGTTTAGTCCTTAGTTGAGTTATAGACCCCCTTTCTTTTCTAACATACATTTTCCTTTTTTTAGATTTTTTTGATAGATTCACGTTAGGTTAGATCCACGTATCCATCTCAAGTATAATCCATACATTCATTGCATCTAAACCATTAATGGTTAATAACCACTTCACTCACTATTATTCCACCACATGATTTTTAAAAAACTGATAACTACAACTCGTGCACTAGAGAGAATATTTTGCCAATCCAAAAATTTTAGGGACCTTCTTTTATAAACCTTAGTGTGCATGAAATCCACATCAATAATGTCATTATTAAAATATGCCATGCTTTATATTCATTCCTTATAATTGCATGTTTTATTTTTTTAAAATGAGCTTTGCACTATCTTACTAAAATGTTTGAGAATCATAATTAGTGTTTTATATATATATATATATATATATATATATATATATATATATATATATATATATATATATATATATATATATATATATATATATATATATATATATATATAATGCCATGCTTTATATGCTTTATATTCATTCCTTGTAATTGTATGCTCTATTTTGAAAAAGTTATCATTGCACTATCTTATTAGAATGTTTGAGAGTCATAGTTAGTGTTTGAGAGAGAAGGAAAATATATTGCTACCTAAGATTCAAAAGACTCCAATCAATATCCATTCACATATTTAATATCAAAATCCTCTCAAAATTACAAGGGTAGTCTTCTATCAATTTATTAACCCATGTGAAAAGATAACCGAAGCCTAATTAAATAATCATTTTTCTAATCGTAAATTTCTTTAAAAATAATTAATTTTTTTCCCCATAATATGACTTGTCTCATCAGTCACATGACTATCATTGTGGTGCACTACAAGTTTGGAATAGCTTATTGGTAGATCTAGCTCCTCTATCCCCTCTATCTATAATAATAGTTGGGTGGAGGAAACCAATTCAAATAGTTTTCAATAATTATGATATAATTTTAAATTTTAATAATAATAATTTTATAATAATATCATTAACTTTAAATTATAAAATTTTATTTTTTTATGCAAGATAAATATATTTTAAAAAAAATATTTATAAAATTGAGAATCATTTCATATTACTTTGGTAATTAAGAATGAGTTCATATTAATTTTATATAGTTGTTTAGTTAATTAATACTTTCAATGATAAACATAAAATTTAAAAAAAATTAAATATAAAATAAATAATATATTAAGATTCTCATTATTAATTTTGTTGAAGTTATATTAAAAAAATTCATGTGATCTATAAAATTAATAACAATTGTCATATTATTAATAATGTTCTAACTTAAAAATAAAGTCACATCATAAAAGATGAGATAAGAGAAACAATGAATATTTAAAAATTATAAATTTGTTAGATAATATAAATTATCATATTAATTTTTTTTATTACTTTAAATGTTTAATACAACAATATTATATTAAATTGCATCTTAAATCTTTAAAAATATATTCTTAACATATATTTCATAAGGATCTCCTAAAATAATTGGATGCTCTTCAACTATATTTAAAGTTACATAATAAAAATGAGTTACAAAATATAATATTATATTACTTATTTATATTTTAATATTCATTATCATTTAAAAAATAAATATATGGCAATTAAAAAATATGATTATTAAAAATAAAATTAAAAAAAAATAAACTTTTAATATACAAAATGTGTTACATACCTTAATTCTTTTAAAATATCATTTTAAAATTTCTCTTACAAAAATATCTTCACATCAAAGATATGCTCTTCAAACATGTTTAATAATAATAATAATAATAATAATAATAATAATAATAATAATAATAATAATAATAATAATAATAATAATAATAATAATAATAATAATAATAATAATAATAATAATAAACTATAGTCTATTAGAGGTACGTTTCCAATTAAATAGACATGTCAACACCCCCAAACTTATAGTTATGGGTATACTTACAGTATGTTGCCATATCATATATTAAATGAATTAAAAGTAATATATATGAGCATATTTGTACCCCATTCTCCATTAAATTATGGTATTGAATATATTATTTAAATAATGCAGAAATTTTTTTACATAAAACATTAATTTAAAATGAATACAAAGGATAAGAAAATATGTCAGCATTTAAAAAAAACTAGACAAAGTATATCCCATTAAAAAAGGGTCAAACATTACTGAAAATAAGACCACCTTATGATACATTCAATGTACTACAATTTGGCGATTGTGAAAATGTAAAGAAAATAAAAGAACTAATCCATTCTTCAAACCTATCCATATTAATAATTTTTTTTATAAAACTTCCATAAAAGTGTGAAGTATCATAATGAATCAAATTTTAAAATAATTATTTATAAGATAATTTATGTATATGGGTTTCTTTATAATGGTTAAACTGGTAGGAAAAATTAAACAAGAATAGAAAAATACACTTACAAAATTTAACAATTTAATGTTAAGAAATTGCTATTGGCAGAGTATGACTTTAAAAAAGAAATTAATCATCCAATTTACATTGAAAATAATAAAATTCTCTTGTTAAAAAGATGATAGAAAGATAGAACGATTAATAAAACCATTAAAATTAGAAATGCCCTATTAATCTACATAAGAATGATAATTCTAAATTAAACCACACATAAATGCTTTTTATACATAAACTTAACTTGTACGACTAAACACCAAAACATAAAAAAAAAGAAAAGAAAAAAAAAAAAAAAACCAATAATTTATTTTTATTTAATTAAATAAATAAACAAACAAATTCTCTATTAAGCTTTTTAAATTTAATTAATTAATTCTCTATTAAATTTTCTAATTACTCTTCTACTTTTTGGTGAGGCATCTATGTACTATTTACTAAGCATTGGTCTCAATTCCTTCTAGCGTGATGTTGATATTTTAAAGTATGGCAGTGATAATTTCATTTAAAATAATTATTAACCTTTATAAGTAATTAATTCTTGGCTAAGACTGAAGATAAAATATAGGTAGATCACTTATCTAAGTTGGATCTTCCCAACCCCATCAAATAATATTGCAATAATCTTACAATCATCTTTTAAATGGATGTATGGATTCATGGCAGGTTATTCCAAAGTAGTAAGTCAAGCACATGGTGGCTGTCTTTATAATGAAAATAAGAGAGATTTTATTGAAAATGTTGTCATAATGGAATACAAACAAGGCCAGAACTACACATAGTCCAGAGCAACTAGATTTTAATTCCTGCCAGTTATTGAATACAAAGAATGGCAGTTGATGTTCAAACAGAAGGGTTGTTGGGAACTGGATTTTAACATATTTGTCCTTGTAATCAGGCATGATAGCGAGGTTAAAACACTGAATATTTAGTGATGAGAAAGCAAAGAAATAGTTTCACATGGACTTCTGAAATATTCTCCCTTGCTTCTTTTTATTTCGACTCCCAGATTACATGAAATGACATAAAAGAGGGATGAATAAAGCACCTTTTAATTTCATGAAGTGACTCTATTGCACTTTTTAGTGTCATGAAGTGACTCTATTGCACCTTTTAAGAACAAACCCAGCTGGATTTTCTGAAGTGACTATTTGTATAATTTCAACGTGAAGGGGGCTTTGGGCTGTGTAAATTTTTTTTTTGGATGCTTTTTTTTAATGAAAGATTATAGATTGTGATTTGAAATTTTTATCTAAATTTTTTGTATTGATAAAATATAAAATTTTATTATTAAACGAATATTTAATATATTAAATTATTTTATTTTATGTTAAAATAGTTTTGTTTTAATTTTATATGTGAAAATTTCAAATTATATATAATTTTAATTTTAAACATATTATAAATGATTATTATAATTATATTTTGAGATGCAAGTGAATTAGCAAAATGATTTAGTTCTTTCAATCTTCACTTATGTTAAAATTTCATTAAGGCATGTGATGTTGGTTGTGGTTGTTGGTGGTATTCTAGAAGTTGGTTATACTTATTGATGGTATTCTCGATGTCAGTGGTATCATTGATAGCTAATCACTTGGGATCTTGACTACCATTATATTCTATACCAATTCATAACTCCAATCAAAAGAAATTACAATTTAAAAAAAAAAAAAAAAACTTAAAACTTTATTATATAAATTTTTAATATATCATTAATGATGATTATAATAGTACATTGTTTACATATAGCTATTTATTATATTTATAGTGCCTATGATTAAAGATCTATAAATTGGTTTTTAGAATATTATCTTATTTCATCTCTAAATTAAATTTTATTATTTTCTCTATGTAATCTATATGTTATAATGGTGATTAAAACTATTAATAAAGGTGTAAATAAAATAAAAATACATGATTATATATGAAACACATTAGTGAATTTTTGATTTAATATATTATTTAATAATGATTATTTCTCATAATAAAAATTATTTTTATAAATAAAAATTATAATTATAAGATCTAAAATAAGTTTATATATTAATTTAATGTCAATTATATAATTTAATTTAAAATAATATAAAATTTATTAATTAAGATAATATAAATAAAAGATGATAAATGTTATTTTTTTAATAAGTAAAATTTGAAACAAATCCACAATGAATGTACCTAAAAATAAATTATTATTGTTAATCATTAAAATATTAATTAGAAATAAAATAACTATAATCACCATTATTAATTTGATCATAAATAAAATAACTATAAGCATAAAAAAGGGTGAATCTTTTACACTTTATAATATTAGAGAAAATATTTTGGGATAAAACTACAATTATTACATACTTTTCAAAATGGTTTTTGGAAGCAACGAAATATCTTAAGGACCTCCTTGAATCCTAATTCTCACATTAAAAAGAGGTTTGTAGCTTTGAAGAAGTTCTATGTTGAAATGTTACTTTACGAAGCTTAAATATCTTCACAAGATTTAGTGGAACCTTATTTTGATATTATCAAACATGTTGATATCATAGGACAGGTTTAAGACACACACTTATCTCATTATATCGGAAGGAAAGTATAAAATAAGACTCAAGACTTATAAGCAGCCGTTGTGGGTCTTTTAGACTTAATCAATTTAATTGAGGGGTTTTGACTCAATTCAAACTCTAATTGGCTTAGATTACTCTATTTAAATGTTCAATAATGATCTTACAAGAATAAAATGCCTTCATATAGAGTTTGGATCCAAACAATAAAGAAAACGCAGTCAAATTCTTCTTTTTTAATTCTTTTCGATAATAATCTACATGAAGGTTTAGGCACAATGGTTTATAACTGAAACCACAAGGATATTTTTAAGATAAGAACACTTATATTAGCTCATAAATCCCTTGTATCAAATAATACTAATTTTTTTAGAGAGTTTTACCTAGTAGATTTTGAGTTATCAAGTTTTTTTTTCAAAAACTTTGATCTATGGTTTTTTTAAGAAAATAAGGGACACAAGAGCTTCTTAACAATTGTTTACAAAATCCTTTAGTTACAATTTGCCTTGTTAGTATATTTGGATAAACCTTGACTGATCAAACATCTAAGGGACTCATAGAAACACCCTAAGACCCCTATACAACTCATCATGATCCATTACAATATCCAACTATTCATATATTTACAAGGAAATATTTGAAAATTCAAATTTAAGCTTTTGGCAGGAAAACTTGCCAAAGCACCTAACTAAACTACAAACTAATCTATAAGGCCTCATACTATTCATTTATTTTTTAAATGACCTCTTGATACTATAGAGACTCTTGACAATACAAAATTGACATATTTACAATGATGCACTTGCATAAGACCACTGAGGTACATAAAAAATCTCTCATGAATTCCTGTTCATGAGTTGCTCTATGATGTTGTAATGTTTATTGATCTCTAAAACTAAAATCCAAGTTGAGTCTTAAATTGGATTATCTTTCCACTTAGCTAAAAATTGAAATTATTCTTTACTTATTGTCATTTTAATCACCTTCTCATCTATAATAGCTTTAAGTTGATCTGATGGTTTCTTTGGTAGTTGTTGTTCCCAAGGAAGGATGTATTCATGTAAATCTTTAGATGCTATATCATTGATTTCTCCTTCTCTAAAAGGATAAATATCATCAACATTAAAAATTTGAGAGATTCTAATATCCATTAGAAGCTCTAGCTCATATTCATTTGCTGAAAACTTTTAAGGACCTTAAAAGGTCCAATCTTTGTCAATTTCAACTTATTATATTCCCTTTTTGGGAATATTTATTTTCTAATATGAGCCAATACAAGATCTCCTAATTTAAAATTTACCTCCCTTATTTTAAAATCAAATATCTTTTTATACTTTCTTGAGTTTACCTATAATCGGTGATTTACCAATTCATGGAGTTCTTGCATAGCTGCTAAAAATTATTCACCATCCGTACTTATCTTTTATTGTTGGCCTAAATTTTTTAATTCATACAAACCTATAGGATGTATACCATATAAAATATAAAAGGGAATCATATAGGTGTACTTCTATTTGGTGAATCATTATAGGAAAATTCTTTTTATGCCAACACTTGATCCCATTATTTGGGATGAACACTCAAGAAGCTCCAAAGGATTTTCCCAAGGCTTCTATTGACTACCTTAGTCTGATCATAAATTTTAAGATGATATGCAAAACTAAATTTGAAATTAGCACCCAAGTTTTTCTAAATAATCCTCAAAAAATAACTAAAAAATTTAGTATTTCTATCATAAATAATTCTATTAGGTTAACCATGTAGTATTACTCTCTTTGAAGAATAAATCAACAATGTGAGTTTCATAACTTGTCTTATAAAAAGGAATTAAATGATCCATTTTATACACTATAACAACCACCAAAAAAAAAAAAGAATCATTAACTTTTTGAGTTCTAGGCAATCCAAGAACAAAATCCATATTTATTAAATCTCATGGCCTATTAGAATTGGGTAATTGCTGATATAACCCTATATTTGGGCTTCCCCCTTTCACATATTGACATACTCTACATTTTTTCATTAAATTTTTTCACGTCAGGTGATATACCTAGCCAAAAGTATTATGCAATTAGTTGAGCAATCATTTTATCTTATTTAAAATGTCATGCAAGGCTACCACTATGTTCCTTCTTAAATAAATTATCTCTCATGGATCCTTTAAAAATGCATAGTTGCTTACCTTTGAAAAATATTCTTATAGTAACATGTATTGTAGGGGTGGAGGGAAATCCAAGAACAAACACACCTGTTCTAATTCCTCCTGTTAGGATCTTGCTCCTCAGAAAGAGCACAATATGATTACCAAATATAAGCAATTAAATATGCAGAAATAACCAGAAACACAAGTAACTAGAATTCACCAATAGCACAGAATATGAGAGACAATACACTATCTTGTATTAACACTTTACAAAAAAGAATACAACAAATAGCCGCCACACTCTTTCACCTTACAGATGTTTGCCACACCTCAAGTGTACAGTAATTCTTCTCACACACACTCTCCTACACAAAAAATGGTTCCAACAACAAACTCACACACAGAATTGGTGTTCACCTCTCCAACCAGTCAGTAATAACCCTACCGGTACACCAAGCACTCTATAGCACTTCAAGCTGATCTCCCATGAACCTGTAACCTACAATTCAACAGACCAAACTTACATGTAGATCCCCTATGAGCTTGCAACAACCTGCAACTCAATGATCTTACAACTAGAAGGAACTCTTCCTTTCTATCTCATGCTTATACAATACATGCCAATGGGTCTATAAATAGATCCCTAACTTAAACAATAACTTAGACTCTTAATTTAGACAATTATCCTCGCAGCCCAAGACTCTAACTGGTCTTAACATGCAAACTCTTCATTCACTTAACTAACTGTCCGTGAAACGAGCAGTTCTGGAACACACAGGCGACCGACGCCGGTCCCTGCTTGTCTGGTTCTGCCGATGTCGACCGACTCCCTGCCATCGCCAGTGGCCTTCTACACTGGTCTCGATCGACGTCGGTCCTACTGTCGATGCCGGTGCTCCTGGATCTCAGCAACCTTCTGTTCCTTCAGTTTGCAAAGTGTTGAAGCTTTTAGCTCCATAACCTAACAATCTCCCACTTGGAGATAAACAGCTGCAACCTATAGCTGTACCTGTACTCAGTCTAGTTTGTTCCCTTGGCTTTGTATCCCTCCTCAAGATCACTCTTGAAGACCAATCACCACAAATCTTGTAGTGCAAAACCTGTCATCCAAATTACCTGCCACATCCGCATCTACAACCATGTAGAAAAAGAACTTGACCCTGCATAGCATGTGCACCTGCTGCTGGTCCCACTGAACTGCCCTTCAGTATTACTTTCCCAGATTGACTCCAAACTTGTGACAACTCCCACTGCTTGGGAAAACTCAGGTTTAGTACATACCATGCACTCAACCTCATTATGTGAATCAAGACACCTGTTCTGTGAACTGTCTAACCATCGGCGTGCTAATCGGTCTCACACAATCATCCTGAAACAAAGTCAACATGTGACCTTCCATGTCTCTAGAACACACTCATGCCAAAGAATCTTGCTGCTCCCAGATTCTCCATGACACACACCTGAACTAGCTTTACCTTTAGTTCAGCGATACCTGTATATGTAACCCTGCAACAAGCACATCATACAGAAATAGGATAATGTAGCTAATATTATCCAACTTGGTAAAGAGAAACACAATGATCAAACCTCCATTGCCCTGTAGCTAATACAAGACCATATACCCTGATCTTCCATCTCACGTATCCATTTCCGCTCTTCTTCGTCCTGAACATCTATTCATCTCTCAGTGCTTACTTCCAGCTGGAAACTCTACCCAAAACACCTATTTGGTTCTCTTCCAAGGAATCACATCCTCATCCATGCCAAGCTCCCACTGTTTCTTGGATCTACCTGTTCTGCTTCTTTAACAACTTCCTGGTTCTATACCATAAGTGAGTAACAAGTAGTGTAAAGAAGGGAAATGACGAATTTAAGAACTTACTTACGCCTTCAGTCCTCCATATGGGTGCTTGAGACTCCATGACAACTAGCTGTCCACCCAAAATTCATCTTAGTGACCGATGCCGGTCACATCTCAGTCTGCAGCCGATCGATGTCGGTTCCCTGCGACTGCCACCTTGCCGATGTCGGTTTCCCCTGGCCGGCGCCAGTCGATATCTACCCTGAGTCACCGATGTCGGGCTGCACATAGCTGACATCGGTCCCTGTCTGGATGCCGATGCCGGTTTTCCTGCCGATGTCGGTCTCTGTGTTTTTCTAGTGAGACCTGACTTTTTCCTGTGAGCTCCTTTTGGATCAAACCCTTATCTAAATCACCCTTGCTCTGATCAAAATTCCTTTGCACCTTGTGCTGAACTCTATCCGTCACCTTCTCCTTGAAAACCAAGGCTTTCCTGTTCTTGTCACTAACATCGGATTCCTCAAGAAATGTCACCTTCTTCTTCTACATACAGAAACCACGATCCATGCCTTCCAAATCTAAAAGCATACTCTTTGACTCAAGAACAAGCATCTCCTTCTTATCTATGTGACCAAGCCTATTAAGCCACATCTCTGAATCTACAGCTGAAGTAGATAACCCAGAAAGAGAATCAGTAATAGAAGTAGATAGATAAAGCGTACCTACTTTCTTACCTCTAGCTATAACAAGTGTACCCTTGGTAACCTTCCAAGAGTCCACTGTGAGAGTTACTATGCAACCCTCATCACCCAAACTTCTAATAGAAATCAAATTCCGCTTCAGAACTGGGACATGCATGACCTCCTTTAACACCCATGTGTCACCTATCTGCAATTTCAGCTTCACTTTTCCTTTGCCAACAATCTGACAAGGCTTACCATCCCCTACACAAATTTCTCCAAAGTCTCCCTAGACATACTCATGAAAAAATTCCCTATGTGGGGATGCATTAAAAGAGGCACCAAAATCTAAAACCCAAGATTCTACTTTATCCAAAGAACATACTAGAGCATCCTGTGCAACGTAATCCACAACATCTGCTTCTTCTCCATGTCCTTCATGCTGATCTTCACCCGATCTGTAATCTCTCTTTAAGTGCCCTTGCTTTTCACATTTCTAGCAGGTTATTCTGCCATACCTGGACTTGGATCTTTTACCTATCTTCGACCTTGATCTCCCATGCTCTATCTTCTCTCTTTGCCTTCCTCTGCCTTCAACACTCAAAGCATCTCCTGATGATTCACCTGTGCTTTTCCTACGTATCTCTTCATTGAATATCACACCCACAACATCATCCACTTTTAAGACTTTTGAAGCAGACACAGTGTTAGAAACTGCCATTACCAAACCTTCCCAACTTTCAGGTAATGAACACAAGATTAGGAGAGCTCTAATTTCATCATCAAATACAATATTGACTGAACTTAACTGGTTTACCAAACCGTGGAAATCACTAAGATGGCTATGAACAGATCCACCTTCCAACATTTACAAATTAAATAAACGCTTCATAAGAAATACCTTATTAGAAGCTGAGGGTTTTTCATACAAATTTGCCAAAGATTCCATCAACTCCACCGTTGTCTTACACTGTGATAAGCTGGAAATCACAGATGATGCAAGACTCAATCTAATAGATCCCAGAGCCTTCCGATCAAGAACCTCCCATTCTTCATCCTTCATATCTGAGGGTTTGCTATTAACCCCACCCAACGGTAAGTACAAATCTTTCTGATACAGATAGTCCTCAATCTGCATCCTCCATAATTGGTAGCTCTTGCCATTAAACCTTTCCATTTGTAGCTTACTATCTTCTGACATTGCTCAACTCCCACTCAAACAGAAACCCTGTGAGTAACCTGTAATCAAAACACACTACCCAGATCTAAACCAATCTGTTAGTATCCCAACCAAAAGCTCTGATACCAGTTGTAGGGGTGGAGGGAAATCCAAGAACAAACACACCTGTTCTAATTTCTCCTGTTAGGATCTTTCTCCTCAGAAAGAGCACAGTATGATTACCAACTTTAAGCAATTAAATATGCGGAAATAACCAGAAACACAAGTAACTAGAATTCACCAATAGCACATAATATGAGAGACAATACACTATCTTGTATTAACACTTTATAGAAAAGAATACAACAAAGAGCCGCCACACTCTTTCACCTTACAAAGGTTTGCCACACCTCAAGTGTACAGTAATTCTTCTCACACACACTCTCCTACACAAAAAATGGTCCCAACAACCAACTCACACACATAATTGGTGTTCACCTCTCCAACCAGTCAGTAATAACCCTGCCGGTACACCAAGCACTCTATAGCACTTCAAGCTGATCTCCCATGAACATGTAACCTGCAATTCAACAGACCAAACTTACATGTAGATCCCCTATGAGCTTGCAACAACCTGCAACTCAATGATCTTACAACTAGAAGGAACTCTTCCTTTCTATCTCATGCTTATACAATACATGCCAATGGGTCTATAAATAGATTCCTAACTTAAACAATAACTTAGACTCTTAATTTAGACAATTATCCTCGCAGCCCAAGACTCTAACTGGTCTTAACATGCAAACTCTTCATTCACTTAACTAACTGTCTGTGAAACGAGCAATTCTGGAACAACTGACTGTTTGTCAATAGCAGTTCAGACCGCTACAGGTGACCGACGTCGGTCCCTGCCCTCCTGGAGGTGACTGATGTCGGCCGATCATCTGCCGATGCCAGTTTCCCTTCTGCATCCCCTGACCGATGTCGGTGTGGCCTGCCGATGCCGGCGACTGCTTACGCCAAAAAACCTCCTGTTTGCCTTAAGGTGTAGCTTTTAGCTCCACACCCTAACATGTATTCCATCCATAGACTTATATATTTACTTATATGATCCTTTCATGCTTTATTGCCTCTTTCAAATATTCATATTCCATATATAGATCCTTCAAAACATCAAAACCCATGATGTTCACTTGCATTTCTTACATAATCAAGTTTCTCTTTTTTATAGCATTACAAACTTTGTTAGATTGGCCAATTTTATGTTTGATAAAAAAGAAGAAACTTTAAAATAACTCAACCCATTTATCATTCCTTTGACTCAATTTAATTTTATTTCTAATAAACTATAAAACATGATTGTAAGTGTAAAGAACAAAATCTTTAGTCATTAAATAATGCCAACATTTATTCAAAGCCTATATGATAGTATAAAACTCTTGGTCATATGTTGAATACATATTTTTGGCCTCATTATTATTCTCACTAAAATAAGGAATACGTTTTCTTTATTGTCTTAGGACAACTCCAATAGTAGTCCCACTTGCATCAAATTCCTTTTTAAACAACTTACCAAAATCAGGTAATGCCAAAACAGGCTATTATGTAATATTATTTTTAAAAAATCTAAAAAAATTTGTTTGTAACTTCAATCCACCTAGATAATTGTTAGTTTCCTTTTATGGTCCCCAAAATAGGATCACAAATACTACTAATGTTTCTTATAAAATTTCTATAGAAACTAGCTAGACCATGAAAGATTCTTACCTCAAAAACTTTCTTTAGAGTATGCCACTCTTTTATATTTTTGACTTTATCTTTATCCATATTTAATCCCTCTTAATATATATAAAAAATCCAAGTAGATTAGCTATGTTTCCATAAAAGTACATTTTCTTAGGTCGATTAATAACCTTTCCTCCTACAACTTTCTCAAAACCATTCTTAAATGCTCAAGATGTTCATCCTTTGATTTAATATAAAAAAAATATCATCAAGATAAAAAATAAAAAATTTACATGTGAATGATCTAAGCACTTCATTCATGATTGACATAAATGTTCTTGGAGCATTTTTCAATCCAAATAGCATCACAAACCATTCATATAATCCATCGTGGGTTTTGAAGGCAATTTTCCATTCATCCCATTCTCTAATATTTATTTGATGATATCCTCTTTTGAGATCTATTTCATAAATGTACTTGGAACCATTTAAAAAATCCATTAAATCATCTATTCTGAGTAAGGGAAATCTATACTTTATAGTGATCATATTTATGGCCCTTGAGTCAATGCATATTCTCAAACCTCAATATTTATTTGGTGTTAGAATAGTTAGAACCATACAAGGACTTATACTTTCTATAACCAATCTATTGTCCAATAATTCTTGTACTTGTTCTTTGCATTCTTCATTTCCATGTGGACTCATCTTGTAAGATACCTTGTTTAGAAGGTTTGTTCTTGGTATAAGATCAATATGATGAGTAATACTTCTTCAGAGGTAATTCACTTGGTAAAAAATCCACAATAATTTCACTGAACTCATTCAACAAGTATTGAAATTATATGGGTATTTTATTAAACTTAGTAGTAATATTTTTTTTGGCTTACCGATGATTTCATTACTTACCTCCTCCTTCTTGATTTGTTGCAAAAATTACTTAACATTGGTTAAAACACCTTATAACTCTCTTCTATTGGTGTACCTTCTTATTCAAAGAATGTAAGAACATAATTCCTATCATCCTTTTCAAAAGTGTAAGTATTATGTCTACCATCATGAATTGCCTTGTTATCATATTGAAAAAGCTTGCCTAGAAGAACATGACACTCATCCATAGGCATCACATCACACATGACCTAATCCTTATAACTTCCTATTTTGAATTATACTTTACATTTCTCTTTCACCAAGATATGATGAATCTTTTGAAACTAAGATACTTTATATGGAGTTGGATAAATTACCTTTCTCAGATTTAGTTTATTAACCATTTTAGTACACACTAAATTATCAATGCTTACACTATCAATAATAACTTAACAACACTTACCTTTATTTTTTCAAATGGTCTTGAAGAGTGTATTCCTTTGAAGAGGTTATTTGATATCCTTAGTGGGTTTAAGTAGCACCCTCTCTATAAGTAATGATTCTCCAACTTTTGGAGCATCTTCATGGGTAGGTAAAATCATACTTTCTTCTTTAGCATGAGCTAGATAAGAACTACCATGAATTGTAGATGGATTATCAGGGCATTCATAGAACTTATGACCAAAATTTCCACATTTGAATCATATACCAAAAAATCCTCTACCTATTCTTCTATTAAATGACTTTATACCTTGGAAATAATAGCTACCTCTTAAATATATTCTTGTCTCTATGAATTTTTAACTTCTTCTTGGTGTGATTGTAGTTGACTCCATCCTCCTTGTTGTTCTCTAGTTCTACAAATTTTTCCTCTACCACTTATATGATGAGGTTACTTCCTTGATAACATTAATTATAATTTTAAGGCATACTAATATGCCTTTCAACTGAGTTAGGTGAAACAAGACTAATCTCATCTTAGACAATAAATTTCAATTCATTTATATATCTGGCCACCTTCTTCATGTATTTCTCAAAATGACTCACTCTTATGGTTATCTTGTAGCACTCTTTAGTATAATATTCTATTAACACATCTTTTTGATTCAAAATTTTAAGCTTTATAAAAAGATTATTTGGATAATATTTAGGCATAAATTTATGTTTGAGCTTGGCTACCATCCTATCCCATCTCTTAATCTTAGGCTTTCATTTTACTATTCTCTCCTCTTGTATGCCATCCCACCATAGGGAGGCATGACCCTTGATCATTGTCATGGAAAATTTCACTCTTTTATTACCATCTGCATTCTCATAGTCAAATTACTTGTCTAAATCACATATCCAATAAATCAAGTCTTCTACATTCAAACTACCCTCATATATATGGACTTATATCTTGGGCTTAGTATGAACCCCTATTATGGATTTGACCAATATTTCCTATATAAATTCTTCCTCTATCTATGTAACTAATTATTTTGATTGAGGTCCCTCATCCTCTCTATCACTGATATCACCCATATCATCTCGTCTTCTTTGTTACAACTCCATGGCTTATAATCTAGTATTCAAACTTATTATTTTTTGAAGTAATATAAGTTGAGTAGGTTGTCTTCTTGGGCCACCTCTAACCCTCACTCTTATTTCCATCTATCTTGATTTTTTATTCTTATTCCTTATACTAACCTTTGAAATAATTAATTGATCTCTAATTTGATACCATAATTTTATACAATGAAGTATCACTAGAATCTCCTTGAATTAGTTCTAATTCACAGTTAAAAGAGGATTGTAGCTTTGAACAAGTTTCATGTTGAAATGCTAACTTATGAAGATTAACTATATTTACAAGATCTATTGGAACCCTTTTTCATATTATAGAATAAATTGAGATCATGCCACAATTTTAAGACACTTACTTATCTCATTATATTAGAAGGAAACTATAAAATAATACTCAAGACTTATAACCAACCCTTGTACGTCTCTCAGGCCTAATATGTTTACGTGACGGGTTTTAAATAAATTAAAACTCTAATTGTATTATATTAATCAATTTAAATTTTCAATAATTATCTTATAATAAATAAAAACCTTCACATAGATTTTGGGTCCCAACAACAAAGAAAACATAGTTAAATTCCTCTTTCTTGATCCTTCTCGGCATTCACCTACAAGTAGGGTCAGACACAATTATTTATAAATGAAAAAAATGGATATTTTTAACATAATAAAACTTTTATTATCTCATAAATCCATTATATAAACTAATACCAAAATTTTACAAATTTTCACCGAGTAGATTTTGAGTTATCAAGGTTTTTGTGCCCAAAACCCTGATCTATGGTTTTCTCAAAAAAATAGGGGACCTCACAGATTCTTAATAATTATACATAAAGATATTATCCTTTTAAAAATTAATAAAATTTTTATTATGGACTTAAAAACCACCTATACTACCTTTAATTTTTTTAAAATAAACTCATGCAATCAAAAGGATGTACTTTGATTGTGTA